>JAFIDM010008419.1:5732883-5755999 GCA_023159025.1 Thereuonema tuberculata | reverse complement strand
CTAAATTCCCATCGAAGAACTCACACTGGAGAAAAGCCATATCAGTGTGAACAGTGTGGAAAAAGCTTTAGTCATTCATCTCAACTTGTAACTCATCGCAGAATGCATACAGGAGAGAAGCCGTATCACTGTGAGATTTGTGATAAAAGGTTTGCTCAATCTTCAGTTTTTCAGTGTCATTTGAGAACTCACACTGGCGAAAAGCCGTTTGTATGTAAATTTTGTTCCAAAGCTTTTACTCGATCTGATAAGTTGAGTTTTCATATGAGAACTCACACTGGGGAAAAACCATTTGTATGTAAAATTTGTTATAAGGGTTTTACTCGATCTGATAGACTGAATCGTCATCAAAAACTTCACACTGGGGAAAAACCATATGAATGTAAAATTTGCGATAAAAGTTTTACTCGGTCTGATAAACTGAACCATCATCTGAGAACTCACACTGGGCAAAAGCGATTTCATTGTGAAATTTGTAATAAAAGTTTTGATCAATCAGGAATTCTTAAACGTCATAAATGGTTTCACACCTGCGTGGGTTTTTATAAGTGTGAGATCTGCAATAAAGGGTTTCTTACTGTATCTGATCTTAATAGTCATCGGAAAGCTCACACTGGTGAAAACACAACTGTTTGTAATATTTGTGATAAAAGCTTTGCTGCTACATCTAATCTTAATCTACATATGAGAACCCATACGGGTGAAAAACCATTTCAGTGTGAAGTGTGTGATAAAAGTTTTGCTCAGATGAACACTCTTAAAAGGCATAAAAGAACTCATACTGGAGAGAAGCCATTTCTTTGTGATGTCTGTAGCAAAAGTTTTGCTCAGTTGCCTGACCTTCATCGTCATCAAAGAATCCACACTGGTGAAAAACCCTATGAATGTGAATTGTGTGGTAAGAGATTTCTTCAGATGCGTACCCTGACATATCATATGAAAACTCATACTGGCGAGAGGCCATTTGTGTGTGAATTATGTAGCAAAGGTTTTATTCAGGTATCGGATCTTAAGCGTCACCAGAGATCACATGCGGCTGAAAAGATGAATGCAGAAAGTTCACAATAATTTTTGTGCGAATTACAAATTTCTA
This sequence comes from Thereuonema tuberculata, assembly GCA_023159025.1. NCBI lineage: Eukaryota > Metazoa > Arthropoda > Chilopoda > Scutigeromorpha > Scutigeridae > Thereuonema > Thereuonema tuberculata. The sequence continues at coordinate 5,754,906 of JAFIDM010008419.1, read as the reverse complement.
AAGGTTTTACAGATCATGGGAAAGAGAAAAGACATTTCTCCAAGGAAGCAAGGGATGATTTTGGGACTCAAAGCTGAAGGAATCTCGAATAGGAAAGTTGCTGGGAAATTATCAATTGACCATAAAACTGTGGGAAATATATTGAAGAAACAAGCTGAAACTCAAAAGTCAAGTTTGAGGTACAAATGTGGTTGGAAGAAAATCTCCAGTCCCAGATTGTGCAGGGCAATGAAAATGATGGCAAAGCAAGACAGAAAACTGAGTTCAAGGCAGATTGCTTTTAAGATTGAGCAGGAGTTTGAAACCTCAATTTCTCATCAAACAGTGTTAAGATGCCTTTCTGATCTCAAACTTAAGAAGAAAAAACCTGCAAAGAAAGCCCACCTAACAAAAAAAGCATGTTGAAGAAAGAAAAAGATTTCTCAATCTGTATCAAGAGTGATTTTCTCGGATGAAAAGAAATTTAATGTGTAAAAAAATAAATAAATATTGTTGTACCAGTAGAGTAGAGTTAATTGAGAAAATTATTCACATGTGGTACCATGAAATCGAACCTGGTACATGTGAAAAACTTGTCGAGTCAATGACACATCGAGTTCAAGCCCTTAAAAAGGCACGAGATGGGCACACAAAGTATTAAGGCAAGTTGATTTTGATGTAATATGTTCTGTACAACTTAATTTCACTTAAAAAAACAAAAAATTCAATTAACCAATGAAATATAGCCTCTTTGTTGTTGTTTTGGCATAACATCGAGTAAAATTGTAGGTGGGGATATTTTTTTGGACTGAACTGTACAACTAAAGTTTTAATACCCTGCAAGTGTTTATCACAAAACTGCCTCAAACAAAAAATTATCTCATCTGCACCCCTTCCTGCATAATTTTCTGGCCAAACATACAATTAACATCATCACTCGTGCATTCATGTATACAAAAGTTGTATGTCCACAACTGGCACTTGTAAAACACTTCCTTAGTCTGAAGATGAGAGGTCGGCAATGCTTGTTGCATATCAAATGTACCTTCATGTCACTGACTTCTTTTGAAAGTTAATGTCATCTTTAAGAGTTTCCTATGCCTTTGCAGCCTTTCTTTGGTGAAGTTCTAAGTCTGCTTTTAATGACATTCCTCCATCATTATTTATACACTGTAACTTAGCATTTAATAAATCATGTGTTTTACACGTGTCAGTTGCAGGTTTTTTGAAAAGATAGATTAAATTTGGTATTGAATATACGTCTGTAGATAAATTCACTCACAACAGTTTCTTCTTAATTAAATATAAAGTCTAGATAAGTTTAACCCTTCTGGAAGATATCTTCTGTGAGGAATCATTTTTACTGAATAATGCATTGCATGTTTAGGGAATGTGTTCCTTCACATAATGTATTTGGTTTTCAGTAGTTTCATTAGACCTAGTGTTGTGTTTTCCCCTACCATCATGTTTTGGAGTACCTTCTACAAGTCTCATGGAAATATGACGACCCAGTCTACCGTTACTTATTCCTAGTAACGAAATGAATGCATTTTGGCGGATTTTCTTATCATAGCCCTGAACACAAACAAAATATTTTTGAGAAAATTGACGTCTACTGTTTAGTTTGTCTTCACCATAATGTTCAGCCTTGACTTCATTATGCACTTTGACAGAACCGCTTATAAATGCATTTTATAGAGCAAAATCACCTAGTCTCCAAAATCTTTCAAACATTCTGTCATTCTCACTAATCCTTTCCAAGCACTTATTTACACAGTTGCATGATGAACGTTGTTTTCTCTTGGGGACTATCTTTCCTGTTCGGCCGACATATTCCTCACCAGTGTTTCTCTTTTGCTTTCTTATATTTCTTGGCCACTTCTCTTGGTTTCTTGTTCTCTTTTGACCTCTTACAGTGCCATTTTTCATTTCATTTTCGTCAAAACTATCATTTACGTCACATTCAACACCGACCCCGACAGCCATTTTGGTTGTTTGTGCTCGTGACTTGATATGCCTGTTCTGATTGGTAGAATTGGATTAGACCATGGTTGCACTAGAAATTATTACTATTATTTTGAGAACAAAAAATAATAATGCTGTAAACTCATGAAGAATGTTTCTATTAAGTGTATATCAGTTCTAATACATGGTTCAAGATTAATGATAACAGATGGCATAGTTAACTCTATTTCGACCTTGGAGAGGGTTACACCACTGTTCCACTCAGCTTTTCAATTGTTCTTATTAGTTAACTTCTGATATTAAGTCATATTCAGTTGTTATGATTTTAAATATCACTAGATGTTGTACTTAATCCATTTAATGTGTTATCTTAATTAAAAGTAAGTTCTTGACACATAGTCTCTCAGTCTTTATTTTTACACATCAGATCACCCAAGCCACGTCACCCATCATCTCAGATTTTAATAAAACTTGGTATATTTGCTGGTACAAGATGGCCCAAAACAAACAATACTGAAACATGAACGTCAAAGTTTCATTTCCGCCAGGGAAGTTACAGAGTTTGACGTCTGCAAATGACATGTTCCAAGTGGGCCCCCTTCGTGACAAGACAGAGTTCGTAGTGGCTCACTAAATTTTGTAGCATATCCCGAAATAGTGGCTGCTGCATTTTGCGGAAGACACGAAGAACCTCCTCTGTAATCTCGGCATTATCGGTGGGATGTGTACAGAAGACATGTTCCTTAAGCATTTTCACAAATGTAAGCATTGGGAGGAGTAAGGTCTGGTGAATGTGACCGATATGGAAAGTCTATGAACCGAGAGATGACATTTTCATGAAAGGAGTTGATGAGTAAGTCTCTGCACATCCGTGTCGTCTGGCAGGTTGCATCGTCCTGTTGTAACCATTGATCTGCAAAGCAAATATTCCTCCCTCGGCAGAAGGCATGAAGGTCAATGAGAAACAGAAGTATAGCTGCAACTGCATGTTCATGTAGTGTCTATGCTTTTCTGCCTCCACCTAATTAAAAAATTAAACATAGCTATTAAAAATCTTTATATTGTTTACAGTTATTTACAGTTTACAGTTTCCTTTACACCTCTAAGCATATTATTAAATATTAATAATTATTTGTAATTTGGAAATAAAGCTTTATTTTGATTGGAATAACATTTATATATATTTTATACTTTCACACATTAATTGTAATAAAATGAGTTTAAAAGCCACTCTAATTTTTCTTTTGCTGGATAGCCTATGATCAAAGGATTAATTAACAAAAATATTTAACTTCCTAGCAGGTTGGAGATCTGAGTGATAAATTTTTTTCTCGGAACACGTAAACATTGAGAAATAAAATATTTTTTAATAAATGGAGAGAGAAATTTGCCAACCGGACAATAGATATGCCTTCGCACATTGAGCCAACATCAATGGGAATTCTGAAAAGCTGTTTCATCCTTATTAGGAATCATCAGCAGAATATACCCTTGGTGTTTGGCTCAGTTGCGCGAAAGCTTTACCTAAAGCATTCTCGATCCCGGGAATGGGCCGCTGGGATAAAAAACAATAAAATAAAAAATGATCCTGAAAGATCCAATGTGTTAACCCCTTGTCCTTTCACTGTCCTTGTCCTTGCTCTCAATGTATGAATAATTACGGACGTTAAACTTGCTTTCAATTGAAATTTTTTTTTTTTTTTAATTTTTCTGAATGCTCTTAGGGTATCAATGTATTTTATTTTTAAGTCGGCGTACAATGCTTGAAATACCTGTAAAGCTGCAAGAGAATATGTTGAGTTATATTTTAGAAATAAATAATTTTGTAACAGGGTTACAGCATTCAACAGCTATTTCCGAGATACGAATTGGCCTAAATCTACACTATTCAGATATGTGTATAAAGAAAAGTATAAGTCACAGAACAAAAAAATTTATAATTGTTCTTAGGGCGTTAGTACTAGCAAATACAGTATACCAAATTTTACTAAAATATGGGATGGCGAGTGACAAAACCCCAAAATTTTGGGTGTTTCAACGTGGAATGCAGAAATTGTGGTTTATGCATTAATGGACAGAAAACAACAGTTAGTTAAATTATCCAACTATAGGCTTTTGCAGGCCCTTGGGGTGGCAGGAGGTAAGGCTCCAGGTGCTTCTTGGCCAATGGGAATCAGTTGAGATCAGGTGGTCCATCCGATGCCAGCCCACCTTTAACTCCCAGGAAAGAAACCCTGTACACATTCTACAGAGGGCTGGGTAGACCCTAGGTCCCATTTGGACGAGAATGAAACGTAGACAAATTCCCGTCCTCAGCCAAGTGCCCTTACCACTCGACTACGGGTCCACAAAAAGGGCACCAACAGTTAGGCCTACTCAGAACTTGAAACCAGACATAATGAACTGCTATCGAGAGACCATTTCCTAATGTGGTGAATATTAATTAGGATCTTTCTCAACATATGAAAGATTTAATGAAAATTAGTGCTGGGAGCAAGTCCAAACAAGACAACTAGAACACAGAATGTGAATTTGCTGGTGATTTGGCTAAAGGAGTTAAGTCCAGACACAACAGTTGGGAGAAAATGAAGTCTACAATTGGTCATTTTGAGATAATATGTTCATTTTCTCCCAACTGTTGTGTCTGGACTTAACTCTTTTTGGTAAATCACCAGAGAATTAATGAAGGATTTTGAAGAATTGCAGGATTCAAACACTGAACCTTTCAAGTAGTTGAGTAACTATATAACATACGAAGATGCTGAGAAAGTCTGGGAAACTGTAGAAGAGAGCCAATGCTAGTCTACTGAACAACTTCAATTAGATGCGACATTGAAGTTGACGGACGTAACCAAAAATAAGTCCATCAGTCGCTGACGTGCTTACAATAAATCAGGAATGCGAGGTATTAGACCACAAGCGTAGTAATCAAAAACTGATTAAAGACTTAAATGCAGAGGACACCCACGCAATGTAGCCTAAGCTGCAGTAGTAATTGAAGCAGAAGATGAACTCAGAAAAATCTTAAATTGCATCACCTTTGGGACAAAGATAAACTGCAGTGGATCAAGGAAAGAAAAAAGTCATTAGAATTTGAGAAAGATGGCTTGATTTGTCTGACCAAGAAGTACACAAGCATGCACTTAGAACGATTCAACAATGGACTACAAAAGAACCAAGTTTGCTAGTCAGAAGAAGTAAAAATGAGCAACTTGTCACAAAATCAGGGAAAAAGACCAATTGCAAGTGTTGGTCATTCAATTCATCAGACTAAACATGTGAACTCAAGTGAAGAATCGTGCACCCTAATCATGTCGCACAACCTCTTAATGGTGATGTTTTTTGCGATGCCACTGTCATGTGATGTAGGTTAACCTTCCAATGCCTTCTTATAAATACTTTGTGAAATCATTCCCTTTATTTTGAAATTCCTCCAAAATAACTTTACTCTTTAATTAAAAATAAGATGTAATTTCAAGATTTTCTAATTAAAGATAAAACTAACAGACCTTAATGTAAAATCTGACTTTTAAAGCTAAAAGAAATGATTTGAAATTCATAATTAGCTCTAATATCAGCTGATCCCTTTTTAAGCATTATTTACTTATTCAATTTTATAATAAAAATTTATTACTTTATGGATTCAGTTATTTTTCATTTTGCTTTACAGTATATATGCTATTATTATTTATGGAATTTCTGTAAATTAAATCCAAATCGACATGCATTTATGTATTATTTAAACTAATGTCGAAATTTCTTTTTATTTTTATTATTTCTTACAAAGCAGAAAAAAAATATGCAATTTTTTTATGAAACAATAAAGATAAAAACACACAACAAATAAAGATCCACTGAGGTATTTTTGGAATTTTCGTACCGGGAATCAAATACAGACTGTTTCGACCTTCCTATATAATATCAGTTTATTCGCCCAGTACTCATAACTCAGTGGGATCCAAAGAAACATATACAAAGGACAAACATAAACAAAATAATGGCCCTTCAATTAAAAAAACATCAAAATATAAATTAAGAATAAAAAGGGGGAACAAATTAATCCCTGCTAGCAGATCGCTTAGCTTATAAAGGATTAATTTTTAAAATAGACAAACACACAATTGCAGAATTTAATGTGTGTAAGAATGCAAATAGTAAGGAACAATAAAGATAAAAACACACAACAATTTTGTTAAATAAAGTTAACTGAAATGGTTGGATTTCTAATATTTAAGCTAATAGCAGAAATCCAATGAGAACAATGATAAATATCTTGAACATGGGGGTAGGTGGGAGGATGTTGGTCCCTGAAAATACCCTATTCCTACAGTGTTTGGGCCTCTGAACACGATGGTGAAATCCATTTGTTGATCCAACCTTTCATTCGGGAGTTGTTAGGGGAGGACGGACAGATGGACAGGACAAACACAATAGTTCCCCATTTTGGTTGCTATCACAATATCTCTCAAATGTGTCGCTAATAAATTATTTATTTATATAATCAATTGGTTTTCTTCATTTTTATCTTGAAAGTGACTCAACAGAAAAGTTCTGAAATTCAATTTACATTTTTTCAACTTGAATTTTTTTTATTTAATAATAAATTACAAATTCAGTCCTACGAGATACCTATACCTATAGGATCTGTTTGTAGGTTCTGTAAAATATATGCATTTAGTTTTTACAGATAATATCCAAACAAAGTAATTGATGACAGTATATAACTTTTTTTTATTTAACAAACCTAATATAATGTATAAATTCAAAAAAAAAAAAATTTTTTTTCAAATGTTCAGATTATTTTTTCATGTATTATTTTTTGTAATGTTTCATTTGTTAGTATATTCATTTTATTATATTCATTTTGCTTTAATTTGTCTTTTATTTGGGTAAAAAGTTTTAATAATATTCTATTTTGATTTCTCAGTCCAAAGTTATTTTTTGGATTTTCATAATAAAGAAAATCTTCATTAACTTATTCCGAGAATTATCTTCTAACTTATAATTTCTATACTGTTCGCTTATTTTGTAAAAATTTTTACTATTAAAGAATACATTAATTTTTCCCTTGGCATTAGAATTTTATATTTTATCCTTATATTTATTTTTTGATTTTTTGTAGAATAATCTACTATCTAATATTCTATATGTAGAATAATCTTTTATAATATAGTTAATTATTTTACTTAATATTCTATTTATGTTAATAAAATCGGTATTGCTTAAATGTACTCAGCAACACAATCCATAATTTATTAATGAATCAATAAATGAATTATATATTAACATTTTATATCTTATAGAGAATAAATTTTGTATATGTTGAAACATATATATTAATGAATTTAGTTTATTTAATATATACAAATAATGTGTTTTCCAAGTAAATTGATCATTAAGTATTTGTATTAATTATTTCCATATGTTCACAATTGCATCTTAGGGAATTTATATTATTGTTCACCGAATAATTATGTTTATATTGTATTGATGGATTTGCATGTAAAATTTATTTTTTGTTTTTAATATCATCGATTTTGTTTTTTGACTACTTATTTTCATTTTTTATTATCATGTGTCCAAATAATTAATTTATTAAAATCTTTTTGTATGTTGTATTCTGCAGTTTTACAATTTTCATTTATATTTATTAAAATGACATCAGCGTAAGCATAAATTTTCGATGTTGATATTTTACTAAATAATGTATTTAACTTCAAATACGGAGTTTCTTTATTTCTATTAATGTTATCTTCATTAATTTTGTATTAAATAATTATTTTAAAGTATTGAAAACTAGAATCTCCTTGAATTAATATCCAACATTCAGGAGTCTTCAGGAAGGCGTCTTCTATGTTACGAGAATAGTAATAAGGTTGATAGATGATGATACTTTTTTGTGTCAGTGATTCTATTTCTCAGTCAAATAAAATGAAAAGATTGGTTTCCCCTAACTGTTCTTCCTCCAGATGATGAGTCTCCTCAGGTTTCCTTAACAATGGTTGAGAACTTCTATTAACATAATTCAATACTTCTTTGGAAAGGAGAATAAATGTAAAATCTCCGTTGAACCAAAAAGAGATAACTAATTCTCTTATGGAGATGTCAGCAATATTTACAAATACTTTATATTCTACCAAGGAAATTGAGATTCCAAAAAAGGACTTGGAACTGGAGAATGCTGTATAAATGACAAATCTTGATAAAACTCCTTAAACATCCATTTAATCATGATATTTCGTCTTTTCTTTGTGAAAATATGATGAAATAGGATAGGAAAACTATATTCCTCTTCCTCTAGAATTCGTATTACATTAAAATTCCATTTAAATAATAAATAGTAACAAGGAACTTTTTGTACTGTTCGTTTTCGAAAGCTAGAAGCGCCACTCGTGGACGATTCTACTCTGCAGAGGGGTGATACGCTGAGATGGGCACTTTCCTAAGACCTATTGACTGGATCTGGAACTTTCAGTCCCCCCCCCCAAAAAAAAAAATAATTTTGAAAAGCATAAATAGAACGCAGCTACTAGTAAACTAACACTGATAAAAAGTAAACATCCCCTCTTTATTTCTCCTCACTCCTATTTTGATGAAATCGAAGGAGACTTGACGCATGCGCAAAAGCGCTAAAGGTTCTCGTAAACAAAAACGAACACTAAGAACAATAATGAAATAGTATTTATTGATATATTTTTGGTGACTTTTTAAAAGAGCATAAGCTTGTTTGCCATAGTTTGTCTTGGTATGTTGAATGAAATTCATTGTATAAACGAATCCTATTTACAGTAACTTGCTCCTGATAAAATATTTAATATATTCCAAAAACTCTCCAAAACTTCATCAACTTATATAATTGGCCAAGTTCGTTCGTCTGTCTGTCTGTAACTCGATATAATTAAGCTGTTAAGATAGATCCAAATGTTCTCAATGGTACCATTGAATCAAGGGTACTCAAATTGGATAAAATATTAGTTCATTTTGTCATTCCATGTTGGTTCCATGAAATTTTAACTGAAATTCTAACAAAACATATGTTCAAAACCAAATAATTAGTATAAAAAAACCCCAAGTATTTAGATTATACAAAGGTTAGTTTTAAATGCCTTTTGGCATTAAAAATAATAATAATTATTATTAGTCAAAAATAATAATTATTCTTTAGATAAATTAAACTTTAATATAGTTGGTATTTCGTTTTTCTTTTTGGGTGGAAAATGATCCTTTAGATTAAACTCTCAGAACCTATATTACAGGTGTACAGGTAAGAAGTACACCTAAATAGGTCTGATAAACATTAAAAAAAAAAAAAAAATTCAAATCAAATCATCAATCGAATCAAAAATATATATATACAGTAGAACCTCATTATAACGGACTAATAGGGGCTGAAGGTTGTCCGTTATATGCAAACACATTTTCAAACACATATGGTTGGAAATGTAAAACTCGTTAGATAAAAATAAGCATTCTTTATTATTATTACAATTTTTTTTTAAAACTGTCCGTTATAAGCGACGTCCGTTATAATAGGGTCCGTTATAATGAGGTTCTACTGTATATATATATAAATTGGCTAAGTTCGTCTGTCTGTCTGTAACTCGATATAATTAACCTATTAAGATAGATCCAATGGTTCTCAATGGTACCACTGAATCAAAAGTACTGAAATTGGATGAAAATATTAGTTAATTGTGTCATTCCATGTTGTTTTTATGAAAATTTATTCTTGGGAACTGACCTCGACAACTGAAATTCTAACAAAACATATGTTCAAAATCCAAATAATTTTGTTACCACTGCATCCATTTTAATGAAATTTGGCATACTTACTCAGTTGTTTATGCTGATTTCGAAACTCAAAACCATTTTTGCCGTAGAAGCTTCGTTCACAAGTTAGCACAATATTTAGATTACATTTACTTCATATTTGATAGTTGATAATAAAATGATTTTTTAGATTTTTTTATGCCTGTCGGCCGACAGGCTTTGCTGCTAGTATTATATAAATGACACATCTTGATAAAAAGTCACCACAAATGTATCAATAAATACTATTTCATTATTGTACTTACAAAAAGTTCCTTGTTACTATTTATTATTTAAAGGGAATTTTAATGTAATCAAATTCTTGAGGAAGAGGAATGTAGTTTTCCAATCCTATTTCGTCTGATGAAGTCTTTTCACAAAGAAAAGACGAAATATTACGATTAAATGGATGTTTAAGGAGAATGCTAAATTAGTTAATGATATTTTTAGGCTCAAAAGTGAATTGAAAAAGCAGGATAAGCCTCCAGAGGCTACATATGCCTCAAACACAACATATATGCCTCAGTTACAAGAGGTGGAATAGTAGCAATTGATGGTGACTTAAAAACAAACATAGAATAATACAATAGATGAAAATGAAGATAACACTAAAACTGATTATAGTGTGAAGGTTGAAGATGAAGTAAAAAGAACAATAAGGAAAATTTGAATGAGACAATAACTAAAACTTTGAACATTAAATTGATTGATGGGGGTTTAAAGGGTAAAACCACAATGAAAAACAGTGACATAATAATAAAATGCTTTAACAAAAACTAGAAGGTAAAATTACAAGAACAATTCAGTAAGGTGGATACCCTACAAGTTGTTCCTTTTAGAAATATAAATCCTATCATTAAATTGACAGGAATCTCTGCCAAGAATGAGAATTCTGACATCTTGAAAATACTGGCCGAGCCAAATGTGGATCCAGATAAGAAAATGACTCAAGAAGTATTATCTAAGGGCATCAAAATGTTACCAGTAAAACATGTCATAACCCATTAAAAAAAGAATTGGTTATTATCTGTTCACCCAGAAATTTTTAATTATTTTAAAACAAAGGTTTCATCCTTGAATATTTGTGTGTATCCTTTGAAGAGGATATTTCAGTCCTCCGCTGTTATAATTGTAATAAATTTGGTCATCTTGCTGTTAAGTGAAAAAATTCTACTTCTTGCTTAAAATGCGGAGGAATTCATAAAGTTAAAGAATGCAGTTCCTCAAGTATTGGCTGCTCTAACTGCATTAGGGCTGGTCTTTCTTATGTTGATCATAGGGCAGATAGTTACTTGTGTCCCATCTTTACTAAAACTTTGAATACCCATAGAAGATCTATTACGTATCAATGATTAAAGTAGGACAACTTAATGCAGGTAGGAGTTGCCATGCTTAGTTGGAGTTAATAATAATAATTTATTGCCTACAAAAAAGCTATTTACAACAGTATGTATTGATTACAGTTTTGACATCCCAGTTGTCTTAAGGGGGATCCCGTCGAGAGGACAAAAGGGTGTCGGCATTGAGACAAATTACAAATGAACCTAAAACAAAAAGCATTACAGCGAAAAAAAAAAAAAGATGAAGAAACTGAATTATTTTTCTGTTTTAAAAAATATTTTACAATGTACATTTTGAAGGGGGAAAAATTCATCATATTTTGAGAAAATAAATATGGCGAGAAAATTATATAATATAAAATTAGACTGATGGCGCTTACCTAAATAGAGGAATAAAGAAAACAGGAAGGAGGGGGAAGAAAGAGGAAAGACTACAATCAATTACTGGGTTCATTTAAAAAGAGGGATTATGTATCTATGAGGATTTATTAGGATTGAGTTGAGTATAAAAGTGTTGTTTAAGTTTTCTTTTAAATTGTGCCAGAGAAGAGCAATCACGAATTTCATTTGGAATTTTATTCCAATTTAGAGGAGCAGAATAACTGACTGCTCTTCTTTGATAGTTGGATCTTGTTTTTGCTAGTAGAAGAACAGGATTGAGTCTAGTTTTTTAAGAATTGGAATTTGGAAAAATTAAACCCATTGAAAGTAATTGAAGACACATTTTTTTGTTAATTGTTTTGTAGGTGAAAAGAGCCAACTGAAGCTTGTAGATATGTTCTAAAGGAATTATTTTGTATTTTGTCCAGAGGGATTGGGTAGAATAGAGGCGGTTTTTTTTTATCTAAGAATCTTAGGAAACGCTTTTGAACTTTGAGTAACATTTTTTCTTGAAATTTGGCAGTGGTACCCTAGATGATTACACCATAACACAAGTTTGTATGCATTAGCGACCAATATAGACTCAGAATTATTTGCGTAGGATTGCAGCTTATATTAAAGGATTATTATATTTTTTGCATCCAGATTTTTTTTTTTTTGTCTTTGATAATTGTAATTGTGAGAGAATTAGAGCTTGTTATTAATAATGGAGATCTTAAACCATTGATTTTAAATCAATTCTCAAGGGATGTTGTAGCTATTCAGTTAAGGTGTATATGCTCATAAATATGATGAGCTGTTTAATATTTTACATAAATTAGAGGTTTTAATTACATCAAATTCTCATTTACTCATTGTCGGGGACTTCAACGCGTGCAATGTTATTTGGGGCGATGTGATCAACGATGAAAGGGGATTGGAACTTGCGGAATGGCTCACCAGGAACAATCTTAAGCTATGGAACGAAAGTGACAGCATTCTAACATTTTATTCGACCAATGGTAGAAGTTGAATTGATTTGTCACTTTGAAAAGGTTTAGATTTATCCAATTGGAAAGTTCTTGATGATGATTTAGGCAGCGATCACAGATTTATATGTATTGAATTGGCCGTCTTTTCTATCTCGCCACGTCTTTCTTACTGTTTACATTCCGCTAATTGGCATGCTTTCTGAAAATTTTTGAGATATTAAGAGCTATCTTATGAATTTTATTCTCACTCATTCTTGTGAGGAGGCTGCCAGTGTGTTTCAATCCCTCTGCTGCAATGGATTGTTAATATTTCATAATAAAAACGTACGAAATCAATTTGATATTGTTTACATTTTTCACATATTCTCTAGGCGATTTACACATCCAATAAGTATTTACTTCATATGTATTATTTCATTCAAATCTCTCTACATGAAGTGAGGAAGGAGACAACGACTCATTTCATACCAGTACAGTGAAGGGGGTGTTCATACAACATTTACAATCTCCAAACATTACGTACAAACATTTCAAGTTCAAGGACTGGAACAATTCAGAGGTTCACAAGTTCAAATAACTTAAACAAAATGTAATGGTTACTAATTTATTACAGTTTATTGTTTACCATAAATTACTGGCTAATTACTAACATATATTTCACTATTAACCATTACAATGTAATTCTAATTGCCAACATTACAATGGAATGGTAACTATATGTTCAGGTTCAGAATTGCCAGTATAATGGAATGCATTACTGATTAATTGGCCAACTTTGGTTAAAGTCCACATTTTTAGACATATTTTTACACTCAGTTGGTGGCCTCAGACTATCTTTTTTTTCTTTCCTCCACTTACATTATAGAAATGCGGGAGCAAAGCCAAGGGAAATTGCAAACTGTACTGGGAACCACTATTGGGCCTGTGGCGGCCAGTGGGGGAAGAGTGCAATTCTACCTTGCTCATCACCACTTCATTTTGCTTTGTGGAGATATTCCTTGGAATTTTAATTGTCTTTGATTAAGTTTTTTGATTTTGTTGTTTAGCTTACTATTGATTCTACCCGTTGTTTTTTGTGTTGGGGATCCGAAACCTGTTCTATAGGTAGTGGTCTCCTTTGTCTTTTATGTTTAGGCTAAAGTAAATGACTATTCTGGATATATCATAATAAGCTTCCTGTGCCATAAAGATGAATCTCTTGAGGAACTAATTTTGCTCTACTCTGAAAAACAGTTAACACAAGACAGGGAAACAGAATTCGTTAACAGTAAACTGTACAAGATCTTTAAAGAAAAAGAAATACATACTGAATAATCTACTTCATACAGCCTGGAGAACAGCGGCATATTGGAACTGCTTCATTGCTTAATAGTCCAACGTTTGCCTATGATTAACCTCTGGGAAAGAACTCACTTTCTTTTATAGAGGACTTAGTGAATTTGGGGCCTCTGCAGAGGAAAAATAACCTGTTAACTCCTCATGGATTGAACCTGCTCTTCCATCCCATAGATCCAACACCTACATGTGTTAAGGTGTGGGCTCTTCATCCAAACAATGATCACAATAATAAACAAATGAATATAATTTTGTGCTAAGGTATAAATTTAAGGTCGACCCATAATAATATAAAAAATTTAAAAATTATAATAAAAAAAGAAAGTACAATAATGTAAGGAAAAATAAAAAAACTTTAGGAAAATAAGAAAAACAGTCCACGCAGACATTGAAAATAAAAGATTAAAAGAAAAAAAAAAAATAAGATAGAAAGTAGATAAGTAAGTAAGATAAACCCTTTTTTTTTACAGGTTTGAACCGGCAACCTTCAGTATACGAGTCCGAAATCTGAGCCATCAAGCTATAGCTGACAACTGAAATGAGATGGTTGCATTTCTAACATTTAAGTTAAAATAGTAGAAAATCAATGAAAACAGTGCCAAATATCAAAAAAAAAAAAAAAAACAAAATGGGGGGGGGGGGGCTTTGGTCCCTGAAAATACCCCATTCCTACAGTGTTTGGGCCTCTGAACACAATGGTGAAATCCGTTTGTTGATCCGACCTTCTGTTTGAGAGTTGTTAGGGGTGGACAGACACGGGTGGACGGACAGGACAAACACAACATTTACCGATTTTTTGTCACTATCACAATAGCTCCCAAATGGGTCGCTAATAAGCAAAAAAAATTGCCTAAAGTCCTCACGCTCAAAGATGAATCTCCCAGAATGCAAAGTAGATTATAGATTGTCCTTTCCTGCCCTTCGCTAACATTGAAATAGAAGAGAAGCGATCTCTTCTATTTCAATATTAGCGAAGGGCAGGAAAGGTCAATCTATAATCTACTTTGCATTCTGGGAGATTCATCTTTGAGCGCGAGGACTTAAATGAATTTTACTAATGATAAGTTTTGTTGTCCATTTGCTTTAAGATTTTGAAATACACTCAACTAGTGAGAATATCAGTGCGTAGGTGAGAATTTAAAATATTTAGAGAAAGATAAGAAAATTAACAAATCACTAGATTATGTTGATTAGTGAAGAGATCATTCTTCACTATAAACTGAAGAATGTAAAGGATTGTGTCTGGCAAATTTTAAGAGATGTTTTTTAATTGAAACTGAGGAAAAAGCCAAATCTGAACAAGAAAAGATGAGGGAATGTTAAATATAATGTCCCTGGCACCCCTGATAGTTTGGATGAGAAATTGCAGAGTAATGGTGAAATAATAAGTTTTCTATATCAGGAATGAACTGAATTCTTTCCGTATGAACCATTATTTTGATTGTTGAAATTGCAAGCCAACAAAAACACCCCTATGTCAATTTGTTATCAGTTTTACCCTCATTTTCAGAATATCAGAAAAACAGTGCAATTTGAAGATCTTGTGTGAGATGTACGAGGGGTGTTCGGAAATGATTTACAATAATAGTTTATAGCTTATTTATTATGCAGCATGGTACAACAAATATGGGCTCGCTCAATATACTCCCCACCAACATTAATGCATCGCTGCCATTTTTCTGGTACCTTCATAATAGTGTTTTCAGAACTATTGTTTGGGTATATTACACCACCAGTCATGAACTGCTGCTTGCAATTCCTCGTTGTTTGCGAATTTTTGACCTAGCAGCAAGTCAAAACTGCAGAAATTCATAATGTTTAACTGCAATATGTGGTCAGGAAGCTCGTGCATGGAAGGCTGTGTACAACTGGGTTAAATGGTTCACCAGAGGCATGGAAACTGCACACAAGAATGTGAATGCTGGTCATCCGTCAACATCGCAAACTCCCAGGAACATTGAGATCATGTCTGAATTGATTGTGGCTGATAGCACATAACCTTTGATGATTTGGAGTGTGAGACAGGTCTCGGGTGTGCAACACTGCACACCATTATTCACGATGATTTGAACATGAAAAAGGTGTGTGCACATTGGGTTCCACAGGACCTGATTCAGGCACAAAAGAACAAAAGGGTGAAAGTCTGTCATCAGCTACTGGAAATGCACAATGAAGATCCTGATTTTTTTTTTAATAATCTCCATTTGATTATTCTTTATTCAACAACATTGAAGACTCGCTGAAGGTCAATTATTCACAAATGAGGAACTGCAGGCAGCTATCCATGACTGGTGGTATAGTGCCCCCAAAGAATGGTTCCGGAATGCCATTATGAAGTTATCAGAAAGATGGCAACGATGCATTAACATTGGTGGGGAGTATATTGAGAGATCCCATGTTTGTTGAACCATGTTGCGATATAAATAAGGTATAAAAAACTACTCTTGTAAAGCATTTCTAAACGCCCTTCGTATTTGTGCAGCTTTATATGCACAGACTACTAGTACAATTTATGTAGTGTTTTTTTTTTTTTCTATACTGGAAAATTATATATATATATATATATACACACACACATAGTATACTGTGTGACCAAGTTAGTATGACAATACCTAATAATGGGTATTGTCTCTTTTCATGACCAATACAGCAGCTATAAGTTGAGGCATGAATTCATTGAGATTCTGGAAGATAGCTGAAAGTATGGCATATCAGATTCTCAATTCTCTGGGAATAATTTAACCTTATTCAATGAACCATTTTGTGTAACTCGTGCATCATGATATGGTACAATTGCAACACATCATCACCTCCTTGAATGACCATTGCCAGTGCGCTTGATCTGCATTAAGGGACAAATAGAGTTGCATTAAAGGAATCCTCAGTCCATATTAGACCCTAAACTGTCTGATGAAAACATCTTCCAGACTATTATATCTTCACTGCCAGTCTGTCTGCGTGGGATTTGATGCCAGGACCAAAGCATGTTGTGGAAAAATCTATGTAATCCTACACCTTCCATCCATCTAGAATAGCCAGAACTATGACCTAAAACAGGAGACTGCCTTCCTCCAATCTTCCATGGTCAAATATATGCTTTTGCTGATGGATACAGACAATATGGTTATTTGATGTGACTTGCTCTGTAGGCTCATGGAGAGAACGTTTCTGTGCCCAGTGACCTTTGATACTATACATAAGCGGAATTTCAGCATTTTGATTGGGGGGGGGGGTTAAAAAATCTAATCACTCTCAAACCTTTAAATAGTTTAAATTACCACTGAAGGTAACTTATAGATAATTTAATTCATGAGAAATTTGATGGTTAAAAGTGAATGCTTGTCAACACATATTTATTTTTTTCCCTCAAAATATTGGGGACGGGGGCAATTGCCCCTACCCCTCCTTTCCCTCCCCAAATGGGGATGTTTAAGGTCTCTGGGTCGAGGTTGGAAAAGTCACGTGATGTGTGTGTGTCACTTCTAAAAACATGGCTAAGATTACCAAAGTACCTCTGTATATAAAAGATTTCTCAACTTTAAATATATTGAATTATCGGCATACAATTAAGGAGGAGTATGGAAATAATGTAGATACGTTATTTCTAGATGAAAGGACTAGAACAAATTTCTCTTTAAATATATTTATTCCTTTCATCTAGAAATAACGTATCTACATTATTTCCATACGCCTCCTTAATTATATGCCGATAATTCAATATATTTAAAGTTGAGAAATCTTTTATATACAGAGGTGCTTTGGTAATCTTAGCCATGTTTTTAGAAGTGATACACCTACGTCACGTGACTTTTCCAGCCTCGACCCAGAGACCTTAAACATCCCCATTCTGCCTATGATATTATAAGTGGTCTCCCAGTTGTATTTCTTATTATTTTTATATGCTTTTAATATATTTTCACTCCTTGTTTTATGGTATAATAAATCTTTATTGTAAGAGCAATCAGTAATTATTTTATCTTAAATCCAACTATTTTTACAATTTAATTTTCATCTCTTTTTTTTTTATTATCCTTATGTGCCTATAGGAATTTTGTTAATTATTTTTCTCACGATCAAATGTTTGTAATTCATATGGTCATTAACCCATCTTATCTTTGTGAGTGGCTAATTTTATTGACAAGTGTGAAAAACAAGTGTTTCTGTAAAAATAGTGAGATGATTACAGACTACTGGAGAAATGTGGCATTACTTTTTATTCCTCAGAACTGACTGTAAACTAAGTGAAATAAATCTTAAGCATCACTGTTGCATTAAGACTTTTGCGAAAGGAAGCGAAGAGTTGAGAACTGCTGTGCTTTCCAATTACCTATAAAGAAGTCTAAACCTTGCAGTCCCAGCTAACGTATGAGAAGGAAAAGCAAAACAACAAATTGAAGCAGTCGAGCTAATTCGTTCCATCAACCAATGCAGTGGTTACCACTGTTGCAGTTAAGCCTACTTTCAGCGATAACCTTTCTTCCATAATTAATGCCAAGATAGTCGGTGGCGAATGTGCATTAGATTGATATCATTCTACGAGAGTGAAACATCTAAAATGAGTACTTCATATATTCTTTTAGTACAGTAGACACTCGCTAATCCGGCACGTTCGGGACTTCGGCAGTGCCGGATTACCGAAAATGCCGGATTACTGAGTGCCGTCTAAAACTAGCCGTTATTGCGAGGATAGCGAAAATACCGCTAAAATAGCGAGTCAAAAGGGCTATTAATAGGTATCAGGCCATTTTTTCGTGTTCTGTTGTGATTTCTCTGATTTCGGTAGTGACAGAAAATGTTAAAAACAAAACAACAAAATATATTTTTATGTAGTATTATATTTTAATACAGTATATACAGTACAGTATAGTTACTTTATTAGATTTGTCATCACTGTGGAGTACGCCCGACCTCAGCCGATTGCCCGCGAACTCTGCCGAACGCGCCCGGAAGGCTTATTAAGTGTAAAAAAAAACCTTAGATGATGCCGGATTATCGGATGCCGGATTAGCGGAGTTTTACTGTAAATCTTTCGTCAAAATTAAATAGAAAACATGAGGCCCCAACAACAATCTTGGTGTGACGATCATAACTGTAAGTACTATCAGGTTATTTTACAAATGTCACTCAGATTTGCTTAGAATAGCATATTGTGTCAGCTGAAAAGATAATTCTTTCTAGAATGGTTCATTTTTTATTTTAATTTACAGTTACTTTCTGTAGTTTATTAGTTAATAAGGAGTGATATAAAAATTCATTCAATTTAATCCTTTGTTTTTTATTATCCTATTAGTTATTTAAATTAATTTTAAATAATGTTTACATTAATTTTAACAAAAAAAGCTTATTGGAAAAAAATAATGTTAGGAAAAAATATAAGATCCTAACCATTAAAGAAAGATTTATCTATAAAACAATTTTGAAAAATATTTTTGAAGTAAATAAAGCAAAAAACAATTTTATTGACGGAAAAACAACTAGATACAATTGGCTAAGAATTTTTAACAATACTAAGTTAAAAAATAATTTTGGGCAAAGGTTGGAAAACCAAATTAATTATAAATTATATTTAGTTAATTAAATTGGGAAATGTATAATTTAGAAAATTTAAGAAATATTAAACATATAAAAGATCAGTTAATATCCGATGTAATTGATGAAAAAAATGTCTTACTCTTAATCTAACTTAACTATATTAATTTTTAAGTATTCATATTAAACTATCAACACCAATACCACAGGTATTCTTAACATAAGTCTACCTAATAGGACTGGTAAACATTAAAAAAAAAAAAGTTATGAGAGATATTTTTTTTTTGTTCAATTCAGATTTATATCCAATTAAACATTATTCTCTGGCCCAGCATATTATTAGCAGATATCGTACACACAGATAAAATTCTTTTTAATGTAGATTTTGACTTCAAAAAATAGTAAATTTTATATTATGCTCATAACTTAACTTTAAAATTTGGTAGCAGGCAGTAGTTTCTAAGCCAATAGGTTTATAATTTACAGCTCACAGGAAAACAAAAAAAAAAAACACCTGTCACACAAAATAATCATATTTGATTCCAGATGCCTTATGCCTACAATCATTATTGCCAATGGTCGTTCGTAGCTTATATGCAATATGCATCCCAAGTTTGATGAAAGTTACTGTGTTCCATCAAGTTTTCCTATTTCCATAAGTGTAGATCAATTCCACCAACGTGGAATGGAATCTGCTCATGTTGCACTATAATGCTGCAAATCCACCACCAACAGCTAGTTGAATTATTTATCATTAATACATTTAGAACTTGATAAACAACATTTTAATATTTCTATGCATGGGCAAATATTTAAGTGGGAAGCAGGTAGCTGTTGCCAATTCCAGAATTTTAACATATTTAGATGTATAAACAGAAGTAGTGGCATTTGTAGGATTTTACTTCTGGAGGAAACTCAAACAACCAAACACAAAAAGTCATGTTTACAATTACGAAGAGACCAAGCCCCTTCGAAGTAAGTCATCTTTGAAGTAAAAAATGAGGGCATAAATTATACATTTCTTGATTTTGAGGGGTGTGAGACACCTAGAAACATCCTCAACCCTATGTATAGGAGCTATGAGAAAAATGCTATGACTTTTGTTAAATTAGACGATTAGTTAAAGTATCAGATCACCATATAGAACATTTATTTATTTATTTATTTATTGATTGATTGATTGACTATGCCACCAATTACCTCATGTACTTCATCTGAAATTGAATATATTCCAGAAAACAAGATAAAGCAGGAAATAAAATTTTACAAAAGAAAGAAGTAATAATTAATCTTTTTAAAATATTTTCTGAAAATTCCTACTTTTTCCACCTCACTCTATTATGAAGGGAGTTTCGTAATAGCAGCCACGACTGATAGAAGCATCTTCGTGTCAAAATAAATTTGTTTTCATATTCAATACGATGAGGAAAACAAATGAAACTTTGGTAAATGCGGTAGAAATAATAGATCTATCATCATTATTATTAATTAATAATGCCTTAATTTAAATTCCTGTACTGGTGAAATTATGTCGTAAGAATTTCTGAAATTGTTTACATAACTTCAGCTGTTCAGCACATTGAAGGGTCCTTTGTAATGGCCGACAGAAGGATCTGCGTGTGCAGTGTCTCGCAAAATAATTGTTTTCAAACTGAATTTGGTATAAAAAATGAATGAAACTTCGATAAATGACGAAGAAATGATGGGCTTCAATTCAATTTTTGATAATGCTGATATTATGTCTTAACATTTCTACATAATTCCAGCACTGTGAAAGTAAGATAGTTGAACGTTGTCACGTGACCACTTCTTTGCCAATCAGAAGACTCCCTTTGTCCAATCAGCGAAAATTCACTGCAGATGTCGAAACAGGCGATTTAGGCTCTCGTGTAAATATCGAAAGACTTGGTCTAATCATATTACTTCAGGAATCGTTCATCAAATGATATCATTAAAGCATTGACTGTGCAAGTAAAACAAAACACTGCTTTGAAGCATAAACAAAAATTGGAAATAGTAAATTTAACGCAGAAACGAAGTTCTATTTTAAATTTCATTGACGAAAATTAATACACAGCATTAGAAATTCACCTTGAGAAAGCATTCTTTAGAACATACTTTTAAACAATATCTTCACTCTTCCAATCATTTGTAACCTAATCATTACTGTGCTTCATTATTTTTCACAATTGTATATTTGAAATGAGTGAAACAACTGAAAAAGAATTGTGTGTTGACATTGCTGAGTCATCACAGTTGAACAGACATCTTACAACTCAAACTAACGAAAAACCATTTCTCTGTGAAATCTGTTTAAAAAGTTTTGCTCGGTCATTCAATCTTAAGCAGCATATGAAAATTCACACTGGAGAAAAGCCATATCTGTGTAAATTTTGTTTGAAAGGTTTTACTCGGTCATTCAATCTGAATCATCATATAAAGACACACACTGGAGAAAAACCTTTTGTTTGTGAAATTTGTAATAAAAGCTTTAATTATCCAGCCCACCTGAATCGTCATATGAAGACTCACACTGGTGAAAAGACTTTTATATGTAAATTCTGTAATAAAAGCTTTATTCAGTCATCCGATCTTAACCGTCATATGAAGACTCACACTGGTGAAAAAGAATATGCGTGTGAAATTTGCAGTAAAAACTTTGCCTATTTATCATCCCTAAATTCCCATCGAAGAACTCACACTGAAGAAAAACC
>JAFIDM010008419.1:5701599-5727042 GCA_023159025.1 Thereuonema tuberculata | reverse complement strand
GAAGCTCCTGAGGAACTAATCGACATTTTGTGATGCTATGAGAAACAGATGGGTAGACAGTGGAACAGAATTGTGAACAGTAAACTGCAAGTTTTTTAAAGGAATACATCATGACTGTACTACCTCTTACAGCCTGAAGAGCAATGCTGTAGTGGAACTGCTTTATCGAACCTGACCTCAATATTTTTATGGCCAGTCCAACGTTTGCCTATGATTAACCTCTGGAAAGACCTCTCACTTTCTTTTATAGAGGACTTAGTGAACTTGAGGCCTCTGCAGAGGAAAAATAACCTGTTAACTCCTCATGGATTAAACCTGCTCTTCCAGCCCATAGATCCAACGCCTACATGTGTTAAGGTGTGGGCTCTTCATCCAAACAATGATCACAATAATAAGCAAAAAAAAAATGCTTCATGAATTTGGCTAACGATAAGTTTTGTTGTCCATCTGCTTTTAGATTTTGAAATAACGCTGAAAAACAACGCCCATCCATTTAGGGCTGGTCTGGTGGAGGGGAGTACCTTGTCTACGAGGATATCCATGAATGCAATGACCAGCCTGTTTCCCCGACCTGAATCCGATCGAACATGCCTTGGATAGATTTGCACAGCATTGCTTGGGGCTCACTGCCTCAAGTGTTGCTGGATTCTCTGATTAACTGCATGTCAGCATGTTGTGATGCATGTGTTGTAGTGTGGGATGACTATACAACTTAGTGAATAGTGTCTTCACCATCTGCAGGCAGTGGGATAGAACTGTAACATATGCTGCAAGTTATCTCCACATGAATATCTTTGCGAGTTTTTTTTTTTCCCCCCGTAGCAATGCTGCCACCTTTATCTTTACTTTGTATTAGTAGAACCTACTACACATTTCTGCCAAATTTGGTGACATTTAGATGCCTGGAAGGGTCCGATATTACCAAACTCTTAATTTTTGGGTACAAGTGTATTTACATTAATTTGTAATTAATAAAAGAAGTTTCTTTTACCTAGAATCTTATTGAGAGTAATGGAAAGGCTTTGTTTCAGAGAAAGGGAAGTTGTCCTCAAGTGCTCTTCCATTGGGTAGTGATTCAGCGAGATTTTTCACATGATCATAGAGGTAATTAACATACGATAGAGAGTTGGATACTATTTATAGATTTAATTCTTCTTCTACTTAAACTTTTAAATCCCAAAATAATTCCTTGATTTTATTTAGATAGATATTGCAAGAGACAATTTTTAACAGTTCATTTGATATCTCCAGAACTGATCATTTGCAGTATTCTTCACATATTTCAAGTGTCTTATTCAATCCAAACTTATGTATTCAAATAAAGACTATAAAGAAATTAATAACAGAAGAACACAATTTAACGTGCAGGAAATTTATTACTAAAAGAAAACCAATGACTACACTTTGAAACATGTATTTTCGCCCTCTGTGGGTTTATGTCTTAAACTTAAAAGATTTATCATTAGGCTTAATCCACTATCTAAAACTGCTCTGTGGAATGCCGTGCTGGGCCCAAGTTAAGGCATAAGAGTAACAACTAAATTTCATAATAAGGAACAGTATTTTAAAAGAGAAGTCTAAGTCTTAAGAATAAGAAAACCTTTCCGGGCGTTAGCCCCCACCCATGGGATCTCGGGATTTCTCCCTCGATCCTCGAAGTATCCCTTCGGCCTATGCGATGAGAGAGTGAAAGATTAACCCTGTTAATCCTTAAATAAAGAATACCAGGAGACAATATGTTTCTTTACTTAAATGAATTGAACTTTAATCAAACAAAAAAAATTTCTATTTACACCTCGTTTTTACATGTTAACACTTGGCAAATAGCAATAATCATAATAATAATAAAAATTGGTCCGGACCCCCCAAAAAAAGAAAGAAAAAATTTACACACACATACTATATATATATATATATATATATATATATAAAGCCGGACAGTGATATAAATTTGAAAATGCCAATACAAAGATCAAATCACTGTTTCTATGGTGATTGGCTTTACATGTTTAGTAATATAAGTTAATTTTATTCTTATATTCTGTACTTTTCTAAATTTTCAAAATTGCAAATGATTGATTGAAATCTTTGCTTTGCAAAACTTGAAGGATAGGGTTTGAGTTTTGCCTGTTTGATTACATATATATATAAAACATATATGGGCAATGAATACAAAACAAGCTGCACCATATTCACAATCCATACGGATATCTGGGGAATTCACCAGCAGAATCGGATGTGCAGGGTTTTCATCTGCCATGAACTGTAGAGATATACAGTGGAACCTCTCAAAACGAGCATAATTCGTTCCAGAATCTTCCTCAATATGTGAAACACTCGTTAAGCGAAACAATTTTTCCCATATAAATCAATGTAAAATACAATAATGCGTTCCATGCCGAAAAAAATACTTAATTTTTTTATTTTTAACATTTATTCAAATAAAATTACTTATAAATTGTTAAGGAGCGTAACAACCTGGAATGCAATTTTGATTTGCAAAAAACAATAAAAAAATCGAAATAACTAGTTTATTATTTATGAATTTATGACAAATAATGATTTTACGTTTCATTTCTACAGTTACTTTTAATCTCTTGTGGCTTTTTCTTCGGGGACATTTTTGCAAGGGTTATTAAACTTTTCACCAAAAAAATTACAAATAATGTATGAACACAAGTTTGGAAAAATGTGTGATCACATGCGATACTAACGTGCTAGCGGAACGAGTGCTAAACACAGACTGACGCATATGCGCGGAAGTCCCGGCTCACAAGTGAGTGACGTGAAGATGGGACTTCCCCTTTCTGCGTCACTCGTTATGCGAAATTGTCGCTCGTTAAGGGAGCAATTTTTTCACAATTTTTTTTGCTCGTTATGAGAGGTTCCACTGTATATATATATATTATATAAATATACAACTTGAAACATTGAAATAAAATCCCAAACTTGTACAGTTCAAACTCTCATCCCGGTGAACTAAGGGAACCCTTCTTTCGTTAAGTAAAAAAAAATAAAAATGTGAGCAAGGTGCAAAGCATAGCTCACAACATAAATAAACAAAATCACGCCTTTGAGTTTGTCAATTAGAGGGAATTGAGGAACGGGCCGTTTCGCCCTTCTTAGGACTCATCAGTCCAATCCACCCTCCCCGATGACAAACTCGGAAAGGCGTGAAATGGAAGTCACCTTCACTCCCGACAGTGACTCCCAATCAAACAACAATTAAAAATAAGTGAACCAGAAAAACATTTAGGCTTTTCTTAATAAAGAGAAATCAACCAAAAAGGCATAATAATCACAAGAACACAATGTAGTGTGCAGGAAATTTATTAATGAAAGAAAACCAACGACTGCGCAGAAATAAACAAAATCACACCTTTGTCAGTTATAAAATAATCTCATCTCTTGCTACCAGTTATTGTTTTTTGTTTTTTTTTTTTAAATTTATAATCAAAACTTATATTACATCAAAAGTATGGTAGCAATGTTACCACTGAAATGCTTTTAATCCCGAACAGCTCTTTACCTCCAGAGTTTACATATATAACAGTCTTGATCTTTTTGATACTGTCAAACATACAAAAAAATAAATGATATGGGATTAAATATGAATTGTCTATTACAGGGAAGAATGTTTGTTTTGGAGCTGTCTTCTCTCCTGTATTGAGGACTTGATGTTTACCTTGAAGATCCTGATCTTTCTCTGAGCATGTGCCCATACATTCGTGGTGTCGTCCACGGCTTGCCTCTTCGCCCTCTGTTAGCTGGGGAAAGGACTCAGTGTGCATGCTGTGTCTTTAATGTTGCTTCTCCTGTATTTCAATAAAGCTGACGATGTTGAGATAGTTCCTTTGTCACCTTCGGATTACTTAAAGCTTTTTTCACAACTGTCCTATTTCCTTAAACATCCTGGTAGCGTTCCTCGAGCCCTCTTTTACTGAATTGTTGCTCCAAATCTTTATTCTTTTGCTGGCCACTTCTTCTATAACTGGATCCTTCTCTTCTGCTGGCACAGTAGAACCACTTCTGGCTGACTGCCTCTGAAGAATTCACCCTAACAAAAGCCCCCATATACAGGGTAGGCAATAAATAAGATTCGCTATGAAACACTAAACGGTGAAGATGGTTGCTCAGAGAAGTCTAATTTTCAGGACAATGATCTCAGAAGGTTGGCAAATGCAACCAATTCAAAAAAAAAAAATGTTTCAAATTCTGCTCACAGATGGCTGTGTTCCAGTTAAAAGAAGAACTGCCCTGTAAATCAGATGTTTTCACACATGAATGTCAAGTGATGTGTAGCTTTTGTTGTTCATTGTGCCCCCCCCCCTCTTATTACACCTGGAAACCTGGGGACTGCATGCTCTACCTTTGTAGTCAACATTTCCCTTGGGATGTTGGCATTCCCCCGTCGGGTGTTTGCCTTCAGATCTTCCAGGTTGTTCATGCTTGCC
Source organism: Thereuonema tuberculata (assembly GCA_023159025.1). NCBI lineage: Eukaryota > Metazoa > Arthropoda > Chilopoda > Scutigeromorpha > Scutigeridae > Thereuonema > Thereuonema tuberculata. The sequence continues at coordinate 5,722,588 of JAFIDM010008419.1, read as the reverse complement.
TGGTAAATTTGGTCTTTAAGGTATCCCTCTAAAAAGAAATCACAAGGATTGAGATCCGAGGAACGTAGGTGCTAAGGTCTTACCAATAACGTGATAAGGAAGCTCTTGTGATAAGAGCTGTGCGGGATGTTGTGCTATCTTGCATGAAAGTGGTGGAATCAAGTTCATTGTGAGAGAGAAATTAAGGCACGACAGTCTGACAATATCACTATATACCTGATAGCTAAAATAGTTCCTGTCGCACACCTTGGCCCCCTTCTTTCTCAAAAAGTATGGTCCAGTGAGGAAATCGGCTGTAAATTCACATCAAGCTGTAATTTTGGACGAATGTACTGGAATCTCCCTGATCTGTTGTGGAGTTCATTTCCCCAAATCCGGCAGTTCGTTGACATCTACATGTTTGTTTTTGTAAGTTTGAGCTGACTACACCCCTAAAACTATACTGGTTCATTTAACATTTCCCCCAGGTTAGGTGAATCCCATTGTACAGGATGCTAAATACACTATCCCAGTAATTAACGTCACCTGTGAGCAGAATTGGGAACATTTTTTTTTTTGCATTAGAATGAAATTTCCGACCTTTTGAGGTCATTGTCCCTGAAAATTAGACCTCACTGAGCAACTGTCTTCACTGTACAGAGTGTTTCATAGCGAATGTTATGTCTTGCCCATCCTGTATATACAGGGTGTTTCGGAAATGCTAGACAAAGCGAATTTGATACGGGTTCCAAGGTAATTTTGAAACTAAAATGTTCTATGACATTATGTTTACGGGCCGTAGTTTTAGAGTTAGAAATGAAGGCTTTGCGAATGGTCCCTAATCAAAGAAAGCTCAGTTCTGGCCATTTTCAGCATTTTCTTTAATTATCATACCTGTTTTCAGTCATTACATTTGTTATGCAGATTGCTTTTTATAATAAACCTTTACCTTATTTACTTACACTTCCTAATGTGAACTGAGTTTTCTTTGATTAGGGACCATTCCCAAAGCATTTCTTTCCTAACTCTAAAACTACGGCCTGTACAACAAAATGTCATAAAACATTTTCGATTTAAAATACCCTTTGAAACCCGTAACTCTTCGCTTTGTTTACCATTTCTGAAACACCCTGTGTATATATATATATATATATATATATATATATATATAAATGGTTCCATGATTAGAGAGGGGTAAATTAGTGTAGGGATATATAAAATCAAGTTTATTTTCTTTTTATATTTCAGTAGGAAAATGTAATGCCAATTTTAAATGTCAATTATTGTATAGAGTCAGCCAATATTCCTGGAGTAGCATTCTGGTTGATCCCAAGCTGTCATACAAACAATAACATCAAGCACTGGTTTTCAACATACAAGAAAACAAAAATATTATTAAACCCCTCATAATAGCCAACATAAGCTCATTGGTTTCCAGTGGATCCCCTCTCTTAAATTGAAATACAAAGGAAATGAAATTGCAAAACAAAAGGAACAAAATTAACACAACCAACTAAAATCTTGAATAAAATTACTATTATTCAAATACGTACTTCAAGAAATGTTAATCTTCTTAAATTCAACGATAAGACATTAAATAAACACCAACATCTTCACAGTAGATATCGGTATTTCGTTTTATTTCTAAAACATTTTCAAGGTTCAGCTTGTAGAGCAAAACATAATTAAAAATAAAATAACATACTAACTTTAAAAAAAAGTTAGAAACTTGCCTTATCAATTGTTGCATTTGTTTTAACAAGAACAAGTCTTCAAAAGTAAATGAAATGTCTTTATCCATGTACAGAAAAGCATTGATGAACAATATGAAATTAAAAGAATTTTTGATTTTCATATAGTTAATCTTTTATAAGAATTGTCACTGTTTATATTGTCCGTTTTTATGACTTGCTTTGTTTATACATGTTTTTAAGTATTATTATATTATTTTGGTGAGAGGAAGATTTCTCTTTCCATTTTTTTAAAGTTATGTTAATTTTATTTTTAATTTGTTTTTCTCTACAAGCTGTACCTTGAAAAAGTTTTAGAAATTAAAACAAAATATCAGTATCTACTGTGAAGATGTTGGTGTTTATTTAAATGTCTTATCGTTGAATTTAAGAAAACTACTATTAAATAAAATATAAACACAACAGAAAACCAAACGTTTTTAAATTATACGAAACAGAAGCAAAAACAGAAACCTTGGAAAAACATCCATTTTTACTGGGAAATATCTAAGAGTAGGTCCAGAAAGGAAGCAACTACAAGCTTCGTTTACATTCCTCATCACGATTGTTTGGCTGCCCACCTGTACGAAATAGTCGTCTATCAATCGGAGATTTGTAGAATTTGTAAAGAAAACAACAGCATGATGAATAGTGATCATCTTTCACATTCTACAACATCTGGATAAAGAATTATGAAGGAAAGGAGAGTTCATTACAGTTAAATGGGTTGCTACGAAGCCAACAGACTGATCTCCTAGCTGTTATTTGATGATGATGATGAAGTGTTGCTCATTTTATATAGTCTTCAGTTTAAATTGCAATGATTCGATTATCAGCATAAAAAGGTCATTTGTTGAATTTTTTTCTCTGAAGTTTTAATTGTATGTTTTACTTCATTCTTCCAATCTGGTATTACTTTATGTGAATCCTTATGTATTATTTCTCAAAGGTATTTTTGTGTCGGTACGCCATATCTCCCTTAATACTTCTAAAATAATGATTGAGACATCATTTTGAAGATTACGTTTACTGTTAATGACGAAAAATAAACAAAGTGTTGAAAATTAATGTTTTCGTTAAAAAAACTGTATTTTAAAAAACTTTTTATAAAAATGGAGAAGGTGCCATCTATTGACAATGTGTTTAACGAACATGCACGACAAAAGAAAATATTTCTGAAAGGTGGTTTTTTTGTTGCAAATTATTTGCACTAGTATAAATATTAAAAGAGTAACAGAAAGCTTAATTAACCCTTTTACTGCCAGCCCATTGTGGACGGGAAGTGCGAAGACTGCCAAGGCTCTTTCCAGGAAAATTGAAAGATTTCAGATTTTGATTTCTAGTACTTAATTTTATTTAACACATCTAGATTTTTTCCCAATGCTGAAGATATATTTGGGGCTTAGAACCATTGAAGAATTAAGGAGGTTGACTTTAATTTTTAGAAAGGAAAAAATAAATTAATTACTACATATGTAAAAAAACTCAAAATTCTGTTTATTTCACATTATGATTAGAAAAATATTATTTACAAGCAATGAAATAGTGTTTCTTATTGATATAATTTAGTTTTCTCTCCATTGGTACATTTTCTTGATGATCAATTAACTTTTGCAAGAGATATAAAATATTTCATATGTCTGTACACTCACGCTCTCATCAGCTGATGCACACATGCTTATGGAAGCATTCACCGTGAAGGCCTTTATTGCATTTACCACACACAGTTCGGGATCTTTTTCTTTGTCCTTTTCCCCTCTTATACTGCACTCACAACAGTCCTTCTCTTTTTTATTTGGCAATTTTATAAGTTTTTTGACACCACATGTCACTGTTGACGCAGATTGCCTAACTGTTTTGCTTTTCTTGAAGCCATTCTCTGCCAAATTCCTGAACTGTGCTGATAGTATAATGTTGCCTGGACAAAGGCCATTCTCCAGATGTCAAATTTTCATCAACACTCGGATACTCATGGGGGTTATAGTGGTGCCTGGAAACTAAGTTGGCATGGTCAATGAGGGGCTGTATTTTGGCACAAGGATCATATCCTGCTTCCCCTGGCCGAGGTAGATTTTTTGTGTCAGCTAAATGAAAGAATTTCAAGATCAATTGCAATTGATTTCTAGGAAACATCTCATGAAACCATCCGATGTATTGCGATTTTTGAGTGAACCAATAACATTCAATTGTTGGCCTTTGAATTAGGCCCATATTCAAAGTGCTTGCAATAAAAGCATTTAGTTCGGCAACCATTATTTTTTCCCAATTTTTTTTGCACTAGCATTTTGAGTAAGACGTCCATCACTACTGAGAAAGTGTCGAGCGTATGCATTTGTTTCCCTAACAATTTCATTCAATAGAACATCCGTAAAAATAAATGAAAGTATTGGATTGGTTGCATCACTTGGAGGAACATGCTTCGGTCCTGGTGTCTCTAGAAACTCAGTGGGTATCTTCGGAGGGTTATCACCATTCACTCTCACTTCGACCCATTCGTCTTTGCCTGGATCAGCATTTCTATCTAGGTTGGACCCATATGAGTCATCTCCCTCAGAGGAAGAAGAGATCCGACGCCTCTTTGTATCTGGCCTTGAGGTGTAAACGAAAGATTCTTCACTTCTAGAAGAAGAAATCTCTTCATCGGAGGTCTCTGATGGCAAATCACTGTTATCATCATTAGCGATGAGCGCATCTTCAATATCCTTACTTTTCAAACACTTTGACATTTGTCACAGAGGCAGCCCTAAAATAACATTTTCTCAATTGTATCAAAATGAAAAATTATAAATTGCAAATTGCCGTATCTACTCGTCCAACATTAAACTACATCGAGAAAGAGGGGTGCATAGTTCAGGAAAACTTATTTACTTGAACAGGTAAAACATAACTATTTTTCCAAAGAAGCAGTTGGTGAGAATTCAACACCATAGATTTTGCACCGATTCGTAGTAAAATTAGATGACAGGAAAGGTCAAGCAAAATAAATAATATGGCAAAATGCGATAAACAGCAAGTTCACTAATATATATGAACAAGGAAAAAACGTGAAAATATAATGAAAGATATAAAACACGGAAAACTCGTATTTTATTGTAATGTTAATTATAAGATATATTATTCGTCAACAAATACTCAATATTAGAAGAAAATTTGCTAATGTTGCTGGAAACTGACACTGTAAAATAAATACTAAGAGCCACAGAGAAAACACAGACCAGCACGAAAGATAGTATGATACTGGCCCGAGGGTAACGAAAAAACACGGGAGAACTTACGAAGCAAGCATAATGTGATCAATCAGTATATATAGGGTAAAACCATCTTAGTAACAGAGCAACAGAAATAAAGCACATGCTGATAAATGAAACAGGAGCCCTTGAACAGGCCACATCACGAGTAAAAAAAGTTAAAAAAATCGGGCTGATTTTGTGGCAGTTTCGCACAACCAATGAGGGCCGATATATAGGCCCACTGGGAGTAAAGGGTTAATGCTGTTTGTTTTATTGAAAAAATATAAAGTTGAATTTCAGGAGGAAGTGAAAAGTAAACCAGCACAATATCTGTCAAATAGGATCAAAGAAAACATGGGCAGGTAATGTTGAACTAAACTAAGGGAGAAGTGATTGCTACTTATATATATCTGTTACTTGAGTCACTGCTTTTTCAGTGACCAGTTGGAACAGGAATACTGTGATTCAGACAGCCAGAAAGAAAACCAAAAATGAGGGAAGTCTGAAAAAGACTTCTGCAGGTGATGTGTAATGTCCTGGCAGACAGGATTGTGGAAGAAACTTCTTTTGTTATGGAGGATTATCCCAGATTTATAAGAACAATTTTGGCAGCACTCAGTTGTCGTGGGAAGCCGTCCAGCTGCCAACAGTTTGAGTTCTGTTTGCTTCCCTTGCATTCTGATTATCACTTGACATCGCAGCTTCCGCTGGAGGACAGCTATTAATGATATTTTGTGCCATTTCTCTTATCACGCTTTTCAGAGTCCATCAATAGTTCTGGGTCATCTGTTTCCTAGGACCCTTTTTCATTAAACTGAATCTACAGGAGTCCATAGGAGATGCATCTGGTAATTTTATGGCAATGGAACTGTGTGGAATAACCTGAATTCCCATTTCTTGAGCTATTCGATTCATGTAGATCACTACTGATTTAACTTTGTGAGGTAGTCTTGGTGGATGCACACATTCTTACATTCCTCACCACATAGTCTAGGGATTTCAGTACGGTATAACTGTTCCAAGTGGGCCCAGTAGCCGAGTGCGGGTTGGAGGTGACTGGTTTGATTCCCGGCCTTAGCGGAGGGCGGGAATTTTTCCACGCTCCTTCTCTTCCAAACGGGTCCTAGGGCCTATCCAGCACTCTGTAGCATTGGTACTGGGTTTCTTTCCAGGGAGTTAAAGGCGGGCGAGCGTCAGGCCAACCCCCGACCTCATCTTTGTCCCTTAGGTTATGATCATTGGAGCCTATCCTCCAGTGGCCTCTCCGGCCTGCCCAGGCTAGTTGTGGCATCCTGCGGTCCTCTGGGCCTGATTGCACCTTTATTATTATTATTATTATAACTGTTCCAAAATGTCCTCAGTCATAAGCAGTGTTAACTTTGGCAATAACCAACAGCTATCATGAACCATTTTGAAAAAGTTTCCTTATACTAAATGAATCATTCTGCCCTGTCTTTGGCATCATGTGGACGATAGAAAATTGCCCTTGGTTTCTTCCAGTTGTTTAAGTTCATTCAGGCTTCATCAAGAAATTAGGACATTTTTCCACGTACTCCAAGTACTCTTTATACAGCTTATGAAATTTGGTTCTGCCCTCTGCAATGGGTGTAAATAGTGTATCTTTAGTTTATGGTGTCTTCAAAGAACTAGATGTGATGAGTTATGCATCCCACAGTAGTCTTCGAGATTCCCTTGACCTGAGCAATGCTTCTTTGAGTACTGGGGCTCTCTTTAGTCACCAGTTCCTTTACTGTTCATAGAATGTCACATAGGTCTTCGGTGATGTTTCCGAGAGGATAACTTATTTCTGTCCAAATTAATTGGCTTCGTTTTTCTCACAGTTATTGTTCGACTATTAGCTGACTTTGTGGCTTTGAAATTTCATTGTTTATACAGTGTAATTAGCTGCAATACTAGAGTTCATGTCAGAAAGAGCAGCTGTTTACCATTCCCATAAAATTGGAACCTTAGGCAACATGTTTTTACTAATAACATTCTAAAGCAAAACAATGTTCTTCCAACCCTACATGATAACACAATCATGTGACACGCTATTTGCTTGAGCTATTCACCTACAGTGTAGTTGTTCTTATAATCCTGAGATAACCTCCATATAATAGTACAGGATGGCCCAAAACAAACAGTACTGAAACACAAACGTCAAAGTTTCATTTCCACCAGTGAAGTTACAGAGTTTGACATCTTCCAACGACATGTTCCAAATGGCCCCTTATGTGACAAGACAGAGTTCGAGGTGGCTCACTAAATTTTGTAGCATATTCTGAAATAGTGGCTGCTGCATTTCACGAAAGAAACGAATAACCTCTCTGCAAGTTCGGCAATTCGGTGGGATGTGCACAGAAGACACGTTCCTTAAGCATTCCCCAAATGAACTGGATGGTGTAGGAGAATTCTCCGAGACCCTTTAGGTTTCTTTAAAAGGATGTTCGTGACATGCCAAGCTTCAAGGCTATTTTTCGTTGGCTACGCCGTGATGACTGCAACACTTGATTCAGTACACTCCCTTGATTGTCATTGGTTGTTACAGTTCTGGGATGACCTGTACATCCTCGGCACTGCGTCAATACACTACTGATTCATCTAAATTTGTTTATCACTGCTAGGATGACGCTGCAGGTTTGTGAAACTGCTGCGCAAACAACACCTTCCCTATCTGTATACTTGGACCATTATTACGGCCTAATCCGTATGAGCGATTATATTGCTTCCCAATAAGCACCTTTTCCTCAGTTGTCAATATCATTATCACATGTCCAGTAAAAGTCACGTCAATGGATTGTTCCACAGCGTATTGTATTCGATCAAAGTCTTGATTCTGATGCTTTTTGCTCGAGAGGTACGGCACCGCGTTTCAGTATTATTTGTTTTGGGCCATCATGTAGTAACATATTCGCTTTATCACTATGCATTGCGAGTGAAAAAAAGGTTTATTATTGTCATTAAGGCTGTAATTCACTTAATGGCAATATTTGCTTAATTGAAGAGGTCCTATCTCCTACCCACCTTTACTACGAGGTACTACTATATATTGAAAATCATCATTATTTGTCCTCCGAGTCATTTCAAAAGAAGGATTGACACACATTTGAAAAGACATGGAGATCACAATTGTTCTCATGTCACGTGATTTCTCATTGGTAATGTTGATATCCTGTGCAGGAGACATGCATTTCTTTCGTAGACAATATATCAATGCCTGAAGCTACTTTGTTGTTAAGGGATTGTAAGTCATTAGTAGTGGCCAGGAACATTAATTCCTCATTTTCTTACTTTTTTAATGGCATTTAAGCTGATCTTAAAACTATAATGTTTCATAAATACTAAAGTTTGATAAGTGAATTAGAACGTCCACGAGAGTACTGAATATTGATAACATTGGCTACGTAAATATAACGTCATCATTGACATTACATTTCTGTTTTCAATGAATCATAACAATCAGCATTTATGAAGCAAGAATTACATCTAAAAATTATTTGCTATTTTGATAAACTATTGCTTTGTTGAAAAGAAAAAAAAATCGTTAAAATAGAAAGTATATTTTTAGAAAAAAAGCCTATAATTTATTTATTGATAATATTTAAAAAATAAAGGTAAAATTGGATTGAGAAGTTTAAGCGCACGTATCTAAGGGCAGAAATTCGGATACGCGTGACTCCCTATGGAAACAAACAAAACTGCAGTTATAGAAATAAAATAAATAAATGAATAAATCCCGTCCATTTATTTTTTACAGTGGAACTTTTGTATGGGTGGAAGGAAACAAAAGTAATATCAATACTAATTTTGAAGGAGCTTCTTAGACCATGTTCATCTTTGAGCCGTAAATTTATTTATTTATTTATTTTTGTTGGAGGGTCGGCTTCTTCAATTTGTTTCCCCCACCCCCACTCTCAACTAAAAAAAAAAAAGGAGGCATTCTATAGTTTTCCGTTTTTCAAATAACACAAATGGTGAAGGATCTTTTTCTTAGACCGTGTTCATCCTTGAGCCGTTTATTTTTTTTTTTTTTTGTTGGAGGGTTGGCTTCTTGAATTCGTACCCCCCCCCTCCCTCCCCCATTGAATAAAAATTAAAAAAAGCACGTTGGAGGCTTTGAAGAGCCAGCAACTGGATTTCAGGTTTTCGAGTTAATGGTTACCCCAATAGATGTCGCTGTTTACCCAATCTCAGTTCCAGATAGAAGTCCACTGTAGAGAGGAAATTCACTGTTTGAAGGATATATAGGCCTATATAAAGAAAATTTAAGTACCCAGCTTTGAAAAGTGATTCCTTAGATCAATTATTTACTGCATATACACGCATTACAATGAGTGAACTTAAAGTACCCCAATGTGAAGTATGTAGCCGATTCTTTAGTAGCGCTTCTGCTCTGAAACGACATAAAAGAGTCCACACTGGAGAAAAACCATATCAGTGTCAATTTTGTAACAAATGCTTTGCTCAATCGTGGTCTCGCAGTGAACATCTCCGAACTCACACTGGTGAAAAACCATATCAGTGTGAATTCTGTCATAAAAGCTTTGCTCAACAAACGGTTTTCAATAACCATGTCCGAACTCACACTGGAGAGAGGCCATTCCAGTGTGAAGTCTGTAATAAAAGTTTTATGCAGTCCACGGGGCTTAGAAGCCATCGTTTTAGAGCACATTCAAAAATTTAAAGTAATTTGACTGAGTTTGATCCTGAGAAATTATTCCGAATACTGTTTTGAATTTATTAAATATGTAATTGAACTGTTGATTTTCTTTTGTTATTACCTTAAATCATTTTATCAAGAACAAAATCATTCGTAGTTGTTGAAAACTGCAGCACATGCAAACTGCCACAGTGTCCTGTTAAAAAATGCTAATTGATCTGAAAGTATCTCCAGCTTTGTTTGGAAATGAACAAATGTTTAAGTGCATTGCTCTGATGAAACATTGGCCTCTAACCCTACCCTGAAAATGATGTTCCAAGAATAAACAAACTGTATATAAAATAATAACAACTGGACAATAAAAGGAATGGATTTAAAACATGAAAAGACTAAAGAAAAAAGGCGATTGTGTTATAGTTCAATTTGTCACTAAATCTATTTAAATTAGGGTTTTTAGAAATTATTATTATTTTTTAAATTTTTATAAACTTTTTGTAATTTATTAGTTTATGAACCTGCATCTGTACACTACCACTTCGTCCAAACTTGTTTATCACTGCTAGGATGACGCTGTGCTGGGTGCAGGTTTGTGGAACTGCTGCACAAACAACACCTTCACTCACTGTATACTAGGACCATTATTACGGCCTAATCCATATGAGCGATCAAATTGCTCACAATAAACACCTTTCCTCTGTTGTCAGCATCATTATCACACTTCCAGTAACAGTCACGTCAATGGATTGTTCCACAAAATATTGTGTTCGATCAGAGTCATGATTCTGACACATTTTGTTATGAGGGGTGAGACACTGTGTTTCTGTTTGTTTTTGGTCATCAAGTAGTAACATGTTTGCTTTATCCTTATTTTCTTTTAATGGCATTGAAGATGATCTTAAAATAGTAATATTTCATAAATACTTTAGTTTATATAAATCGCATAATTATAATATAGAAAACACTAGAAACAGAAGTTCTTCAAAAAATCGCTATATTTCACAGAAAGCTACTTTTTCTGATTCTTCAGACTTAATTACAAAACAAAATAGAAACAAAGAATAATTTAAACAAACAAAGATATGCTATGTTTACATAGCGATGTTTAGTGAAGAACTTGTGTTTCTTATATTTTCTACATTATAATACTAAAGTTTGATAAGTGAATTAGAACGATAGAGTACTGAATGTTGATAATATTGGCTTCATAAACATTATCTAATTCGTCTTCTTCTTCACCTTCGGGAGGAGGAAGTGGCAGCAGTAGGCACACAATGACACCTCCTTCGTGGGTGGGACAGTTTGGTTCAATAGTCCCTTTGTGATTGGTTCCTGATGAGCCAAACGGACCCATTGAACCAAACTGTCCCACTCACGAAGGAGGCGCCATTGTGTGCCTACTGCTGCCACTTCCTCCTCCCGAAGGTGAAGAAGAAGAAGAGGACGAATTAGAATGTATTGAAGAAGATGAAGAGGGAGAATGCATCAAATACATAAACATTATCATTGACATTACATCTTGAACAGCTGGAATCTGGAATGGGAGCTTTTTAATAGAGAGTGGTCTAACTATGAGCGTCATTCTAAAAATAAGTTGTTACTATTGTAGGTCAAGAAACTATTATTCAGGTATGCAGCAGAACACAATAGAATGCAGATACCTTATACAAATTTTCCACACAATCACCTGGTTTTCTGTAAACATTTGTCTGAACATGCGATTAAATGTTTTATTCCATAATGATAGAAATCTGACCCTTCGTAATGGAGAACCACTGTTTTCACCTGCTCATCATTGGCAAATCATTGTCTGCAGAAAATCGTTGTTTGAGAAATTGATTTTTTTTTTTTTTTTAGTTTATAATGGAATAATACAATAAAACTTTCTATTTTTTTACAAATTAATTTCAAGTTAAATCTGAAAAATAGAATCATACTGGAATATTCAAAGAAAACCTAAATACTCAAAAAGAACTGATAATGAAGATTATAAAATTATTTCACAGTAGCTTGGATTAAATATATTTTAAAATATTAGCTTTTTAGTGTGTGTTTAAATTTTTATAAATTTCATTAAAAATAAAGTTTTAATGTAACGTTTTCAATTAAAATTAAATTTCCTTCCTTTCCTATGAAATATAATTTCTATTGGGAAGTCACATAAAGAAAGCCACATTTTGAAAGAAAAAAAAAAGCATAATTTCTATTGCATGAATTTTTTTTTATTTTTGGAGGTAGCGCAAGAATAATAAATAATAATATCATTTTTTTATGTTTCATTCATGCTCTTTGAGATTTTTTTTTCCAATTTTCCTAATTCCAATTTTCGCAAGAAAAATATTGTCACCAGAGCAAAAGAATCCATTGCGACTGAAAAACGCGGGAAAAGCATGTCACCCTCCTGCCTTGGGCTAAAGCGACGCTATCAAAAAGCTGTTGAAACAGCTTCAATAGCTACACCCTCGAAGTTGCTCGCGCTAACCTCATTCTTGTAGCCTAAAGGGAAACTGCAACTTCGCGAACTGCTCCGCATCAAACGCCCACAATGGAACCCCACCTTTACAAGTATCTGGGCTTCCAGCAAGCACGCATCATGAACAATGCAAACATCAAAACTGCACTCAAGAGCACATACAGTGCTTGCATTTACAACATCCACGAAACACAAATCAAGGCCAGAAATCAAATTAAAGCCATTAACGCTTTTGCTGTCCCTATACTAAAATACACCTTTGGCATAATCCCATGGACAAACACTGAACTTGAATCAATACAATTCACAACATGCACTACATTAACAAAACACCTCAAGTCCTCAATGGAAAGGAGCCCCCCCCCCCCAAGTAGGTAGACCAAGGACTCATCAACCTCATCACCCTACACGAGAAACAAATACACACACATAGGAATACCTCCACCAGAAAGCCCAGCACTCCTCACTCTACTTAGCCGTTGTCAAGGCTGACACACACATCACACCCTTGAACCTTGAAAATCTTGTCCAAGACTCATCACCTCTGAAACCCATGCTCAGCAGCCACCTGAAACATTGGCTCATAAGGAACACCCCAGGAGACATTGCCACAAACTCAGCTAGCCTCGTGTCGACATGGAAGCATCAAACAGATGGCTGACAAGTGGTGAGCTGTTCAGGGAGAAAGGATCATGATTACGATATAGGGCCAAGTCATCCCACACGCAACTATAAGAAACACATTCTACACTACACATGAGACGATCGACCACATAATATGAGGCTGCACGTTTCTTCCCAGACAGACTACCTGCACTGACACAATCAGGTGGCATCGATCATCCATCAACAGCTACCACACAAACACTAATTTATTAAGAAAATGGTCCCGTACCACAGTACACACCAACAAAGTGTGTTAGATAGATCCTCATATAAGCTGTACTGGAACCGTCCTATTCATAAGTGACCTTATATCAAACTTGTTGATAAGGCCAACAAAGAGACCTATCTCACTGACAATGCAGCAAGAACATGCAGAAAACTCAGGCAGATGAGATCAGTAAATACACAAACCTAGCAGACGAGCTCCAGAAGCAGAGGAGGCAGGACTGAATATGTGTTGTACACATCGTCCTATCCACCACTGGTCTGCTGCCTCACACTTTGCACCACAGTCTTAACATAATAGGACTTCACAAAAACACTCATGCACAACTTCAAGGCTGTGGTACTCAACACAACAAACATAAATAGGAAATTTATGGACACAACCACACATCTTTTTAAGTCTCCTTGCACACATTTTTCACTTGGCAATGTGTGGTTTGGACCTTGACCCGCCGGGAAACCTTTGCTTTGCTGGGGAAACCCAAGAATTGATACATTTACATAATAATAATAATAATAATCCTTTACTTCCGATTACATAACTTTTAAATGTATTTGCGGAATTGCTAAAAATATTAATATTTAAATTTATATTTAAAAAGCTATAGACAAAAAAGATTTTAGATTTACAATAATAAAAGTAGTAAGATTACCAAAAAAAAATTACTACTTAAATTTTTCTGTTTTCACCAGATCGTAGTTTACAATCTGCATGTAAAATAAATTATTTATTTTGGTAAACTATTGCTTAAAAAGAAGTAAATCGTTAAAATTAAATAGCAAGTCTGAAGAATATATGATTTATTTACTGATGATAGTTGCTAAATGAAGACAATTGAGTGAGAAATTGCTATTTTTACGTAAGGTTTTTATTGGAGTAATTATGAATGACTGGATACCTGTGGTTCCTTCTATAACCAAACGTCGACCTACACTCTTATCACTAGAGTAATTCTTATTATTATTTAATCATTTAAAAACAATGAAAAATTAAATTGAGATATTTGATCTAATGTAAATATGCGGGTCATTCAAAACATAAGCTGCACCTGTCACAATCTCTTGGTAGAATTGCTCAGAATGGAGTTGAAATTTGTGGCCCCCTGATGAGGCTTTCACAGTGCAGTAGTGATAACAGGTGTGTCATAGCAGCCGTGCAAAATGGCCCATCAGCTGGAAAGTTATTCCAAGCTCAAGGTAAGAGGAACTGTACAATTTCTGGTTGAAAGGTCTCAATCATTCTAAGATTCATTGTGAGTAATTAACGCTGAATCCTACTGTCAAACATTAAGGTCTTTGTGGAAATTTGTGAAAAACAATGGGGATGGGAAGTTAAGCAAAGGTGCTGTTCTCATTCATGACAATGCCATGCCTAACAATACAAGATTTGCTCCAAAGATGGGATGGGAGGTACGACAACATCTGCCTTACAATCCCAATCTTGCACCTTGTGATTTTTACTTTTTTTGATAAACTGAAAGAACAACGATTTTTGTAGTGCTTCGAGTTCAGTGTTTGTCCATGGAATTATGCTGAACGAATATGTTAGTGTGGGGATGGCAAAAGTGTTGATGGCTTTAATTTTATTTCTGGCATTGAGTTGTGTTTTGAGGATGTTGTGAACGCAAGCACTATAAGTTTTCTTGAGTGCGTTTTTGATGTTTGTGTTGTCAATGACGCGCGCTTGCTGGAAGCCCAGGTACTTGTAGGTCTCTCCCTCTTCCATGGATTGGATGGGCAACCCATGTTCCAGTTGAAAACCCTCCAAATTCGAAGTCTTCCCGCATGTTATATGTAGCTTGTGGCATTTGTCGATTCCAAATTCCATACCAATGTCTTTGGTGAATTGGTTATTATTATTATTATTATTATTATTATTGTCATTATTATATCAACATTTGACACAGTACAAAGACAAGAAAACACATCTTTGACTGGAGTTATTGAACAACTCAAGTCTCACCCAGAGACCTAAGAATTGTCCAAGTATCTTTGTAAAATATAAGCAGTGCCTAGTAATGATGTTTTTTTGCAGGTCTCTTATTGAAATCTCATGAAGTTCCAAGCTATTAAAGTGTTTTACAAATTCCTTAGGTAAAGCACCAAGGGCACCAATAACTATAGGTGTCACAGTGGCACGTTTGTTCCACAAACGAGAAATTTCAATTGTCAGATCCCTATATTTTGTGATCTTTTCCAGTTCTTTCTCAACAATTCGTGCATCGCCACATCTATTAGAAAAACATCTTTCCTTTCTACAATTGTTATGTCTGGTGTGTTGTGATCCAAATGACGGTCGGTTTGAATTCCAAAATCCCAGAGGATTTTGACCTCGTGCATGGATACTTTAGACAGGAAAACCCGAAAGTTGATGACTAAGTCAGCTTGTGTCCAGTCAATGATTCCTGCAGTATATCTAATTACAGGAACTGCCCAAGAGTTAATGGCTTTGATAGTATTGCCACCATTAAGCTTTGATTTTAAAACTTTACGAACTTGTTGTGCATATTCAGAACTCGTTTTCTTTTTGACTTGAGCATTTAATATTTCACTTGATTCCAGTATCCCAAGATATTTGTAGGAATCTTCAATGTGAAGGGAGTTGATGATGTTTCCATTTTCAAATATTATCCCATCAGTTTCCTCAACTTTTCCTCGCTTCATGTTTAGTGTAGCACATTTGTCTAGTCCAAATTCCATTTTAATATCTTTGCTAAAAATCTGAACTGTGTTGACCAGGGATGTAATTTCCTTTTTTGATTTCCCATATAATTTAAGATCATCCATGCAAAATAAATGGGAAATTTTTCCAGATTGTTTTGAAACTTCATATCCTAAGGTTGTTTTCTTCAAAATTGATGTTAGGGGAATGAGTGCAGTAGTAAATAATAATGGTGATAATGCATCACCTTGGAATATTCCGCGTCTAATTTTCACTTCTCAAAGTTCTTGTCCACTTGATACTAAAGTTGTTGTCCAAAATTTCATGGCTTCTTTCAAAAGATTTCTGATGTTTTCACTTACTCCAAAAATTTCTAAGGATTTTTGAATCCAACTGTGTGGCAGGGAGTCAAAAGCTTTCTTATAATCAATCCAAGCCATACATGGATTAGTTTTGCGTCTTTTTGAATTTTGGAGAATCATTTTGTCGATTAATAACTGATCCTTGGTTCCACGTGAGTTTTTACAATTTCCTTTTTGTTCAATTGGGTAGAAGGAATTTTTTGACATGTAGTCATAAATTGAGTTTGACAAAATTCCTGTTAATAATTTAAATGTTGTTGGAAGGCAAGTTATAGGACGAAAATTGCAAGGAACTGCTCCTTTCTCCTTATCTTTCAGAATTAAGAATGTCTTTCCAGATGTCATCCATTCTTCAATTGTTGAGGAGTGGATCAGAATATTGTTGAAATGATCTGCCAATCTATCATGAAGGCTGACTAGATGTTTGAGCCAAAAGCCATGCAGTTCATCTTTGCCAGGAGCAGACCAGTTTTTAACTTTTTTGATTTGTTGAACAACCATTATTATTATTATTATTATTATCCTTTTTTTCTGAATACAAAAGCTTTAAAATATGTTGGAAGAATTGTTAAAAATATTAATAAAAATATAGGATTAAATATATTGATAAGCTATGGATAAATAAGATTTCAGATTTACAATAATAAAAGAAGTGAGATTTTTTTAAAGAAAAAAATATTATTTAGATTTTCTGTTTTCAATGAATCGTAACAATCAGCTTTATGAAGCAAGAATTACATCTAAAAATTATTTGCTATCTTATTGCTTTGTTGAAAAGAAAAAAAAATCGTTAAAATAAACGTAGAAGGACGAAACGGCCGTTCCCAATTCCTTCCCATAATCCAATCAGAAAGGCAATTTCTCCTTTTATTCAAGTGCTGCTTTTCCTTTGCTTTATTTACTCATATTCACAGTACGTTAAATTTCTTTTCTTTTTTACTTTAGAAAGTATATTTTTAGGATAAAAAACCTTTACAGTGGAACCTCGCTATTCGTACACAATCCGTTCCAGGAGGCAGTTCGAATGGCGATTTGTACGAATGGCGAATCATTTTTTCACATAAGATATAATGTAAATTGGATTAATCCGTTCCAGACCCACAGATGATTGCTTATTTAAACCTTGTATTAATATTTTAAGCGGAAAATACATAAAAACTATGAAAACAATAAATACATAGGCCTCTCTAACAGGCCCGGATTTAAAGACCCAGGGCCCCTAGGCCCCACTTACATTGGGCCCCCCCCAGACCCGGACTGAAACACCCAGGGCTCTTAGACACTTGATATTCCCCCCCCCCCATCCCGAAAATCTACAACCAAAAAAAAATACGGAATCTTCCTTTCAACAACCAAAAAAAAAAAAAACGAAATCTCCAATTCAACAACCAAAAAAAATCCAGTACGGCGGGGCCCCTAGGCCCGGGTCTTCTAGGCCTAGGCGGAAATCCGGGCCTGCTCTCTTATTATGTTTTTCTTTTTCAGTATAGACGAGATGGTTGTTTTCGCCATGCCATACTGAGTTGCCAGGTCAGAGACACGAGTTCCACTTTCAAACTTCGCAACGATTTCTTTTTTCAATTCAATTGTCATTCTCACTACTTTCCTTTTAGGCTTGGTTGAATCAGTAATGTTTTTTGGACCCGTGGCTGCACTATTTTTAATAAAAATAACATAAAATAGCACAAAGTTTCACGAAGCTTGCGTGGATGATGCCTAGCGTACAGAAGCATAGCACGAGACTGAACTGAAGCGACCGCGTGGCGCGGCCAGTAACAAGGTCTCGCTGTCCGAATCGCGAGCAAGCGTACGAATGGCGAGTTCAATTTTACTTGAAAAAGTTGGACGAATGGCGGGGTTCCACTGTAACTTATTTATTGATAAAAAAAAATAAAGGCAAGATTGGATTGAGAAGTTTAAAGACACGTTTCTAAGGACAGAAATTCCGTATACGCGTAACTCCCAATAAACAAATAAATAAATGCCGTCCATCTATTTTTTACAGTGGACCTTTAGTGTGGGTGGAAGAAATAAAAGTAACTTGTAAGAAGGTTTTACGTGCATTAATTGTAACATGAAAAAGAGGCATTCTATAGTTTTCCGTTTTTCAAATAAAAGTAATAACATCAGTGTTGAAGGATCTTTTTCTTAGACAGTGTTCATCCTTGAGCCGTTTATTTTTTTTTGTTGGAGGGTTGGCTTCTTGAATTTGTCTTCCCCTCCCCACCCCCATTCGACAAAAATTAAAAAAAGCACGTTGGAGGTGCTTTGAAGCGCCAGCAGTTGGATTTCGGGTTTTCGAGCTAATGGTTACCCCAATAGATGTCGCTGTCTACCCAATCTCAGTTCCAGATAGAAGTCCACTGTAGAGAGGAAATTCGCTGTTTGAAGGATATATAGGCCTATATAAAGAAAATTTAAGTAACCAGCTTTGAAAAGTGATTCCTTAGATCAATTATATAATGAGACTTATTATTAGTATACCTGCATTTACCTGATATATTGTTAAAGTATTGGGAAAACCTAAAACAATGAATTTTTTTGAAGACGAAAATCACTTAAAAATAAATTCGCAATAAGGAAGAATTTGTACTACATAAAAGAAACTGCTAATTACTTAGTGTTAAATCATCGATAAATTATTTCTCTTTGAAGGCTATTTTACTGCATATACACGCATTACAATGAGTGAACTTAAAGTTAAAAAAGTACTCCAATGTGAAGTATGTAGCCGAAGCTTTACTAGAACTTATGATCTAAACAGACATAAAAGAGTTCACACTGGAGAAAAGCCATTTCAGTGTAAATTCTGTGAGAAAAAATTCACCCAGTCATCGGTCCTGAGAAGTCACCTCCGAACTCATTCTGGTGAAAAACCATTTGAGTGTGAATTGTGTCATAAAAGCTTTGCTCATTCCAAAACACTTGTTACCCACCTGAGAGTTCACACTGGAGAAAAGCCATTTCAGTGTAAATTCTGTAACAAAGAATTCACTCAATCGTCGGCTCTCAGTAAACATCTCCGAACTCACACTGGAGAAAAACCATTTCAGTGTGAATTCTGTAATAAAAGTTTTATTCAGTCCTCGGTGCTCAGAAGCCATCGTTTTAGAACACATTCAGAAATTTAAAGTAATTTGACTGAGTTTGATCCTGAGAAATTATTCCTAATGCTGCTTTCAATTTATTAAATATGTAATTGATGTTCTTTTGTTATTACCTTAAATCATTATATTAAGAACAAAATCATTCGTAATTGTTGAAAACTGCAGCACATGCAAACTGCCACAGTGTTCTGTTAGAAAATGCTAATCGATCTTAAAGGATCTCCAGCTTTGTTTGGAAATGAACAAATGTTTAAGTGCATTGCCCTGATGAAACATTGGCCTCTAACCCTACCCTGAAAATGATGTTCCAAGAATAAACAAACTGTATATAATAATAACTGGAAAATAAAAGGAATGGATTGAAAACATGAAAAGACTATAAAGAAAAAAGGCAATTATGTTATAATTCAATTTGTCACTAATTTTGTTTAACACTGTTGGACACAACTGATCTGCTAGGCACACCTCGAGCTCTTTGGTTTGCCTCGCCCCCTTTATATGTCGTCCCTACTTCTCCATCCTAGTAGCTTCCCCTCTTCTAGTGCCACTAGCAGTGGCAAAGTCAGTTAGTGATTTTCTTCCTTCATTTCCAAAGACAGACGAAACGATGTCATAGACTCATTGCACCCGATTACGTTGCAGTTTTCTCAGTTATTTTTAATACTGTATCATATTTTTTGGTTAGTAATTAGTTCTAGTGGCACTAGAAGAGGGGAAGCTACTAGGATGGAGAAGTGAGGATGACGTTTAGAGGGGGCAGGGTAAACGAAAGAGCTGGAGGTGTGTCTAGCAGATCAGTTGCGCCTGAAGGAGTGTTTTAAATTTTCATATTGCATTAACTATTTCAAATCCTATCGATAACAGCAACAGATGTTTTATAACATATGGGTGTTCAATAATAACAGCTAAAAATTGTTTTTTGTAAGAAGAAAAGTTTACAGAAAAGATTAGTAAGTCAAGCAGTGCCTCCCACGCTCAATCTGCCCGACTGTGTTCCGAAACTTATTGCACCCAACAGAGTGTTAAATTAGGCTTTTTATAAATTTTTATAAACTTTTTATAAATTGTTAGTATATGAACCTGCGTCAATATACTAGTTGTTTGTCTAAACTTGTTTATCACTGCTAGGATGACGCTATTGTTGGGTGCAGGTCTGTGGAACTGCTGTGCAAGCAACACCTTCACTCGCTGTATACTAGGACATTTATTACGGACTAATCCATGTGAGCAATTATATTGCTCCCCAATAACACCTTTTCCTCTGTTGTCAGTATCATTATCACATGTCCAGTAACAGTCACAGCAATAGAATGTTCCACAGCAAATTGTGTTCGATCAGAGTCATGATCCTGGCACATTTCAGTTTGAGGGATGCGGCACCATGTTTCTGTTTGGTTTTGGCCATCAAGTAGTAACATGTTCACTTTATCACTATGCATTGCGGGTGAAAAAAAAAAGGCTTGTTATTGTCATTAAGGCTCTTCACTTAATGTCAATATTTGCTTCATTGAAGAGGTCCAATCCTCAACCCACTGTTATTACGAGGTAGTATGGTATGTTAAAAATCATCATTATTTGAACTCTGAGTCATTTCAATATAAATATTGATACACATATGCAAACAGACATGGAGATCACAATTGTCCTCATGTCACATGATTTCTCATTGGTAATGTTGATATCCTGTGCAGGAGATAAGCATTTCTTTCATAGACAATATATCAATTCCTGAAGCTACTTTGTTATTAAGGGATTGTAAGTCATTAGTAGTGGCCAGGAACATTACTCTTTTAATGGCATTCAAGATGATCTTAAAATAGTAGTATTTCATAACTACTAAAGTTTATATAAACCACATAATTATAATATAGAAAACACTAGAAACACAAGTTCTTCAC
>JAFIDM010008419.1:5615449-5694881 GCA_023159025.1 Thereuonema tuberculata | reverse complement strand
GTGAAGAACTTGTGTTTTCTATATTATAATCCTAAGGTATGATAAGTGAATTAAAACGATAGAGTACGGAATGTTGATAATATTGGCTACATAAACATTATCTAATTCATCCTCTTCTTCTTCATCTTCTGCTTCAGCACCTTCTTCACCTTCAGGAAGAGGAAGTGGCAGCAGTAGGCACACAATGGTGCCCTTGGGATGGGACATTGTGGTTCATTGGCTCCCGATGAGCCAAAGGGACCCATTGAACCAAACTGTCCCACTCACGAAGGAGGTGCCATTGTGTGCCTACTGCTGCCACTTCCTTCACCCGAAGGTGCTGAAGAAGAAGACAAATTAGAATGTATCGAATACATAAACATTATCATTGACATTACATCTTGAACAGCTGGAAGCTGGAATGGGAGCTTTTAATAGAGAGTGGTCTAACTATGAGCGTCATTCCAAAAATAAGTTGTTACTGTTGTAGGTCAAGAAACTATTATTCAGGTATGCAGCAGAACACAATAGAATGCAGGTACCTTAGACAATTTTTCCACATAATCACCTAGTTTCCGTAAACTTTTGTCTGAACATGCGACTAAATGTTTTATTCCGTAATGGTAGAAATCTGACCCTTCGTAATGGAGAACCACTGTTTTCATCTGCTCATCATTGGCAAATCGTTGTCTGCAGATTTTCTTTCAGTTTATCAAAAAAGGTAAAAATCACAAGGTGCAAGATCAGGACTGTATGGCAGATGTTGTCATACCTCCCATCCTTTTGGAGCAAATGTTGTGCTGTGTGACACAGCATTGTCGTGAATGAGAACAGCACCTTTGCTTAACTTTCCATGTCCATTGTTTTTCACAAAATTCTGCAAAGCCCTTAATGTTTGACAGTAGGATTCAGCCTTAATTGTTCACAACGAATCGTAGAATAATTGAGACCTTTCACCCACAGAAATTGTACAGTTCCTCTTACCTTGAGCTTGGAATAACTTTCCAGCTGATGGGCCATTTTGCACGGCTGCTATGACACACCTGTTATCACTACTGCACTGTGAAAGCCTCATCAGGGGGCCACAGATTTCAACTCCATTCTGAGCAATTCTACCAAGAGATTCCGACAGGTGCAACTTATGTTTTGAATGACCCGCATATTTACATTAGATGAAATCCAGGTGATGAACCATTTCATTGTGAATTTTCTCAAATCCATTCTAATTTCCCACATTAGTTCAAACACTGGAGATCATTTAAATGAAAAGTTTGTGAAAAACATTTTTTTTCAATTAGGCATTTTCAGTTAGGCAAAAAATTTCAAAAGTTTTTGTATTTTGAAAATTTTAACAATTGATTTTTAATGTTTATTAACCATTTAAATGTCGGTTTTGGAAATCTATATACACCATTGAAAAGTACTTCAGTTGAAAGGTTATGGGCTAATTTCAAAGGCCTTTGAGAAACAAACTCCTACGGGTCAAACGAGGTATCTTAAATGTATTTAATTAAATGTTGCTCCATAGTAGGGCATTGGAACCATTTTATCATTAGAGGGCAGTGGTTCCTGAGTAGCTAAGAACTGCTGATCCCATTTTTCAACCTTGCTACAACACACCTGTTACCACTAAGGCACTGTGGAAGCCTCACCAGGTATCATCGATAGGAACTCCATATGAAGCCAAGCCAAGGACTCCACACTTTTTGATATCTGCATGAGTATTATCTATACAAAGCAATGTTTTGGAGAATATGTGATTTTTATCAAGCAAAAATAAAAATGATTTAATTAGGAAAAAAAAAAAAGACAAATTTTACTAACTTCTATTTCAAGTGTACAAAATATGAGATTTCTCAACCTAGATGGGAGAAATTATCCCTCATTTGTCCCAAACAATCCCTTCAACATACGGTTCAGTATTTCCTGCATTTAATCTCAAATCTTGATCAACATTGAGCTGATTTCTATACGTGTTCTTCATTATAAGAAAAAGTTAAAAATGACTTTAAAAAAAAACAAAAAAAACCAACAACTTAAATTTCAAAATTAAAAGAAAAATAAGAAATTGATTTTATTTATGTAAATGATGGCACGAATCCTCTGAATGGCTTACGTGGACCCATGGATAGCAACGGACCACCAATTGTGGACAGCTGATTTAGGGAACAGTGCATATGCCTTACGAAATGCTGAGGAATCTCTAACAAAAATAGATTTTAGTATAATCTGATGGTTTGAAAAAATAGATTTTATTACTTATTTTTGTAAGATAATTTCCTGATTTTTGATTCAATTGAAGTGGTGGCAAAAATGGTGTCTTGTGCTTCAATTCATCTCTTGTATCATTATATTTAGGTATCCTCCAAGATCATCCAACAAAGCGTCTTAAGACAACTCCTTTAAAAATCAGAAGGCTTTTAACTTTAAAGGCACTTTTGAATTGTTTGACAGGAAAATTATAATTATTATTATTAATCCATTATAGACAAAACAACTTCTTGTACACTTCTCCTTTACTTCATCACAATATTTCGAATGGTCTACTCGACTATTCTTCTTCAGATTACATATGTATACTATAACTTGTATAAAAGGGAATATATTATTTCTCTTTTTACAATTTTTTAAAATCATACAAACAATGAATTTCACTATTTCTTATTAATAATATAAAAGTATTATACAAATGGACAATGATATTTATCCAATTGTTATAAGCGTAATAATGAAAAATTCTTTTACTAAGTTATTTTCTTCTCTTTTAAATATTTCTTAAAAATTCCCAGGGAGCTATGTGATACTTTAAGGGATTTATTCTTATTAATACATTCTTTTGCGTTTATGTAACATGATTCTATGAGGATTCTGTCCTTCTCATCATTACGTTTATGTACCACCTTCACTATTGGATCTGGGTTATGTCCTGATTTCATGTCATGGTAAGCCCAGTCCGACAAGTTCGGTTGTCTGTTCTTGTAAGCACGTATGTGTTCTGATAGTCTTTCCATTAGGGTTCTAGCTGAATTTCCATAATAGATTTTATTACAATTTCTGCATTGGAGTTTAAATATAACACCCATATTAAGAAGGTCTTTGTTATTTGATCTTTTATTTAATTTCATTAATTTATTGTCCTTAGAAGATCAATATTTCGGGATCAATCTGTAATATTTACATAAATGATTTAGAAAATAAATTATTAGACAATTGAAAAGGAACAAAATTTAATTATTATAGATATGTAGATGACATTATCCTATTCTGGAAAGGTACAGAAAGACAGTTCAAAATTTTTTTCAACTATGCTAATTCAATTGATGATAAGGTAAAATTCACTTTCAAAAAATTGGAAAAATCACAGAATAAATTATCTAGATTTAACCATTACGAGTGAAAATAACAACATATATGAATTTCATGAAAAAGAACTGAAAAGTAAACACACCATGAATTTTCATACTAATGTTGACGCAAGAACAAAAAAAAAGCAAACATCTGGAACAATTTGGAAACAATAACAAACTATACAGAAGATCAAAGAAAATGGAAAGAAAAAAATAGATAATATGAAAGATAAATATAATATGAACGAGTATCCCAAAACATTCATTGATAGAATCACAAAAAAAATTTTCAATAACATGAAAAAAAGAAGGTTTGAAAAAAATTATTCAAATAATTACACAAGCTTTTATTTAAAAAATTTTAACATGTTGGAATAATATATTGACAAAATCTACTTAATCGACACTATTCAATTCTAAAAGTAAAATAAAATAATATAAGAAAACGCTATCGGTACATGACATTTCAAAACCTCTTCTATTGGTTTTTTTTTTCTCGAATGTTCAAACAATTAAAAATAAAAATAAAAACAAGACCCCCTATAACCCCTAAAATGTAAGATACAACCTTATTAGTTGATCGTCAAAGTGAGCGTATTTCGGAAGTTTTCTTATTTTATTTTATTTTACTTTTAGAGTTGAATAGTGTCGATTAAGTATATTTTGTCAATTACAAAAACTACTTGTGTTTCCCAATTGGTACTGAAATAAATAAAGAGATTAGGAAAGTATGTTCCGAAAAAAAAAAAAAAAAATCGTATCTTTCAAGGACAATAAATTAATGAAATTAAATAAAAGATCAAATAACGTAGACCTTCTTAATATGAGTATTGTATATAAACTCCAATGCAGAAATTGTAATAAAATCTATTATGGAAATTCAGCTAGAACCCTAAAAAAAACTTTCACAACACGTATGTGCTTAACTGAACTTGTCGGATTGGGCTTGCCACGCCATGAAATCAGGACATAACCCGGATCCAATAGGGAAGGTGGTACATAAATGTAATGATGAGAAGGACAGAATCCTCATAGAATCATTACATAAACATAATCTATTGTGGTTACTATCTGAAGTGTTAGTATTAATGCTTTTGAAAATAGACTTTAGTGATGATACTAGTTTTCTTGATCTATTTCCATTTTGATATTGTGTTAATTTACCAATTTGTTGCCTAAGGTGTTCTTTAGCACGTTCTAAACGCTTTCTCCATGGTGATATGATTGGTTTTCTTCTTGGTGTTGAATCTGGTTGTACAGTTGGTTTAATTTTGAAGCCCAAATATTTACTGACTTTAATAGCGGCCGCATATATCAATAGATGATATCAGAGATATTGCTTAGATATTGGTTAAACTTAGGTAGAATATTATTTACTATTGAAACTGTTTGCGTTAATTTTATTGAGGTATTTATTTTTGGTATTTTGGGGTCAGTTCCATAAAATTCTATTATTGTTTTGTTTAACTGATGTGATAATTCATTTATGTCATCGGCTGGTATTTCAGATTGATTAATATCTCTATTGATTGCGAGTGATTGGTTTTCTGCTATTTCTGAATTTTCTGTTAGTAATGTGTCATTAGTCAGATTATTTAAATTTGGAAAGTCTGCTGAGGGATGAATTGGTGGTTGTACTGCTTCGTTATGTGAAGAGACAATGTCTATGGTGTTTTGCTGAGTGTTTATGCTGCTATCTCTATACAATTCCATGCTTACTTGTTGTTTTAGTTCTTCTAATATTGGAGCAGGTATGAGGTTTTTGAGTACAATGGTACGTCTTTGGTCAGCGATTCTTTGCTCAGTGACATCAAATTCAGGATACTGTTCTTTAAATTTATCAAAAATGTATTTTCTGTAATTTATTTTATCAATTTCCAGTCGGGTTATTGTGTAATACGCATGCATGATACATATATTCATTTCAGGTGTCCATTTCATGTGTATTCGTTGTTTTCCTGCTTTTGTGGTCCCATGATTTCCTACTGGTGTAGGGTGGGAAGCATCAGTTGCAGGTGTTTGTTTGTGTGGTGTTAGACCTAATTCCGTCGGCTGTGTTTTTTCGGGTTTGCCGATGGGTGTCCGCCTGTTCAACATCCCATCACTGACGGCTAGCGTGCTGTCACGTTCAGCTCCAGACGTGACCTGGCGATCTCCAGGTAGCGACTTTTTTCCGAGGCGTCTTTTACGACTATTCTCTATCATAAATGAGAGGGTCCGCGGGTGGTATTTTATTTCCCACCTACCCTGCAAAATTGCCGCGCATTCCCTGATCCGCCATCTGGGGACGCACTTGATGGTGGTCGGAAAATTATTATTATTATTATTATTATTATTATTATTATCCTTTTTTTCTGAATACAAAAGTTTTAAAATGTGTTTGCAGAATCGTTAAAAATATAAATAAATATATAGGATTAAAACTATTGATAAGCTATGGGTAAATAAGAGTTCAGATTTACAATAACAAAAGAAGGGAGATTACAAAAAAAAATATTATTTTAATTTTCTATTTTCAATGAATCGTAACAATCAGCTTTATGAAGCAAGAATTACATCTAAAAATTATTTGCTATTTTGATAAACTATTGCTTTGTTGAAAAGAAAAAAAAATCGTTAAAATAGATAGTATATTTTTAGGAAAAAAAAAAGTCTATAATTTATTTATTGATAATATTTAAAAAATAAAGGTAAAATTGGATTGAGAAATTTAAACACACGTAATTAAGGACAGAAATTCCGTATACGCGTGACACCCTATGGAAACAAACAAAAGTGCAGTTGTAAAAATAAAACAAATAAATAAATGCCGTCCATTATTTTTTACAGTGGAACTTTAATGTGAGAAATAAAAGTAATATGTAAGAAGGTTTTACGTGCATTAATTGTAACATGAAAAAGAGGCATTCTATAGTTTTCCGTTTTTCAAATAAAAGTAATAACACCAATGTTGAAGGATCTTTTTCTTAGACCGTGTTCATCCTTGAGCCGTTTTTTTTTTTTTTTGTTGGAGGGTTGGCTTCTTGAATTCGTCCCCCCCACCCACCCTTATTCAACAAAAATTTAAAAAAAGCACGTTGGAGGTGCTTTGAAGCGCCAGCAGTTGGATTTCGGGTTTTCGAGTTAATGGTTACCCCAATAGATGTCGCTGTTTACCCAATCTCAGTTCAAGATACACGTCCACTGTAGAAAGGAAATTCACTGTTTGATGGATATATAGGCCTATATAAAGAAAATTTAAGTAACCAGCTTTGAAAAGTGATTCCTTAGATCAATTATATAATGAGACTTATCATTAGTATACCTGCATTTAGCTGATATATTATTAATGATAAAGTATTGGGAAAACCTAAAACAACGAATTTTTTGAAGACGAAAATCACTTAAAAATAAATTCGCAATAAGGAAGAATTTGTACTTCATAAAAGAAACTGCTAATTACTTAGTGTTAAATCATCGGTAAATTATTTCTCTCTCAATTTTATTGTATTACATATACTCGCTTCGAAATGAGTGAACTTAAAGTACCCCAATGTGAAGTATGTAGCCGATACTTTAGTAGCCCTTCTGCTCTGAAAAGACATAAAAGAATGCACACTGGAGAAAAGCCATATCAGTGTAAATTCTGTAACAAATGCTTTGCTCAATCGTGGACTCGCAGTGAACATCTCCGAATTCACACTGGAGAAAAACCATATCAGTGTGAATTCTGTCATAGAAGCTTTGCTCATCAAACGCATTTCAATTACCATGTCCGAACTCACACTGGAGAGAAGCCATTCCAGTGTGAAATCTGTAATAAAAGTTTTATTCAGGCCTCGGGGCTCAGAAGCCATCGTTTTAGAGCACATTCAAAAATTTAAAGTGTTTTGACTGAGTTTGATCCTGAGAAATTATTCCCAATACTGTTTTGAATTTATTAAATATGTAATTGAACTGTTGATTTTCTTTTGTTATTACCTTAAATCATTTTATTAAGAACAAAATCATTCGTAATTGTTGAAAACTGCAGCACATGCAAACTGCCACAGTGTCCTGTTAGAAAATGCTAATCGATCTTAAAGGATCTCCAGCTCTGTTTTGAAATGAACAAATGTTTAAGTGCGTTGTCCTGATGAAACATTGGCCTCTAACCCTACCCTGAAAGTGATGTTCCAAGAATAAACAAACTGTATATAAAATAATAACAACTGGACAATAAAAGGAATGGATTTAAAACATGAAACAACTTAAAAAAAAAAAGGCAATTATGTTATAATTCAATTTGTCAGTAAATCTATTTAAATTAGGCTTTTTATATTTTTTTTTTTATAAATACATAATAAATGTACAAGTGATAAACAAGAAATATTTCAACTCGGATTGAAATATTTTTTCTTAAATCTGAACAAAACTATGTTTTCTTATACTTCTTCATATTATACCCATCAACTTTAAGTGTGCCTATTTTCCTGTGCTTTATAAAAGTGTGTAGTGTCACATTCAATACCATACAGATATTTTATTAAGGAAATGAAGTAATGGAATTGTGTATCTATTGTTGCATTTGAGTAAGGACTGTAGTTGATAACTCAATAATATACAGGGTGATCCATGAAGATATGCAGAAACTTCGGGAGTTCATTCTACAAGTAAAAGTAAAGAAAAAAAGTTATATAAACATAGGTCCAGAAATGCTTCGATATAGAGTAACGGTATTGAGTTTCGCCCATAATTTAGTACCCTGGGTGAAATGAAGACTTGCTGGAAGTCTGGGAAGGTAAATTAAGAGGGGAAATCAGTGGTTTCTTATGGTTGTTAACCTGAAAACTCGAATGAAACATGTTGCAGAACTATATCTGCCTGTTTGTAAGTGTATCCCACGTGGAACCTACAAAAGAGGGATTGAGAAACAAGGCTTTTTCTGTTTGACGTACAGTAACGTTGTTAAAGTAGGTTAGACACACAAGCATTGACAACAAACTTTGTAGAACATTTAATTCTTAAGAAAACGGTGCAAATACAGTATACAGAATGTGATTAGATGGTTGAGTAAATGACCTTTTCGTCAGAACAAAACAACACCTGTTATACATATGACAGACAATAACGTTGTTAATTTCCCAATAAACAGAGTAAATGTTAATTACAACTTTACATGTTACATTTATAATTATAAAAGTAAAAATGAACATGTGTGTCGTAAAGTACATAAATTATTGCATTGAAATACTGTATGACAGAATTTAATTTTAATTAAAACCACAGAATAATGTTGTGCGAAAAATTTTTAGTACATAAGTTGGCAACACAATAACAGCTATTCAACAATAATGTGAATTGCATTGTTTTGATTTTTTTGAGAGACCTTGTTATTTACAGTGACTTCTCCTGGCTGATGATCGCCAACGAGCGTGAAACAGCTGTTCCAGGATGTCACTTGTAAATAATTTGGTCTCATCCATTGTTATTATAGCTAGCAACTGAGTTGTAGTCCATGTGTGTGTTGTTCCGTACAATGGGTACTACATTATGGGCGAAATCTTTCGCTAGCCATAACTCGATACCGAAGCATTTCCGGACCTATGTTTATACAGTGCAACTTGGATAATTCGAAATCGTGGTTAATTCAAAGATTTCTCTTGGTCCCTTGAATTTCTTATTAAATCAATGTTAAAAAATCATGGATAATTCGAAGTTCAACTTCCTTAATTCGAAGCTTTTTATAAAAAATTTCGAATCATAACGACTTTTCGGCATTTCATCGTTAAGAAATTCGACACGTGACAACTGAAATCCCCTTCCCGCCACTGTTCGACACATGACGCTTCAGATGCCATTCGAGCTTCCTGCTGTCAGTGTCACCATGTCTTTCAGTAAACCATGCATGTACAAGAATTTAACGTTAGCTGAAAAGGTCGCCGTCATTCGCAAGGTGGAAAAGGGTGTGAAGAAGAAATACCAAATCGCCAACGAGTATGGGATAGTGTTGAATTTTGTCGGTACATTGAAGGACAACGTAAGTGAAGCTGTTTTCTGTTCACTAAACGTGCTTGATGATTTTGCTAACCTTAAGCGACTGAATTCTACAAAACAATCAGACATTGCACAATTTTTTGAAAAACTATAATTTTCTGTATTGAATGTAATATGTACTGTAGCTTATGTAGTGTAAATCTTATTTTGTTTACATACATATAGTGTTTAAGTCTTTCATACCATGATCTTTCTGAATAAATATTTACTTATTGACAGAATAATCTTTTCAAGCATTCAGTGGACCTGAAATTAAAGTGAAAAGATGTAACTTGTTTAATTCGAAATCTTGGATAATTCGAAGTTTTGTAGTGGTCCCTTCAGCTTCTAATTATCCAAGTTGCACTGTATAACTTTTTTTCTTTACTTTTACATGTAGATTGAGCTCCCGAAGTTTCTGCATATCTTCGTGAATCACCCTGTATATTTGATTACTTATTAAGTGAATTATGGAAACTTGCATTTCTCACAATCAAAATCAACCTAAATTTATTTAAAAAGAAAAATATTAAGACAAAGTCCATCCAACGACTGAAGTGTTTCATGGAATTCTAAAACTGTAAAGTACATTTTTACATTATCTGCAGAATTCAAGTATTTTCTTCAAAATATTTAAAATTTTGGCAATAAAACCATTGTTAGATTCATTGTTCCACTGAAGCTTAGGATAGAAACTAACTTTTTTCAATCACTAATTAATGTGCAATTTACATTTAATAATGTATTATTATGAAAATGAAAAAGCAACAATAAGAAACAGCAACTGAATAAATAAATTTATTTAATTTAAGTTAATTCACCTCCTTTTGAACCTTCTGTGATTAAATGCCTTTATGCCTACTGGTTGTAGGCTAAGGCTTTTTAGGTTGTGAAAAATAGCACAACATTTTTTTTTCTTGCTTCTTTTACTTTCGGGGGCCACTGTCAGGTGTGACGGTGGCCTTCAGATAAGCTTGTGCCTTTCTGAGTCTTTTATCGGGGAAGGCGGATTGGGCTGATGAGTCCCTAGAAGGACGAAACGGCCGTTCCCAATTCCTTCCGATAATTGATTCAGAATGGCAATTTATTTATTCAGGTACTGTTTCTTATTCTTGCTTTTTCCTTTCCATGTTACAATCACAGCATGTTAAATTTTTATTTAGGTTAAATGTATTATTGTTTGGGATTATTATTGCCCTGATAGCAACTGCATCCCTTGTTATTCAACCGATGATTCAATGATACACCATGAAAGGAAGCAATACAAACTTAGCACTGGACTGGAAATGGAGAATTATTTCCTTAAACCAAGTAACTCTTGATGGTGAATAAATTAAATTGCAGGTCATCGAATCCAAACAAATTGGGAAAGTGAAGATATTTGGACGTAGGAACATTTTATGGATTCTGTGTCGGGTTAATTTCTGATGTACGAATTCTAGCCAAACTATATTTCTAAAATTTGTCTATTCAAAGGAAATAAAGAAGTATAAATTCCATTTTCTATTGGAGAACAATATGTTGTTTTAGAAATATATATATTACTAATAAACTACTGGGTGGGCTTGGTAGCCGAGTGGGTAAGGGCGCTTGGCTGCGGGTTGGAGGTAGCGGGTTTGATTCCTGGTTTCGGCAGAGAGCGGGAATTTTTCCTTGCTCCATTCTCCTCCAAACGGGTCCTAGGGCCTACCCAGCCCTCTGTAGAATGGGTACCGGGTTTCTTTCCCGGGAGTTAAAGGCGGGCGGGCATCGGGCTGACCTCCCGACCTCAACCTAGTCCCGTTGGTCAAGAAACGCAGGGAGCCTTACCTACCGTGAGCCCTTGGGCCTGCATAGGCCTGTCGTGGCATCCTTTAACTTTAACTTTAATAAACTACTGGAGTTCCAACAAAAAACATTTGCCAATAAAAACTTACGTTGCAACTAAACGTTTAATGCACTGTGCTTCACAGAATTAGATCAATTAACTGGATTTCCTGTTACTTTTTTAAAATAGGGTGGGATGCCTAAAAATGGTAAAAACTTAAAACATGTCCATTATACAGGGCAATTCAAAATTCCCTATACAAACTGTAAAGGTAGGTTAGGAATACAGTAATAAACCATATTCATAGTGGAACATATGTCTGCAAACGCCACCTGATTGTGCTACAGAAATAAAAGACAACAGGTAAGGTGGACAGTATGTTTATTATCCATATGTTTACAATATGACAGGTGTACACC
This sequence comes from Thereuonema tuberculata, assembly GCA_023159025.1. NCBI lineage: Eukaryota > Metazoa > Arthropoda > Chilopoda > Scutigeromorpha > Scutigeridae > Thereuonema > Thereuonema tuberculata. Next base: position 5,683,335 of record JAFIDM010008419.1, on the reverse strand, counting down.
TACAGGTTCACAGTAGATTCTCAAAGTTCCTTCCACCAACAGTGATACATGCCTCACAACATCAATGTATGGATTGCCAAACGTGCAAAAATACGAGGCCTTTCGAGAACACATTCAGCTGCTACAGTGACCGTTGCAATGAGGTCAGCATCAGAGGCAATGGGGGTCTCGTAGACAATGTCTTTGAGATAATCCCAGAAGAAGAAATCAATGTAGGACAACTCACACTGCCCGACTAATGTGCTGCCAAACAGTGCCCTCTAGCATATTTGGATGGCGTTTGCAGACATACATTCCACTATGAAAATGGTTTGTTTTTGTATTGTGCTGTAGATAGTAGTGTTACTTATTTTGCAGAGATTACAACCTTAACTGAAATAGACAGTTTGTAAGATCTATCCAAGATTTCACTTGATAGGAACATATTGCCGCTAACGTTACAAAGCAACTTCAATATGCTTATTTTCTTTAACTGATAAAATATTTCTTTTCATTGTGAGCTGTTATGAAAATTCACCTAAAAAAAACAAAAAAAACAATAGATCCTTGAAAGAATTAAATGTTCGTTTCCTAAAATGCCTTTTTATTATTTCTTAATATTCTATTTAAACTAAAAAAAATCCCCCATTAGTGGACAAAATTATGCTTTTGCACAGTCTGAGCCTTCATCAGCAGGAATCCTGGACAGCTGTTTCATCCTTATTTCCTGCTGATGTTGGCCAGACTGTGCGAAAGCATAATTTTTGTCCACTAATGGAGTCTTTAGTTTATTAATTATTTGTGGATGTTAAATTTTGTTTTCAGTTTGTTTTTTATTAAATTGTAGAAACAACAAAAATGAGAAGCCTTCATTTATATTCTAATTCTGAATATAAACAATGAAAATATTTCACTTCTAAAAAAATAATTAAATTTTCATTATTTACTTAAGTTTATAAATTGGATTGATTTTCATATCAAACTAAGGCACCAACTAAAAGGATTAAAACCCACTGTGTAAAACGTCGTTAGAAGTCCATTGTGTAGTTTCTAATAGGGAGTTTATTTTTGGTTTCATTTTCTCTTGCTAATTTTTCAACATGGACTCCCTTGGAAAATACAGGGTGATTCACGAAGATATGCAGAAACTTCGTGAGCTCATTCCAAATGTAAAAGTAAAGAAACAAAGTCATATAAACATAGGTCCGGAAATGCTTCGAAATATTGAGTTACGGCTACCAAAAGATTTCGCCCATAATGTAGTACCCTGTGTGAAATGAAGACTTGCTGGAAATCTGGGAAGGTAAATTAAGGGGCGAAATCAGTGGTTTCTTATGGTTGTTGACCTGAAAAATCGAATGAAACATGTAGCAGAACTGTATCTCCCAGAGGTTTGAAGCTTATCCCTTCGTGGAACCTACAAAAAAGTTGGCAACACAATAACAGCTGTTCAAAAATAATGTGAATTGCATTGTTTTGATTTATTGTGAGAGCTAACAACTGAGGATTGGTCCAAGTGTGTATTGTTGTACTACATTATGGGCGAAATCTTGCGCTAGCCGTAACTCGATACTGAAGCATTTCCGGACCTATGTTTATATAATTTTTTTCTTTACTTTTACATTTAGAATGAGCTCCCGAAGTTTCTGCATATCTTTATGAATCACCCTGTATAAAAATTAGTGCTGAAAAATCTAACCATGTTTCAAGAAGACACACCCAGCAGTTACTGCAAGAGTGGGGTAACACATTCATACAGACAGACAAGTGAGTTGTTAAGCCTCCCTTTCTTAGTAAGGTAATAAACTTTCGCTCATCAGAAGAAACACTCGTATCCTGGCTTTGGCTCTGATGGCCTGGAAGGCAGGTGCTTTAGATATGGCAGTAGTTTCCTTCATTCCTATTATAATAATAATGAAAAAAATAATCTCATTGAGAACAGTGTAATTTTAGTCATTCGTTGGTATATCTGCTTTTTTTCTTTTTTTTTTTCAAATTCATTGCAGTGTATTGTATGTATAAAGAAAGGTTCGGTTCTCGTGGGTTTCCTGATGGTGAATGACCCGCGCTGGGCAGGTTTTCTCGGGGTTCTCCCGTTTCCCCTGCACTTCTCCCACCATACTTTCTCAGTCTTTCTCTCCATCTTTCCTTATTTCCGTGGGATAGTACAATAAGCCTCCAGTAGCAGTGCTTGGCTTCTCTGCTACTCACATTGACTATATAACATAACATAACATGTATAAAGAAATAACAAATACAAGATTTGAATTACAAAAGATGTAAGATTAGTGTACCTCTAAATGCCGATACGTGTAGCAAATAAAAGCAAAAGTAACATGATTTGTGTATATATTTGTCTATGTCTGTCTATCAGAATTTCATTTCTGAATTGAATTTAATGAAATTTTATATTGACAGGTTTCTAACAATATCCATTTCAAAATTTAAAACTTCTGCAAAGAAACATGTAAAATTTGATAATTGTATATGACAAAGAAGAAATATATCGTAGTATTTTCCTTATATTTCTCTGGTTTGATTGTTTCCTTATTGATTATAAAACTTCACAAACAAATACCTTTAAACTCTGAGAGGTCATTGATAGTGAACTTTTTTTTGTTAATTTTTAATATTTGATTGAAAACAAAAGAAGCCTATGCTTTTTTTAAACATTTCTGTTTAAGTTCCCATGTTTTAATAAAAACATTCTTTCCATTTAAACTAATAATAATTCGTTTCTGACTAAAAAAGATCACAAACATTTTGTTTTAAATAGTTGGAACTGCTAGAACCCATCCACTCCATTCCAAATTCCTTGCACAATCTATGTTTCTATGTATGTATCTAATACATGTTTATTTGTATACATTGAAGTATGTTGAAAGTTATTATATATAATGTTATTTTAGGTTTGTGAATTGTCTGCTGATTATAGTACTTTCTGGAATAAAGAGAAAGTAACAAAAAACTATATAGTGCACCACTTTTTAAGATGTACTGTAATTGGCTTAAGATAAAAAAAACAACATACATACTTACTGAACTGTCCACACTTATACTTGACATTGTAAATTTTCATATATATTTTTCATTGTATATTTTCATATATATTTTTAAATACACTACAACCTCGTTTATCCGGACTAACTGGGACCAAAGGCAATCCGGAAAATCGAAAATCCGGGTAATAAGCAGACTTACCGTTTATTACGATAAAAAACTATGTTTTGTAACAAAACTTCTCTAGTAAAGCTTTCTTAAACTCGACAAACACATTTTATTACCATAATTTATTGTACAATCTATGAAATAAAAAGCGAATGTACTTATAGTTATGTTCTTGTTATCATAGTTAAAATTATTATCTATGTGAACATTAAATAAAAAAAAAATATCTACAAATCTGATCCGGATTATCTGGAGATCCGGATCAACGAGGACGGGGTAAAGGAGGTTGTAGTGTAACACGTTGTTTCAAAACTTGTTTATTACTAAAAAACTCCATACTTTACGAGCGATATTTCCTAGAGAAAGATTATTACCCTGCGAAATATCGCTGGTAACGTATGGAGTTTTTTAGTAATAAGTTTTGTAATAAAGAGCAGTGAATTAGACTATTTTCAGAAATTGTTTATTAATTATGATGACAGTAGTTTATTAAAAAGTTTTCAACCCCAAGATTCTCATGTATGGTGGTAATTTCAGTTGAAGAGATTCCAATGAGAATAAAAATCTATCATTATCTTTCTAAGTATTTTTGAGCCACTGAAACTAAGGCAACTTGTGTTGAAGGCCTTAGTTTCTTATCTAAAGGTATAAAGGGTGAGACCGAGTTGATTACTAAATGACATCCTAATACAGCTTTTAACACTAATCTGGCGATCATCATCTAGGAGCAGTCATCGGTAAACAACGAGGTCTCGGTACACGGGCCTATAGGAGAAAACGTCGGAATCAATGAGGAGTCTGAAAATAAACAATAAAAAACTCGCCAAAAGGATAACAAGCGAGAAAATTAATGTTTATTGTTTATTTTAGCTTTTCAGGTTCCACATTGATTCCAATGATATTTCCTATAGGCCCAAGTACCGAGACCTGGTTGTGTACTTGTGACTGCTCCTAGCTGATGATCGCCATATTAGCGTGAAAAGCTGTTCTATGATGTCATTTTGTATACAACTTGGTCTCACCCTTTATTAATATTTACCTGCGCAATCTGATTCTTATGCACTAAAAAAATTCATGGCGGTTGCGTGCACATTTATTTCCTTGCCATTTATCCTTTGTTTTAATTTTTCACACTCCACATTGATTCCGACGAAATCTAAACGTATGTAATTGCTAATTAAAAGATACTAGCAAACTTCTAAGATGTGTAGTTGTTGAGTTATCGTTACTCGGATACTGTTAAGATATTTTGACATTTATGAGACCTTAGTTTTAGCTACAGTATGTCTCAGAATCTCTTCTTCAATAGCACAATCTATCATTTATGTTTCAGCTTTATAAGATAATCTCTGAAATATCTTGAATATAGATAAACTTTGTTATAAAATAGCAGTGAAAAGTTATTTTACTTCTAATTTTGTTCCCATAGCTAGGGAAAAAACCCTACCTCTACTTGCCATCCATGTATAACAATGCATTGATTAATTGACTGACTTTTATCTTCTTCATATCTTTAGAAATGGAAAAGAAAATTAATGATGGTTATTCAAAAAGGGTTTTTGCTCCTTTCTGTTCTTAGAGTCATAAGAGAAATACTTTTCATTTCCCTTAAGAAGCAGATCTTCTGTATTTGTGAAAAGAGAAGGAATTTACTATGGTTGACAACAAAAGCAGCTAGAATACGATGGAACAATAATGCATTTAATGTCATTTCAACTTCCCATAATGGAAATTTATTACTCTAACCGATTCCAAGGAAAAAAAATAATTATTGATAATTTCAATAAATACCGTAAAAGAAACAAAAAAAAGTTTTCATAAGTTGATTTTATTTCAAAAACTTTTTTTTTTAATTTTTAAAATTACAATTTTTATTTTTAGTTTATAAATTAATAATCCTTTACCTCAATGGAAGATAGGAAGTACAAGACATAGTTGAAAGGTACGAAGTTGAGATCAAAAGACCAGTTCAACACTACCCCACTTCTATCATCTTTTATCAAAAAATGAATTATGAGTTTTTGTTCAAAGGTCTGTGTTGCAAAATCAATGCCTTATTGTAAGTATCAACAAAATTCAAAACATGTCGAAACTTGCCTATTTGAATTAAGAGAAAGAAAAATCTTGTTAAATCCCAGAGGATCCTGTTTCTCAAAAGTATTTCTTGATAAACAGACTGGGATACAACGTTCAATGTCAAGTGGCAGGTAAGGCAATGGTTTCATATATAATTTAAGAATTTTTATTTCCTGAAATCTGTCCTGAATTTTTCTAATTAAAAGAAATTATATATATATATATATATTCTGCTGAGTTTGTTTGATAAACAACTAGTATTAAAATGAGAACCAATAATAAAGTTAAAATCAAATGAAATCAGTGGGGGAACTGATCCTAAAATATCTTTTCAGGATATGGATATAAGACAGGTGGTTCACCTTGCCTACCCACTACATAATGGACAATGCCTCCTCCCCCCCCTTCCGGCGTGAATTGACCAGTCGAATCAGTAAAACGAGGCACCTGTGGTCCTAAAGTCAGATCGAATTGGACAGCAGTCCTCGAGAAGATCTTCGAATATCGAGGCAGTCTTCAGTTCCGGTCGCAAATTGACTTGGGTAGGAGCCCTCAAGAAGACGAGCTGTCTTCAGAAGTAGTGAAGAGAGTACGAATCAGACAGACCCACTTTGAAGACCGTCTGTCTGATTCAGCTGCAGAGAAGTGAGATCGACTCAAGACCAACAAGACAGATTGTCTTGCTTTCCACTACGATTACCTCGTCCTGGGTCCAGCCACGAATAAAAAGAACAGAGAGGAGCAGAACATGTGAAGCCAGGAAGAAAAGCCTTCGATCATAAGCTGGCACTTTTAGTCAGCAATATTGTGGAGTTGTCAAAGAGTGTATCCAGAAAAGAAAGTGAAACACGTTTCCACTATAGGAAGTTGAGGTGCCATCAACTGAGGTCAAACTGACATTATATTCAAATGTCAAATTAAGCTATTTGCATTTGCTAATGGATTATTAGAAATGAAGGATGAAAATTAATGCTTCAGTAAAGTTCTTTAAGCTGGATTAAATTTGTAACACTGTTAATCATTTTAAGTGAATTTTCTTTCAAATACAAATACACCTGTCTATGCTCCTAAACAAGCATCAAAAATTTGAATCTTTCCAGGAGAGATCTGTTTCGTTGTATTGCAAAATTGGGATAATTCAGCTCGTGCTATTCTAGTATGAGCCAAAGGAAATTTTTCAAACAATATTCACAAATGATCTGCATTTATAAACAAAAATATTTATAATTAGTTTTTTAAATCGATTCTGAAGACCCAAAACATGACAGGTGTATTTTATCTTTTAAATAAAAAAAAACAAAAACTGCTCAATTGAAAATAGGGACCAAAGCAAAATGGAATTCAGTCAAAAGAAGAATGAAGCTCTTCCCATTTTCCCACTGGGCATCAACAAATGAACATCTAGTTCTTTCCTACTTACATGAGTTGCATTCTCCACTGATGTGACAGTTGAAGTGAGATTCTTCACTGGGCCAGAAAGGTCATAATAAGTTTATTACATGTGTATGTAGGCCTCTATATAATAATAATAAAAATAATAATAATAATTAAGAGTCACCCTCACATAAGCTGTACTGGGATCGCCTCATTCACACAGACAAAACCCTACATCACAACAGACCTGACATCACATTTGTTGATAAGGTCAACAAACAGACCTATCTCATTAATATTGCAGTGCCTATCAGCAAGAAAATGCAGAAAACTCACTCAGACAAGATCAGTAAATACACCCATCTAGCACATGAGCTCCAGAAGCAGTGGAGGCAGGATCGAGTATGTGTTGTACCCATCGTCCTGTCCACCACTGGTCTGGTGCCTCACACATTGCACCACAGTCTCAGCACACTAGAACTTCATAAAAACACTTATGCACAACTCCAGAAGGCTGTGGTACTCAACACAACACGCATAGTTAGGAAATTTATGGACCCAACCAAACATCCCTAATCATTCTTGCCCACGTCTTTACACTTGGCAATATGTGCTTTGGTCCTTGATTGGCCTGTCGTCTTTGCTGGGGAAACCTAACGTTTGAATCTTTTACACAATAATTATAATAATAATAAATCCAGATAGATTTCAGATAATTATATGATTAAATATATATTTTTTTTTCTTTTATTAGCTCTAACAAAGTGTTTGAAAATACTTCTTTCATATTTAACCTGATATGTGATTAACTCCTAATTCGTTTAAAGATGAATTTTAGTCAGGACCGTTACCTTTCAGGTACCTTTTTCAGTACCAATTAAGTGTCTAGACTAACAAGGATCAGTTATTTGTCCTCCAAGAATAAAACAATAACATAAAACTTAATGAAAGCTTAATAAATGAAAGTCACATTTAAGATGTGCAAAACATCATTAGAAATAACATTTTAACTTCTAAAGACAGATTACTATAATATATAGGACATAAATAGATCTCCTCCAAGTCTTATGTCAGAGTTACATCCAAGGGAGGTACATCTACTCCTCTATTCTTTCTGATTAATAAAGATAACAAAAAGTCATAAGAATAAAAGAAAAGAATATACTGTTGAAAAACTGAACTATTGGTATTCCTCACTTTACGACCTATCTGCTTAACGACCACTCGTATTTACGTTCTCTGCCCTTGAAGGTACAACTTCTATTTCATTGTCGTCATCTTCCTTATCTGGACCCTCTACAGCACTGGTGGCCAACCTTAAGCATACCATGGCCAATTTTTTCACAGACGAGTTCAGTTGCACCATACAACTCAATTTTAACAACCCAAAAAAAAAAAAAAAAAGCACAATCTTATTTTGACAACCAAAAGGATGCAATGCGCCACGGTTTGGCCACCCCTGCTCTACAGCTCCAGATAACCAAATAAACAAATGACAATACGTACATATGCATGTCTTTTTATGAATAAATTTGAAGTTTGTTGCATGATTTTTATAATTTTACAACGATCCTATATTCCTCAAGCTCCTCGCTTATCAACCAATTCGCTTAACGACATAGTTGTCGGAACGGAACTAGGTCGTAAAGTGAGAAGTACCTATATTGTTAACTGTTCATGAATGAATGAATTAATAATGTGATGTTGACTAATATTGTAATTTCTTATAACTTGGCGTTATTCTTATAAATTCAAATATAAACCTTATTTTTTTATTATCAATTTACTTATTAATTGATATGTTACTAGGCATAATAATAGAACAAAAGTGATAATAATAATAATAAGTTAAAATCTCTTAAAATCTCACTACAGGCTACTCTGGCCCTTCTGGAGGTACAATGGCCGACTCTTCCTGACCAACAGGATGGAGTTGAGACAGCCCAACCCACTTCCGTTAGCAGGGAAAAAAAGGTACCATTCTTTGTAGGTCTAGGTGAACCCTAGGGCCTGTCTGGAGGAGAATTCAGAAAGACATTTACAGATTGTAAAGAATACAAAAAGGGAATTTCAATGTTCACTTTAAATGAAAAATGAGAATGGAAAAGAAAAAAAAAATACAGGCTGCAAAATCCTTGTAAAATTTGAAAATACTTGAAATGCACAAAAGCTTCATAAACCACCTTGTACAGTAATAAATGGATTAATAAACCCTCATGTTTTCAAAACGTTTTCTGTACGTCTTCTAGGTTAATAATAATAAAAATAATAATAGTAATAATAATGATTATGTCGGACACTTATGAAATAAAGCTGAGAATCCTACATTCCCTAACAGATTCCAAGATAGCAGTGGAAGAAGGAAAAGCAAATACAACAAAAGATACGAAGACGATTGTCTGTTTTAAGAAGTTCAAAGCCATAGTTTATCTAAACAACTTTTCAGTTAAATGTGACTTTGTCCTTAAGGTTTTTAGGGCTGTGATTTTTAATCTACCTTCCTAAGAAAGTGAGGTTCTTGAAATCACTCAGTCTGTGTGTGTGTCTTCAACCCACCCCCTCCAATGACTTTGGAATGACTGGATGGGTCTTCTTTTAACTTGCTACGCATATTTAAGAACTAGAGAGAATCTAATTTTTAAAAACTTTACTCCATCAAAATCTAATGGAGTCTTTGTCAAGGAATTAGTGCAAGAAAACAACAAAAAACCCCAAAGAAAAACAAAAGAATAAACAATGGATTTCTGTGGATGCCTTAAACAATGAATATTAATCTTTTTAGTTAATCCATTAATTTGCAATGTGACTTATAAGATTAAAATTATTCTGATTTCAACAACTTCAGTAAGTAATGGGAATTAAGTTAAATGTTGTCAGAAAATGGAAACTTTCTGCTGTTTCTCTTCAGCCTATTAGGGTAATTTCAATATAAAGGCAGGTTTTTGGTTTTTGTCCTTTTCCCAACATTAAAAGAAAAATACTTACAGGTAACCCCCGAACAACACGGTACTTGAAGAACACGAGTTTCGAAGAACACGGATACCTTCCCCCGAATTACACGGTTTCAAACTATACGATTTTCGAGTAATTCTTTAAAAAAAGAATAAAATGCATATATTATTTGTTATAAAATTACAGTAGTTAAAAATTTAGAGTAATATTCTCATCAATTACGTCAGCAATTAATGAAGTTTTGACCTTTTTAATACTTTTAGTGTTTTAGAATTATATTTTTCCCAATTAATTTGACTGAATAATTTATATTTTATATAGTTTTCCAATCAGAAGCCAAAATTATTCTTCAATTTATTGATTTGAAAGATTTTTAACCAATTGTATCGAGTTATTTTTTCATTATTTTGATTATTTTTTTCCCTATTGACATTATAAATGTTATTCATAATTTTTTATTAATCCTTTTTTCTTTTATAGTAAGTATTTTAAATTTTTTAGTTTTATATTTAAAAAAAAAAAATTAAAACGTAACTTTTTATTTTTTTTATTTTTATACTTGAAACGGAATCACGTTTTTTGTAGTCTCGAACAACACGGTTTCAAAGAACATGGAACCAATTAATCGTGTTCTTCGGGGGTTACCTTAATAAATTTTAAGTTGCTGCAGGAACTTATTCTCTCTTCACTAGTATTCTTTTTTTTTTTTTTTAATCTATCATTCACACTAAAATGGATTTTGACAATCGTATTTGTAATGTGATTCAATAAATTCATTTCTGGAGTCCAGACATTAGAGTTTATAAATTTCATCACACATCACAAAAGAAGCTGTTGTGGTGCAAGTGTTAGATAAATAAAGTAAAAAAGAAATCTTTCCTCAAATTTATTCTCAACATATCTTTGTTGTTAATTTTTCTAATGAAAATTCACTTTTCTTCATCTGCAGATAACATGATTACTTAATTGGGTGAATACAAAAAGATTTTATCAATAAAATGATGAAGCCCGGGCATTTGCTTAAAGATTATTTATACACGATAAAAATAAAATTATATACAGTAAAACAACCAGTTTCTGTCCCGAGAGGGACCTTTCTTAAGCAATGAGTTACACTAAAAAACAACTTGAATATATAAGAACAGTTCCAGGAATTGCCCAATGACAGTCCTCGATGAGGCTCCATGGTATGACGTCACTAAACATGCAGATCCGTCACTTTCCGTGGCGAGTTGACAAACTAAAGATTTTTTTTCCACAAAATTTTCAAATTCGAGACTTTTCACCTGTGTGGCCTAGTGTTAAACTGCTTGAAGAGTTTTTATCACAAAGTTATACTTATTGTTTTTTCCCTGTATGTGATCTAGCGTCAACAGTTAAATTGCTTGAATATGAAAAGCATTTTTCACAAATTTTATATTTGCATGACTTTTCACCAGTATGGGATTTAATGTGGATAGTTAAAGTAGATGATTGCGTAAAGCTTTTATTATAAAATTCACACTTGTACGTGATTTCACCTGTATGTGATTTAATGTGTATTTAAACTTGACGATTGTGAAAAGCTTTTTTCACAAACTTCACATTTATAAGGCTTTTCACCCGTGTGTGTTCTAATGTGAATATTCAATTGGCTGGATACTCTAAAGCTTTTACTATATAAGTCACACTAAATGGCTTTTCATCTATGTGTGATCTTAGGTGAAATCTTAAATTGTGTGATAAAAGTTTATTGTAAAATTCACATATTAATTGTGGTTTTTCTTTTCTAACTTTTTTTTTTATTGTCTGGGATGGTTATTTCACTCTGTTCCATTGAAATATTTTAGCTGATGTTAAACATTTAAACCATTTTCTGTCATCTTTAAATTCAAGTTTTAGATTAAATCATTCGTTCACTGTTTCCACTGTCAGCAAACCGAGTTTGCTTTAACTTTTGTCTTAAGGCGAGGCTACATATCTTTGTACTCCTACAGAAAAGATAATTATTCTAAAGTTCAATTAAAAATAAAGAATTAAATTCCTATCTTCAATAAAACTCCTATACATACAAATAAATTCTTCTTAATATTTTAAATCACTTCTTTAATAACAAAATAAAATCCTCCACTACACGGCGATATTTCGTAAGGCCTATTACATTACGGGAAGAGAGACTATCTCTCTCCTTCCCAAAATTAAAAATAATGATTTACAATCAAGAAAATTAGAATACTATATTAACAATCATAAACGTGAATTATAATTATACATTATCATAATTCATGTTTATGATTGTTATTATAGTATTTTAATTTTGGGAAGGAGAGAGATGATCTCTCTTCCCGTAATGTAATAATAGGCCTGAGGAAGTAGGCCGATTAGGCCTTACGCCGTACCAACCTTGGTGTAGTGGAGGATTTTATTTTTCTATACGTACACTTACTGAAATTGATCTCAGGACTCGATTTGTTTGTTTTCGTAAAGGATGGCGTTTTGAATTTACCTTTGTAGTTTTTTCCTGTTTGTTTATAAAAAATTTGTTCTTTTTACAAAATCCTAATGATTGTATTATATATTATAATGACTATATTAAATCTTATAAAATAACGATTTTTTTCCCCCTTTTATTTCTGAAGTTAACATTACGCTATTTACGATCTACAGAAACAAAGTTCTTATTCGTTTTGAACAATAAAGAATAATTTTTATAAACAGCGGAAGTTTCTAGAAGTCTTTCAAATAAAAATAGCAAGAATAAAACAGTGGCGGCAATTCCACCTCTTTCACTCTGTAGTTGTAGCAATCTAAGTATCTCTTTTACTGTCTCTTCTCGACTGTACCAGCAATGTTCGAATAAAATTCTCTCAACAACGAAATTTCTGCTAAAGTTTAAAAAATGAACGCTCAAAGATATAACAGCTTTTATATTCTGTTTATCTAACGACTTATAGGTATGTCTGCTTTAAAAATATACCCCATTTTCTTGAAAGCCATCCATGAAAGTTGAATTCTTCTTTTGATTTCCTTTTCCATCCCCCCATTAATCTGTAATATTTGTCCTAGGTAATTAAATGTTTGTACAATTTCGATATCTTGATTTTCCAACTGAATATTCCTTGGTTTCACAAATTTGTTGAACATTAATTTGGTTTTTTCTTTATTAATTTTTAATCCTATGATTTTGCTTTCTTGGTTTATATCTATTAACATTTTCTCCAGCTGCTGGGGATCTCTTGATATAATTACTATGTCATCTGCGGATGACAAGCCTACAACCAGTGTGTCCTACCTGTATTAACATATGCCGGAGAAACATGGACAACGACTAAAAGCCAAGAAAATAAGATTAGGGTTTCTCAGAGACGTATGGAAAGAAACATGTTAAATATAACATTGAGAGATATGAAGAAAAACACATGGATCAGACAACAGACCAAGATACAGGACGCAGTTATATGTCTAAAGAAGTCAAAGTGGAGGTGGGCAGGACACCTGGCCAGAAAGACTAGGGAAAACTGGACGAGCCTGACCACGTTTTGGAAACCCTCCACAGGTCAAAGGAAGAGAGGAAAACCAAAGGGCAGATGGAAGGATGAGATGGAGAAGTTTGCGGGGAAGAGATGGAGAAGTGAAGCTGGTGACCGTTAAAGATGGAGATGTATGGGGGAGGCCTTCGTCCAGCAGTGGACTGATAAAGGCTGAATGATGATGATGATGATTATCTAACGAATCACTAGAGAACGGAAATCAGGATTTATATTTAGATGGCGTACACAATTACTAGATAGAACATCGTGGAAAAACTGAGGCCATTATTCCTCCATGATGAGACAGTCACCATGTTGTGTGCAAGTTCTCCAGGCATTAAAAAATCTCGTTGTAACAATCGTCAAATTACAGGATTGCGATTAAGAAAAATTAAATAACATAACTAATTTTCTATAGGATTTAATTTCTAGCGTTCTTTTAATGATCTATGATCTTAAAGAATTGAATGAATAATTTTATTGAAACCAAAATTATTTTTTATTATTATTTTATTAAAAGATAAATATTTTCTTAAAAAAAAAATAGTTCCCAAGAAGAAATATTTATTTGCTCGTAGCCTTTTAATAAGATACAGACGTCAAATCTGTAAAGATTAAAAAAAAAATTGAAACAAGAAAATATTTGTAGCCTACTTTCCTCGGAGTATCAACATAGGGTTTCAATCCAGCATCGATAATCTTCGAGTACATGTTGTATCCATCGTCCTGTCCGCCTCTGGTCTGGTGCCTCAAACATTGCACCAAGCCTCAGCATACTAGGACTTCACAAAAACACTTTTGCACAACTTCAAAATATGATACTCAATACAACACGCAAAGTTAGAAAATTCATGGACATTTGTTCCTAAACTTGGGTTTCCCAGCTAAGACAAAATGGGGGGTCAAAACCCAAAGCATATGTTGTCAAGTGTAAAAAAAAAAGTGTGCAAGGTGGATTAGGGATGGATGGTTGTGTCCATTAATTTTCTAATTATTCGTGTTGTGTTGAGTATCACACTTTTGGAGTTGTGCATAAGTGTTTTTGTGAAGTCCTAGTGTGCTGAGGCTGTGGTGCAATGTGTGAGGCACCAGACCAATGGCGGACAGGACGATGGGGACAACACGTAGTCAGTCCTCCACTGCTTCTGGAGATCGTATGCTAAGTCTGTTTTGTATTATTGCTATTATTATTTCCCATTCTGAACATGACGCTTCATTAGTAGTACAAAACATGTTTTTTCAGGGTAATGTTTTTAGAACTTTAGACCCTTGTAACTCCCAAACAACTTTGAATAACAAATCATTTCTTTTTTGTTTATTGTAAAGCAGGTAAAAAGTACTTTAGCTCACATGAGTAAAAATATTTTTACACCCCCCACCCCCCATATGTACTTTTTTTTTCCTTAAAAACTGCGTTTTCAGAAAATGTCAATACTTCTGGGTATCACATCTTACGAAGGGATCAGAATAACAAACCAATTTGTTTTACACAAATAGTACCTATCGACATGTATTTAAGAAAAAGATTGACTTGATATTCGAAGCCCTTCATAATTTTTAAAATTTCCAAAACTGGTAACAAATTAGTTTTCTTAGCTGAATTTTGACCGGAAAAGATAGGCTTAATTTGTCTTGAGGAAATTTAAAATTTGGTAATAAAACAAAAAAAAAAGATATTTTTTTAATATTTCAAATGAGGTATGACTGAGCCTTGTAGCTTTGGCTGGACGAAAGTTACAGCTCAAAATAAAACGTTCTGAAATAGCATTTTTTGCCTTCGGCTGTAGCATAAAATTTCCTGTAAGGGGTAAATTTTAAAAAAATGTACCTACGACATTTGTAAGGTCTAGATCTCTATACATAGGTAAGAATGTATACACCAATTTTCATCAAATTCAAAATGGTGATACGCGCTGCATTTGTTGAATTGAAACGCAATGACCCCTGCCTATCAGTGCTGAAATAATTGGTACAGAGTTAGATCCTGACTGTATTTAACTATCTTCAGAGATTTTGTTTCTAATTTTGGGTTAATTTATTCTCCCCGAAGGGAGTGAGCTGATCCCGGAGGTAATGCAATACCAGGCCAACCCGTAGCAAGGGTGGAGCAAGCTCCAAACACCTCACCATATCACAAAAATCAAATTAACATTCTTGATCCCCAATGGGGACCGAATCAGAAGTTAAGCTGATTAGAACAGTTACTACTCACTTTGATCTAAGCCAAAAGGCCGAGAAGCGATACCTGGAGAAATATCTTATAAGACTTAGCTTCAAACATTCTTCAGATAAGCAGTGACCTTCATTCAAAGTTATGGTCTGTTTATTAATTTCAAGTTAAGAAATTGTGTCTCAATAATATCATCAATTGCAACTTAAGAATGTATTACATTTATTTATAGAAAGAATTGTTATTTTATCTCTGAAAATTTGGAAAAATAATTGAAATTATAATGAGTGTTATATTTCTAGTGTGTAGCTTCCGTCATAACGTTCTATGGTCGTCACTGCGGTGCTCCCGTTCGTTCTCGCTTGTTCCAATGTTCACCTTAAAAAATTTCAGATAGACGTAATGAATAGTACGTAATTCGCTACATAGATCTATAATATAAAGTTAAATTATTTACTAATAAATTTATGAATATTAGCAAAAACAATTAAAATCTATCAATAGTTCAAAATTTCCGTTGCTTAATTACTTAATTCCAATTTTTAAATATAATTTCTAAATACATCTCTATTCATAAATTTATCAGTAATATACTCTTAAATTTATTTCAAAACATAATTAATAATGAATTAAAATAATATTTGTACATTAATACTAAATTCATAGATTTTTTTAAAAACAATTTAAACAACCTGATTAAAGAATTTAAAACCAATAGATTTCATATAAAATTATACAAAAATATATTATAAAATTTAGAAAAAAATTGCGTGACCACCCTTTTTATAATGCTAAATGGGTCTTCTTGGACCTTGCATTCATATTTGTGGACAGTTTTACAACATATTCCCGTGATAGGTCGTTTTCCAGAAATTAGACATCAAGACGACAAAAAAGTTCCAGACGAATACAATGGTCAACAAAGAATATTTTTGATAACCACCAATTTCTGATTCTTTGATATATGTTTAAAATGAATTGGCTTTAGCAACATGTAACTAAATAAAGCCATTAAATTTTGTTTCTCGAAAGATATAAAATCTGTTCATATCATAGTGACGAAATATCTAGTTTGAAACTTAACGGTGATTTTTTTATTTTTTATTTTATTATTTTCATGATTTTTAAATAACAAATAACAAAATCTTTGGATCTAAATATAGTGATATGATGTCATGCAAATCAATTAACATATCTGAGTGTGAAAAGCGTTTCTTATTAGATAAAATGATAAGATATTGACAACAACAATATCGCAGCGACATTTAAAACACATTACATTTAAAACACATTACAGGATCATGTGTATTGTATAAACAGTGTTGCCAAATCGAAAACCTCAAATCCACATTTAAAAAATGCACTTTAAAATCTTTACAGCTTCCACATTTTGCACCCACTTCAAAACTATATGTAAATAAACCAAGAACTTTCTGTGAAGTCCACCAACCTCCTTTTCCCTCTTTTGAATAAAAAAAAAAAAAAAAAAAGCCTTCGATCAGTTCAAACACAGTCAGTTTTTCGTTTAATCCTAAGCCGAATCTCGTTTTCCTCACTTCGCCAGATGAGAGCTTAAAATCACAAGTTTAAAATATATCTGATTTGTAAATCGAAAAATCTCCAGATTTTTTTTTCCTTCATCAGAATCCCAAAAGTCTTAAGATTTGGTGGGAAACTTCCGATGTTAATATTAAGTTCACTTGCTGTGGGTATGGAGTGACATCTGGCGGGGAATTTGCTTTCTACGCAGTTTTAACGTATAGGGATTTCTTTATTACAAACTTGTCACAGCAAAAAACTTAATAGAATAACGTGTTTTCAAAATAAAATGATGCAGTTATGAAGTTCCACAGCCATGGAAGCAGACATTGCCATAGTAAACGAAGCAGGTTTCCCTTTAAGATCACAGAGGCTCGAAAGAAAGTATATTATCCTTAAAATGCTATTTCTTTAAAATAAAAAAATTCAGTTCAGGAAACTGACAAAAAACGAAAAGCGTACGTTTACATTCAAATTATAATAATACTGAATACAGCGCAAATTTTCTATTTTCTGAAAGAAAAAATATAATTAACACCTTTTATTTATTTAAATTGTGTAAAACTGATTGATTTTAGTTCATTGAGCGTTGCTTGATATGATTATCAAATTAAAATTTATTTTTCGTTGTTTCAGACAAGGAGATATTAACAGAAATAGGATCGAAATCCTTGGGTTTGGGTTTAGATTTCAATAATTTGCTACGAGAATATTTATCCGTTTTGTCTGTGGACCACTTTGAAAAGATTTCAGATGGTTAAAATTAGGTCGTTCCTGGACTTTGAATATGCATTCATTTTGCAGTTCATGGACGAGACATCCACAGACTGACATTGTTTTAATGAACCTCACTTATTGGGAAAAAAAGGCCAAATGCAGGCATAACACAAAGGGAATTTACACGGGTTACTGACAAAACTTCAGCAAATGAAATTCATTACAAATATAAGAATCTTCCTAATACAAATAGAGATAGATTTATTGGCAACCTTGAATTTGACTCAAAGCATACGAAGACCTCAAACAACAGAAAGGTCTCCACATTCTGGAAGATGACGCAAGGGGAGCTATTGTTCCAATGACAGATATTCAGTATTAAAAAAAGCCACAACCATCATATTAATAGGATAGATATACATGTTCAAAGGGTAAAAAGATACAGCTAAAAAAGGAAAAGCTATCAGCTCTTGGGAAACAATTTGTAAACTTATTTTTGATAATAACCATATCAAAAATCTCAAAAATACGCAAATAGGGATATTCAAAGGAAGTTTTCCAGTATGACTGAACATCAACTGTAGGGAATCTACTATTCACAAGCTATCAGGGTTTGTAAGACAAAGGCTAAGAAGAGAATCCAATCAACCAATGGGATTTGCCTGTGAATTTGCAGAAAACCTAAAATAAGAAAAAATGAAAAAGATATCAGCTGTAATGAGATACATACAGGGTGTTCCATAAGTCTGGACCCATAGGATGTAATGCGGCGTATCACGGTCCTGTTGAAACCCGGTTGTGGAATCCCCTTTTTGGAGGTTTGTCAAGTATGTACAATTCAAGGAGACATGATCTGTGATAGACAAACCTCGCAGCAGGCCATCAAGGACCTAACAAAAGAACAGACAATTTCTAAAATCCTGACAGTGTTCTCTAAAAGCCCTAAGAAGTCCCTCTGCAGATTATCCACAGAGACAAGGATCCTTAAAAGCTCCATCTACTCTATACTGAAAAGCAATAAATGGCATCCGTACAAGATGCAGTTGTTACAAACATGAAGTGAGGATGATCCCGATTGCAGAGTCAAATTCTGTGATTGGACTTTGCAACAATAAGGGATTAATCCCACTTTCCTGTTTAGTGATGAGGCCAATTTTTACGTAAACAGGCAGGTGAATAAGAAAATCACACGTTACTGGTCATCACAAAACCCCCATTGGATGCAGGCTTCTAAGAACCAAGGTGACGACCGCCTCATGATCTGGTGTGGGATATGGAACGATCAAATTATCGAACCCTTCTTTCGTTTCAGCAGACTGTGGCGGGACAGACATAATTCTTCCTCCTGGAGCATTGTCAAATATCATCAATCTTAAATCCAGAAGGGGATTTCCCAACCTGGTTTCAACAGAACGTGCTCTGCCACATTACACCCTATGAGTCCAGACTTATGAAACACCCTGTTACATCATTTGAATCGGAAATCTGTTGAACTGGTTGTTGCTTTAAAATTTTTCTATTCTCACATCCTTTAAATTCAAGAACTGATTCTAAATTGACAAAGACAACATGGAAAGCATAGAAAGATAAATATATACCTTTTTTAGCCCTAGTTTGCATCAGAGAATGTTGAAATATACATTCAAATAAAAATATATTTACTTTCCACATTCTCCAATTGTTTTTTTTTTTTTTTTCAAAGTAAAAATGAAAAAAAAAAAAAAAAAAAAGAAGTATTTATAAGCCAAAATTTGATCTTGTTCTTCATTTATTGAATGTTTCTAATTTTTAAGCTGTATACTATACTATTTTGCCATTTCAGATTCATTAGACAATGTGTAATTGTAGCTCAAGAGTCTCATGATACAAATAAAATAAATAAAACAGGATTTGAACAGATATTTTTAATTTTTTGAAAGTTAATTTTTAAAAATTTTATTTGAAAGGCGAAAATGAAAGTTTCAAGAGGGGAGACCCGCGATCCGAGCAGCAAGGATGAGGCAGTGAAGTCAGATTGCTTCTGAAGAGAGGTAAGGGACAAAGAGAGAGAATGGTTAATGCGCAAATTGGCAGTGACCCATCAGATGTTTGACGTAGATGTCTTGGCTCCAAGGCTAATGTCGCCTCATAATAAAATTAGATCATGCTTTTGTCTTAATTGATATGTTTACTAATCTTTTGATAGAAAAGAATTTGGGACATCTTGTAATCTAAGATGTTTATTCTTACTACATCTCTTTGTGATGGATCAAATTTACTTTGCAAATATTTCTTTCAAAAAAGATGGAGTTGTCAAGTGCAAATAATATAATGTTTATTTACTTACTCTTTCACAACACTATCAAAATAAATAAACAACAACAAAATAATACAAGGAAGGAAAGGAACCTAGAGGTTTCCTCAAATCATACAATTCTCATGTCATTCTAATCAACAAAAACACTTTAAATCCCATAGAAAATATTATAGATTGGAATTCAACAGAATGGATTTAACAGTTAAATCCCATTGAATTGGCATGATTTAATATAACAGATAGGTCCTTGAAGGTAAATATATTTTATTATGATCTTTCTGGAAAAAAAAAATCTTTATTTAATTTCTTATAATATATTTTAGATAAACTTACAACAAAAGGTAATCATTTTTAAGAGGTACCTGTATATTAAAATTATATTAAAAACAAAAGTGTCTAAGCTAATAATTAGAACGTTACACACACAACCACAGAACAGGCAAAGAATCCACAAATAGCTTGTGCTCCAAATAATTAAAGTATCCCGGCACAGGCCAGTGCGGCCTTTGGGGTCAAGAAATGTAAGGCACCTGATGTTTTCTGACCAATGAGATCAGATGGGTCAGCCTCATGCCTGTCCACCTCTGGGAAAGAAACCAAGTACCTATTCTTTAGAGGAGTGGAGGAGAATACAGCATGGAAAGAAATCCCCATCTTCTGCCAGAGAGTGAACCTGACCCTCCAGCTCCACTGTACTCCTACAGATATATGGATAGGATTGACAGACAGTTTGCATTGACACAGCTCTTAATATAAAACAAAAAAAGCTTTCCACAACAAAGATCCTGCAACTTTGCACAGTACTACAAAGTGCCATCCCAGCCGTAATATTTAAAGGTTTGCCTCCATGATATGTCACTTAATAGCAAACGTGTGTGTGTGTGTCTTGCATTTTATAACTTATATATTTTATAGCTTGTCCTTGTTCTAATTCAACACTCATGTTTCCTAATACTGCTGAATAAGAGTCTTCAAATTAAATGAAAAACATTATCATCAGAAAATAAAAGATTTCTACTAAATTTTTAGAGAAATTGCTAATGTTTACTTATTTTATTTTTGTCTTTCTATAGACTGATGATAAATCTGAACAAAGTGTGTATATTGATATTTTATCATTAAGAGACTATGGACCAGTGATACCACAAAAAACAAACCAAAAAAAAGCTCTTTGCTTGAATACTCAATTGGCATTGTAAAAATAATAAATACACATATTCAAAGATAAGTTTGTTATACATAGACTGTCCGGCCACTTTATTAGCTACTAGAGACTTTTCCTTGCTGTAGTGGCCCACTCAGTCCCCGGATCTTAGCCTGATTGAAAATTTGTGGGATGAGCTGGAACAAGCTGTTTGATCCAGGCCTACAATCAAATCTTCAGAAACTGCGTGACAAACTCACATCTGCATGGTACACAATACCTCAACATTTTCTGCATCTTGTGGATTCCATACCTCGACGAATTCAGGCTGTTTTGAGGGCTAAAGGAGGCCCAACACGCTACTAAGTAGGTGTACCTAATAAAGTGGCCGGACAGTGTACATCCCTACACCCTTTGAACTGGAAATTGAATAACATCTCTTAATGCACCTGAAAGTAAATGCCTTTCTTATTTTCATGCATCACTTTTTGTATTTAAACACTTTAATAAAAACAAATAATAGAAATAACTTCATGGAAACAGCACAATTTTCTAATGAGGGGCATTACAATGTGGACAGATCTCTTCAATATGAAAAAAGCAGAAATTTATTTACAGATGCAATATAATAGTGAACATTAGAATTCATAAAATGAGATGGAAGATTTTGTAAAATGTGTCTTTCATACCTAACTTAAAAGAGTTATAATCGACCTCGTATTCTATTAAAATGATTTTGTATATTACATGATTTTCACTGTACAGCAGCTACCAGCCATGTTTTCAGTACCAGGATATTACCCATAAGGCTGTGGGACTGGGAATACCCAGCATCCAACAGCCATCCTTCAATGAGTATTAATGAAATAATAAATTGAAAGAATAAAATAAAATTAGCTTTTTGAATGAATTTCATTTTATTTTAAACCGATTCATTAAATAAGTGCAATTTATTCCATTTTAAAGTAAATTTCTGGGAATAAAAAACTTTACATCTTTTTAGTTCAGCTCAAGAGAACACCATGAAATTTACGAACGCAAAGATAACAGTCATGAGAAAAATGTATAAAAAAGGATTTATAAAGAATTTACTTTTAGGAAAGACAAAAATCTGAGTCTTACATCATCATTGGAACCTACTTTGTTTATTTTAGCATCATGCTAAAACACATTGGATGCAATTGCCTCTTCATAGTCCACAGTAAAATATAGGCTCAGTTATTTTGGTCTTCACCTTTCCACTTCCTTCCAAAAAGAATTTCTAAAATCCTTCTCTAAAACTGGGCAGATTCCTTTTGGTCGGTTGCTTATTCATGGCCCACCTTAAGTTAAGCGCACGATTGTTTAGGTTTCCCTCAGTCTCAAATCGATCCTCTTGCACTACATTGTCAGTCATCACTACGCAATGGAACACTGAGTGTATATTTAAATATTGAACTTAATATTACAACCTATGATGTGTGTAATATTTTGCAATGATTCGCATTTAGAAAATCTCATTCACATCAAACTCGGCAAATAGAGTAACAAGTCTCAAAATTCAAAAATAGTATATTGACTTTTTATGAACCCTAATTTAGTGAACAAATTACTCTGTTTTTTTTCAAGGGGCTTTTCAACAAAACCCCTTAGGTTAATGTTCATTTGTGCATATCTGAGAAACTTAATCCATAATCAGGGAACTCATCCGCAGAAGTTCCCAAGACACAGAGAAACAGCAACAATGAAAAATTAAAAAGTATGTCAACAAGATCAGTAACAACATCAATAGTAGTTACCAAGAAAGGAGGAGGTGTTTTCAACAAAGAAGAATCAAGAATGTCTTGTGTTCAACAACTTTTACATCTTAAATTTTTGTTCTGTCTTAAATTGTAATCAAGTGTCTTTCCTAATGACTTACACTGTGAGAAAAATCAAAACTTGTGAAGGGAATTTGTTACAGAATATCTACCGTGGCCTGATTTAAATTTTGACGATGGATAACTGAAGACATTTTATCATTTGTTGCAAATTTTAAACCATCAGAAATGGAATTCCAAGACAAATTTGTTTAATTCAGCCTCTATTATATTTATTATTATACCAATTAAAATATTAATGATTGATTTATGCAAAATATTGGTCAAAGTGTAAAATTGAAAATGCAAAATAAGTTATTTTTAAAAAAAAGATTAATGAAAGTTAAAAAAAATACAAATGAAAAACAATGAATATGACTAAACTATGTTTATAGATTGTGTTATAAAATACTAATTGTAAAACTAAAGAAACAGGTATCATATGTGGTACAACTGACATTTCTGTACCAATTACAAATAAGTTATTAAACTTTGTACAAAATTTCAGACACTCCCTTTCCTTGACCATCTTTTTGAATATCAATAGTTGGTTCATCCTTTCTTTGTGTCTGATTATTCCTTGATTAGTCCTTCAATACAAGACTGGATTTATACAGTGGACCTTCGTTATAGCGCTGCTCGCTAAACCGCGAGCGATGTTCGCGATAAGTTTATACAGGTCCGTGCGGCATTAGTTAGTATTGCATTTTATACAGATCCATGTGGCTTTGTCAGAATATGACTGATGAAATGATTATCGAATCCATATCGGTGACGAAGATTGTCCAGAAGAAACAGAAGATGATGATGATGATGAAAGTGCCAGTGGGATAGCTGATATACCGCCAACAACCAAAGAAGCAACAACAGCCATGGAAACTGTTATAAAATGGACTGAATCACAAGAAAATATTAACAGTGTCAGATTGTTGCAATTAGAATCTTTGAAAAGGGAAATGATACAGAAGTTATCAAAAAGCAAACAAACAAAAATTACTCACTTTTTTAAGTGATGTTTTGTAATTGAAATGATTAGTCAAGTTATAGATAGTGTTTGTTTTTACATATTTTCAAGCGTACCTTGTACGTAAATAAAATAATAAATGTATGTAACTCGTAACATCTTAAATCTTCTATTCTTAAATTAAATAAAAGGAAAACACCAATCCTTAAATCTTCCAAAACATCTTTATAACTTCTCAATATTTCTATCCTCTCAACGAGAATTTTCTTCAGGAGAAAAATAATAATCTTTCTTACATTTCAAAAAACAGAAATATATGTACTTATTAAGATGTATAACTATGTTATGTGAATTTTAATAAAAGACTTAATAAATAGTGTTAATTGTTTTTTTTTTTGTTTTTTTTATTAAAACAAAATATGTATATAGTTGATGGGATGTTTAAGTATATAGCTCAAAGCGTTCCGAGTAAATTTATTGTTGCCACTGCGCCGCTCGGTATAATGTGGTTCACCTTATAACGTGGGTGTTGTTTCCTGCCCAACATGCGCGTTATATCGGGGTTCCACAGTACATTTCTTCAAGAGGGCAAAAGCCTACGCTGCTGCTCCTTCCTCACTGTCTGAATTTTGAGTGACAAGTTTAACCAGCAAATATTGCTGAGAGGTGATCTATCTCAATTTAATGAACAGATGTACTTCCTTAAAGCATTTATGATATTTAACTTTACTGCATAAGCACTCAGCTATCAATTGCATTGTAAGTGATCATTCAACATTAGCTTTCGTCCTCTTAAAGTAGTCACAAAGCTGTTTAAATAAATTGGAACCAATTTGGAGCCTGCAAAAGTTAAAACAAACAATAAAAGCTCGCCGAAGGACAAATGGCAAGGTGGTCTCACCCATTATTAATACTGTGCAAATAAAATTACCCTAATTGTTACTTTCACAATGTAGCTTTAACAACTCATATTTAATGAAATTGAAAAGAGGCATTAGATATATTGAATATACTTCCCAACTGATCTTAAAATTTGTTTTCCTTTTTAAATATTTTTAAATTAATGAATTTTTCATTTGTTTACAGAATCATTTCAAAAATTCAATATATTTACTAACTATAAGTCACAGGAACGTTTCCAAATGAAACCAAATTGATTAATTCCTCATTTTAGATTACTTATAAATAATCTTAACACATTTATTAAATCATTTTTTATTTATTTATTTTAAATGACAAGAGGTTGAAAGCAAAATAAACATATTTGTGTTTTAAGCTGAAACATGTTTAAGAATTGTGCCAAGTTTTAAGACAGTTGATTTCATTGTTTTTCGAGGGAGGGAGGAAGTTAAAATTAAGAGAATTAAATGGGGATTCTGATGTCTTAAGTTGGATCATAAATGAAAACTTGTGCTCAACTATAAGAAAATGATTAAAAAAGGGGAAACAAGAACTAAATCAGCACATGAATAAATTACAATTGCCTTTCTGTTTCAATTATAAGGAGGAGTAGGGTACAGCTGTTTCGTCCTGCTATGGACTCATCAGCCCAACCCTGCCTCCCTGATAAAAGAACCAGAAAGGCAAGATCATCATATGAAGGTCACTGCCACACCTGGCAGTGACCCCCGAAAACAAGAAAGGCAACAAAATAAATGTTGTGTTGTTAATACAAACAAAAGAGCCTTTTCCTACAACTAGTAGGCAAAAAGACATTAAAATACAAGAACTAAAGGTTCAAAAAAGCTAATTAAGCTAAATAAAGCATTTAACGTGGTGTGAGTCGTGCTGTGATAAGAAAATGAGTCGGCCATTTTATTGTGGGATGGAGGGAATTAGTTTTGCAGGATGGGGAATTGAGACCAAAATAATCTTGCTCGTTCTGCAGATTATAAATAATCAATTTTAATTTAGAGGAAATCATTCCATCTGTTTTAAGATGATGTACCTACAAAAGGGAATAAAAATGTTTAAGTTGAATAGTAAGACATTGTATGCTCAGTTAATAAATTTTTAATAAAACAAAAATACAGTGCTGTGATGAACTTTATGTATTGCGTTGGCTAAAAAGCTCACTTGGTTTTTTTACGTAAGTTGGCTCTAGTAGCGCTTAGATGTCTTTAACGTCATTCGATACCATTTTGTTAGATTGTAATGTGGCAGCTGTGATACCAGTGTACATTTAAAACAAAAACTGATCAAAACTGTTGAATTTTGTGTTTCCAATTTAATATTGAAGCTAAAGACAATAAGCACGCAACACCATATTTCTCGGATGACCAGGCAAAGACTGTTACAGCTTGGCTGGGAAGTTCTGATTCATCTGCCGTATTCATCAGATATCGCACCTTCGGATTTCCATTTATTTTGGTCTTTACAAAATTCTCTTAATGGAAAAAATTCAATTCTTGGAAGACACCAAAGGCACCTGGAACAGTTCTTTGCTCAAAACAAAATAAAAAGTTTTGGGAAGATGGAATTAGGAAGTTGCTTAAATGATGGCAGAAGGTAGTGGAACAAACAACTGAATATGTTGTTCAATATATTTATGGATGAACCTGAAAAATGTGTCTTTTAGTTTTACTTAAAAACCGAACGAACTTTTTGGCCAACCCAATAGCTTACATTATTGTGCAAATGTATATCTTCAGCTTTGATAGGCAAGTCACGTTAAAATTTAACTTACAGTTAACACTTAACTTCTTGCTTTCTAATTGATATAGATCAATACTGTATTAGAGGTCATTATTGATTGTATTATCAATTTTACCCTCAGCCTACTTCTCTCCATCTAACATAAAAATCTAAGATTGGTAATTCAGGAGTCACCTTCTATTGATTTAGATTAATAATATTAGAAAATGAAATTCATTCGGATCAGCAACCCTAGCCACTTTTTCTTTTCTTGAAACTGATATTTCAATTGTGTTTTCCTTTCATCGACTTTGGCCAACTATGGACCACAGGGTAGCCCTACCTGACAATGTCAGGGTGAGGCTAGGAAATTCCAGAAGGGGGACGAGATTCACATCTCGTCCAGAAATAAACCTGAGATAGTAAATCCCAGGGGAAAAACGGACGAAACACAGAAGAAAGAAAGAATCCATGCTCTCGACTGGGATTTGAACCCAGGTACCGGCACACAGGCTGCACGGCAGACCGACGCATGACCACGTCGGCATGGCTCAATTGTATTTTATTATTGTAAAATCTCCTCTTCTTCCATTTCTGTTTTCATCCCATTATTTTTGATGTCGTCGGCATTAAATCCCCATGAATTGTTTGAGAAAATTATGGAAAGGTGTTGTTAAGACTTGCATTGCTCTCAAATAAATCATAAACTTTACTAACTTTACTTGTCATGAATTAACATAATTCATTATTTGGATCATGTCGTAATTTAAATCCTGATTTTTAAACGGCAAAAAAAAAAAGGTTTTCAATTATATGTACATGTTTGTGTAACGTACAATGTTTAAACACAGGAAGTTTTGAATGTTTTTAGTGTTTGTGTCACTGTATATGTGAGAGAGAGAATATATACAGCGTGGTTATTATTAAGTAACCCTACTCTCAGCTCTCTGGAACGGGTTCTAATCAATGTATCTCAAGGAAGATTGGTATATATGCTAATTAGACCACAGGGAAGAGATTTACGATGAAACAAAATTGGTTCAAAGTTTCGCCACCAGGCAAAAATATGGCACTGTAAACATACTCTGTAATGCAACACTACAATAATAAGACTTTATTATTCAAAGATTGTTACAGAACGTGCTCATTAAGTGCTTCAGCTAAGTCAATTACATGCTGGATGTGCAATGCAGCATTATCAATTGTTGAACGAAGCATTTCCAATGGAATGTTAGCAACATGCCGCTGTACGCCTTTCTGATATCCCTAAGTCAGAAATCACAGGGATTCAAGTCTGGAGATCATGGAGGCCACACATCTGGAAATAAACTGGATAATATGTGATCATTGCCAAAGGAGGTACGATGCAATTCCTTCACTGGTTGATCAATACGCAGTGTTGCTCCATATTGCATTAAGACAGTGATCTTTAAAACAACTTCTTTCTTACAAGGCATCATGCTATATTATGCATCTAGCAGGTAATCGACTTAGCTGGAGCACATACTGAACATGTCCTGTAACTGTCTTTGAATAATAAAGTCTTATTATTGTAGTGTTGCATTTCAGACTATGTTTACAGTGCCATTATTTTTGGCGAAACTTTGAACCAACTTTTTTTCATCGTAAATCCCTTTCCCATGGTCTAATTAGCATACATACCAAGTTTTCTGAGATATGTTGATTAGAACCCACTCCAGAAAGCTGAGAGTAGAGTTACTTTAATTTCAACTGTGTATGTATATATACATGTGTGTGTATATATATATATATATATATACACACACACACACACATTTATATACAGGTAATAATTATTACAGACTGGTTTTTAGTCATTCTTTATTACTGTTCATCTTAAGGAGATTATTTTATTTATTTCATTTGACTAAAATTACTTTATAAATTACAGAAGCTGTAAATTTTAACAGAAATTAATAAATAAGCCGTAACTTAAAATACAATAACAAAAGCACCATTAAACTAAAAATTACAAATTTACATAAACAGTATATTTTTCTTGCCTTGAATGTGTTCTATATATTGTTGCTGTCATAGATGCCTATGGAATAGAAATTGATTTACTTTATAACTGACTCTGAAAAGGTGTTCATTCAAATGAAGACCATTACTCAAAGGAATATTTCAAAACATTTCAATTAACAATAAAGTATTAATGCATTCACTTACTTTGGCTCTTTTACTTTCTCTCTTTTTGTTTAACTAAATCATTAGGTTTTTCTTTATTTCTAGAAGCAACCTTTTACTGTTGAGAATAACTTGATAATTATTATTTACAATTGTCTCGGCATCAGACAGAATAAAAAAAGAAAAATAATAAATTTCTGCAGGGCAATGACAGTGAAAAGATTACAAATTCTATACAAAGAACACTTGGTCTACAAATAAAAGAAACATTCATAATAATTATATAAAAAGATCATCCCTCAAGCAAGCATCTTTTGAGTCCATTTTCTCTTTATCTTAGCAGCCCAGAGGCTGCAACCTGTTCTTGTTTCAAGTTGGTAACAAAAGAAAAAGTCACATTTCATGTTCTTCTCGGCTTTTTCTATTATTTTTCAGTTCGTCATCTTTTTTGCTTTTCTGATCCTAAAATACTTGCCTGCCTGTCTCGTCTACTCAGAAGTTCAGAAGCAAATGAGTTCGCATCATTAATTTATCTTTTGTATTTAGTTTTTATTCCAAGTTTGATACAAAGATATTGGAATGTTTGGTCCTGAACTTCCTCTTTAAAAATGATTGCAGTATTAAGCATTGGTTTACTTATTAATGGCAGGCACAAAATGGGCAGCAGAAGGAAATATTAACAATGAAATTGTTTTTATGTTGCTTTATCATAAATTGAAACAAGGTCAGGATAGTGATTAGTAAACCAATCACAGTGCTTCGCAATGGCTTCTGAGTCACCTTTACTTTAGAATAGACTGTGCCGGGGTGGTCTAGAAAATGCTCATGCAAGTCTGTTTGCGACCCCATGCTATCTTATCCACCTCTATTTATATGGAATAATCGACATTCTTAACTCAAACCTTGTTAATACACTGAATTCCTAATAATGATTTAAAAAAAAAAAAAAAAAAAACTTAAGTTGAGAAACTGTGAAAAGATTTAAAATGGGGAGAAAAAAATGCCCATGAGGGGATCGAACCCATGACCTTCGCGTTATTAGCATGACGCTCTAACCAACTGAGCTAACAGGCCATCTACAACATTCAACATTCAGGCCACCTACAACTGAGCTAACAGAAGCCGTTGCAAAACATTATGGGATATATGTCCACAGACAGACAAACCGGGGATATAAGGCGTCTTTCAGAAGCCTAAAACAATCTAGAATAACTGCGATACTTTAGGGTTGCCTTGTATCCAATCTGCTACAAGAAAACCTAGCTGCATATTCTGTGACATCAATGTGTGTTATTGTATAAATGTGCACACATTTTTAAATGTCTAATAAGAACAGAGGTTGGATTAATACGATTCAAAACCCAGTGATTAAGAAGTCTATTCTACAGAACTACTGAATACAGGGTTCTGGGAACATTATTTTAAATCTTTGCTAGTATAAAATCTTAAAAATTCTACAGCATTTAGTTCGAGGAAGTAAAATAACAATTATAACTTTTCATTGGGAAAAATCAAAACATGCAACCCACCCACGCACTCAATAGTATCCCTATTTAACCAGTGTTTTTTTTAATTCTGCAAATGACGATGTTTGAAATCCACCAGTTCAAGATTCTCCCATTGCCTTTTTTATTCTGTTGCCGCTTTCTTTGTTAAACAAGAAAATCCCTCAACATTATCTGTAAATAGGATCAAATACAAACCAAAAAGAGAATCGTGGAGGTTCAACCACATTGAAATAGTTAATTTGTATCCCACTGTAGGCTTATGAGGTCCTTTGGGTCGCTGGAGGAACACTGCCAGCGTTCTTTGACCAAATGAACTAAGTTGAGGTTTCAGTCTGATGCTCGCCAACCTTTAGCCTCTGCAAGAAACCCGCTCCCCATTTTACAGAGGGCTGGGTGATCCCTAGGACGTCGAGGAGGAACATCTACGCACAATCCCCAAACTCTGCCAGGAATTGAGCACAGTTCTTCCAGCCCCTTAGCGCTGGACTATTTATCAAAATAGAGGGTTAAATAAATCCAAAGCATTTTGATGATAGATTCACTGTCTTCCTAATTGACTATCATAAAAATGCACTTTGAATTAGAAACAAATTAGACAGACATTGATTCAAGTTGAAAACAAATAACACATCGCTTGTGAAAAACAACATTTTTTCTTCATTACTTACTAACATACAATAAAGTTCTGTCCAGTCGTCAGGAACACTGGCAATCATGCTCGTTAATTTTTTCATTGTTTAGCATGACATAATATTCTATTAACTGGTGGGTAATTTCTGCAGACGATCAATTGATAAAGCATTTAATACCTAAGAAATAATTGCAAATATTTTCTTAAAGAGGATGTTGTTAAAAAAAAACAACCTTGAAATGACTTCAAACAAATAATACTATATAGAATATTCTATTCAAAATAAGATCTTAACGTATTTCTAAATAAACCTAAAGTTGTAGAAAAATATAAAGTATTTGAATTCATAGACACTTTAAATCTTATGCTATGAGTCTCATATAAATGAAATATTTCGAATACTCGTCAACTGAAAGAATATTTTTAAAATACCATGTTTTGTATATTACAAAAGAACTCTAATAAAACCTCTAATTAAAGGTTAATTTAATGAAAGCATTGTGGCCATTTTATGGCATCTTTTTTATTTACTTATTTTTCACTTAACAGTTGTCTTCGATAAACTGTTAACATTTTGAATTCTTAATTGTAAATATACAATTAATCTTTTATATTGTACTACTTCAATATCATCACCATTATGAATTATTGCTCTCAAAAGAGATATTCAATATATTTTTTAAAATAAAATTATTTCAATTAATTTCAGCCACACAAGAAATTTCTTTTTTTGTTGCTGGTTATGAAATACCAACTTCTGTTAGTATCTGCCACATCAACTAAATTGTTTTCTTATAAATTTAAAATCTTTTTATTTTTATTAGTTGTTAATTTTAAAAGATACCTTTTTTTTCTGCTGTACTATTATATAAAGATTTTTATTGTTACTTTATTCTGAGTGGCTGAGTCTTAGTTTAATTTATACAGTCAGTTTTCTTTTGCAAAACCATACTTGTACTGCCTTACAACAATCAGATATTATTTTGTTGATGGGCCACCAGAAGATTTCAAATGAATATTAAGACCTAACATTTCAATAAAATTCTCTTTCTTCAAAGTCTCTTCTTCTTCAGCAGTTTCAGTGCTACGACGTTTCTCTTTCTTCAAATCGTCGTCTTTTGTGCTTTCACTGCTGCTAGTTGAATGTTGATCCTCTTTCTTCAAAGGCTCTTCTTTTTCATTCGTGTGAGTTCTCAGATGATTACAGAGACCTTTCGAACTGGCAAAGCTGCTCTCACAGAATTCACACTGAAAGGATTTCTCTCCAATGTGACTTTTCAGATGACTGCTAAGGGCCGAGGACTCGGCAAAGCTTCTGCTGCAGAATTCACAATGAAACAGCTTTCCACCCGTGTGAACGGTCATGTGTTTATTAAGAGTATTCGACTGTGCAAAGCTTTTTTCGCAGAATTGACAGTGATACGGTTTTTCTCCAGTGTGAGTTCTAACGTGGTTGTTAAGACTAGATTGATGAGGAAACGTTTTGTTGCAGAATTCACATTGAAAAGGATTCTCACCGGTGTGGATTTTCAAATGTACGTTCAGATTACTTGATTGAGAAAAGCTTTTATTGCAGAATTCACACTGATACAGCTTTTCTCCTGTGTGAGTTCTCATATGACTCTTCAGAGCAGAAGAATAAGCAAAACTTTTACTGCACAATTCGCACTGAAACAGCTTCTCCCCTGTGTGAGTTGTTAGATGTTTATTAAGAGTATTCGACTGTGCGAAGCTCTTATTACAGAACTGACATTGATACGGCTTTTCTCCAGTGTGAGTTCTAATGTGGTTAGTAAGACCCGATGGATGGGGAAAGCTTTTGTTGCAGAATTCACATTGAAATGGATTTTCCCCTGTGTGAATTCTCAAATGCATATTAAGATTGCTGGCCTGCGAAAAACACTTCTTACAAAATTCACATTCAAATGGTTTTTCACCAGTATGTGTTCTTAAGTGGGTGTCAAGATTAGATTGAGAGATAAAGATTTTGTTGCAGAATTCACATTGGAACTGACGTTCACCAGTGTGCATTCGAAGATGGCTTTTGAGAAACGATGAATACGCAAAGCTTTCGTTACAGTATTCGCACTGAAACGGCTTTTCACCGGTATGAATTCTTCGATGACTGTTAAGATTGCTAGATTGAGTAAAGCTTTTATTACAAAATTCACATTGAAATAATTTTTCTCCAGTATGAATTCTCAAATGTCTTTTCAGATTGCTGGACTGAGAAAAACTTTTATTACAGAATTCGCATTGAAACAACTTTTCTCCTGTGTGAGTTTTCAAATGTCTCTTAAGGTTGCTCGATTCAGAAAAGCTTCTATTACAGATTTCACAATGAAATGGTTTTTCACCAGTATGGGTTCTCAGGTGACTGGTAAGATCTGCTGATCGAACAAAAGGCTTCTGGCAAAATTCACAGAGCACCTCGCCTTTTTCATTTTTAGGATACTTATTAAATGAATTTTCACCACTTTGAATCATTTTATGGAGATTCAGGCCAAGAGGTAAAGCAAAGGTCTCATTATATACAAATCTAGGTTCCGTTACTTCGTCTTCATCAACAAGAGATTCTGTCATTTCTTCATCTTCTTCAATATTAAGCTGACTAGTTTCACCTTTTTCGACAATAGGTCGTCTCACTTCATCTTTTTCAACAGAAGATTGACTCGTGTCATCTTTTTCAACAATAGGTTGCCTCACTTCATCTCTTTCAACAGAAGATTGACTCGTGTCATCTCTTTCAACAATCGGTTGCCTCTCTTCATCTTTTTCAACAGAAGATTGACTCGTGTCATCTCTTTCAACAATCGGTTGCCTCACTTCATCTTTTTCAACAGAAGATTGACTCGTGTCATCTCTTTCAACAGTATGTGGACTACCTTCATCTCTTTCAACAGACGATTGACTTATTTCATCTTCAACATTAGATTTATTCGCATCCACTTTTACAGCAGTCGGTTGAATCGCTGTATCTTTTTCAACAGTAGATTTATCCACGTCAACCTTTTCAACATTAGGTCGACTCATTTTCAAAATGAAATAAAATAAAGAAGAAATACAAATCTCATTTACGTACGAGGAACTGAAGGAAACGACTGAAGCTAAATGTTTTCGAAGAGATATTAATTATTCATTACTTAGAATTTCCGAAAATTTAAGTTCGATGGGACGTTTTCACAAATCATTGTTTCAGTTCTCTATTTCAGAACAGTTTCATAGTATGATTTGATAGCACGAATTCAAATGGTCCTACAATATGAAAAGGATTTGGTTTTTGTTTGATTATGTAAATTTTCTTTGTGCTGTTAATAACAGCAGGAGAATCATACCGACATTAAAACGCCAACTAACACAGCTCTGGGTAAGGAGCGACATCTGATGGGCAAATCGAGAACTGTTGCTGTTGCTAAGTAACAACTCGCTTATCAGTGAAAGAATTTACATTTTTGAAGCGGAGTAATAATAAAAGCTGTTTTATATCAGAAACAGAAACTTTCTGAAATTTTAAAGAAGAAATCTTTACACAATATCATTTACTTAAGAATGATCAATGTTATTCCCTCGGTAAAACGGATCGTGGTTAACTCAAATGAAATTTAATACACTACACAGTATTTTCTTCTTTTTAATTTAAGAGGTATGGCAAGCCAATGATTACTGAATTACTAAAGGCATTATTAAATTCTACAATAAAAAATGAAAATAAATAAATAAATAAATAGCATTATTATCTGAAACGCGGAACTTCTGGAATGATGGGACAAAATTTTCGAAGCTGTTTAATGAATCATTCTTCCTATAAAAGTATTTTTTATTACTTTTCTTTAATTATAAACTATGAAATAATAAAAGAAGTTGACATAATATAGGAACTATTTTGAATATTTCTTAAATAATAATCTTTATAAGAAGTGATTTATAAAATTCAGTCTTTACTTTTGTAAAGGCACTAATTAGAGATCATTTAAATAGAACTAGTTTTTTTTTTTTACAAGACATGCCTATAATGGGACAGTTTCTGATCTGATGTTAATTAAATGTTTTCCGCTGAGTTTAAAGCAGTCACTCAAACTTTCTTGAAATCAAATCGATTTCCTGTCAATTTAGTTCATCCCAAAAGGGAGTGCTTCAATTAATAGAAATTCTAAAACTGAAAACTGATTAAAGTCTGTGAATTCTTTCTTTATTTTTTTCGAAACCTTCAAAATATTGAAGTAAACTAGAAGGTATCTACTAGAACTCGTAGCTGCTTCTAATTGCAGATGTTATACAACACGTAACAGCACTCCACAGGACAAGCAGTCTTCATGCAATGTAGGCTTCATTATCTTCATGCAAGAAAATCAGCTTTCACCTCCTTAATTTCCTCACAAATGTGGGCTTGTTTGAATTGGTCTGGAGACCATCTGCACTGGACTCAAATTGAATGAGACACTAAGCTATTCACTGATGAATCCCAATTCAGTCTCCAAAGTGATTCCTATGGACAGAGCATGGAACTTGATATCATCCTATTAACATCGGGGAAAGATAAGTATGGCTATGGCAGTGTATGACTGGAATAGCAATCAATGATAACATTGATATTCATGTCAGTAGCCTATCAGTTGTTGTCACGTATCGTGCTGATATCTGAAACAATATGTTTATCCACTAATGGCAGCCATTAATTCTATATTGATGGATGATTATTTGTGTCGATATGAAACTTTCCTGGTTGATCAGTTCCTGTAGAAAGAAACAGTAATTCCTTTAGAGGTACTAAGGATATCTAGTAAAAGGTATTGATTTCTTAGGAGTGCTAACAGTTCTGCACATGCAGATTAGCTGAGAGTTCAGTGTACTGTATCTGCTGTGATATATATATATATATATATATGATATATATATATATATATATATGATATATATATGGTTTTTTTTTTGTGTAAGTGTGTGTGTGTGTGTGGGGGGGGAGGTTATATATCAACTGCGAATTTTAAAATTTGACCAGAACAAAAAATGATGTTGTGGGAAATGAAAAGCATATGCCCTTAAACTGTTATTTTTTTCAGAAGATAGACTGAGAGCTAATTTCCTCCTAATGTACATGATGATTCAATATTCCCTGTACACACTTTAAAGGTAGGTCAGGAATACAAAAACAAACAAATAATATATACATGCCTCCTAAGACTATTATATCAAAATCTCTAATGA
This sequence comes from Thereuonema tuberculata, assembly GCA_023159025.1. Lineage (NCBI taxonomy): Eukaryota > Metazoa > Arthropoda > Chilopoda > Scutigeromorpha > Scutigeridae > Thereuonema > Thereuonema tuberculata. The sequence goes on along the minus strand of JAFIDM010008419.1, from coordinate 5,647,483 downwards.
AATGTTAATAAAACAAAAGCAATATTTTTATTTGATAAATATTTCTTTGATTGCTGCCCACTGTCAGTTCTAACATTTCCTTTTAACTCTTCAATGAAATTATGATCTTCTTCTAGTTCCTTATCCTTATTGGATGTTGGAGATCAATTGTTTCCAGTACACTCTGTCTTTGGCTTTGTGGAAGATTTCCTCCGAATTTATGTTGGTCCATTTTTTGATGTCGTCCATCCACTTCTTTCTTGGACGTCCTCTTCCTTTTTCACCGATGATTTTCCCTTCCAGAATAAGTCTTTGTAGCTCAAACTTTGGACCTCTAATCAAATGTCCGCAGTATGCTGTCTTTCGTTTTTGAATTGTTCTTAGAAGGGATCTCTTTTGGCCAGCTCTTTGTAGGACTTCTTCATTAGTTGTGTGTGTTATCCAGCTAACTTTAAGCATTTTTCTTAATATCCACATTTCAAATGCATTAATTCTGTCTTCAACATCTTTTTTTAATGTCCATGTTTCACATCCATAAAGCAAAGTAGACCAAACGTAACATTTCATCATTCTTATTCTGAGGTTGAAGCCTATTCTGCTATCACAGAGAAACTTTTTAAGATCAGTGAATGATTTTTTGGCTTGTCCTATTCTTCGCTTGATTTCTGATATATTATCATTGTCTTCTGTAAATGTTTTTCCTAAATATTGGAAAGACTGTACTTGACGTATTATTTCTCCATTGCATTGGATTTTTATTGTAACTTTGATTTGTTTCTGTTTCTTTATTACCATCTTTACTGTTTTTTTTGTGTTGATTTCTAAACCCATTTTATTGCTTTGTATGTGTACTCTATTAAGTAGATTTTGTAGGTCTTGTTCTGATGTTGCAATTAGTGCAGTATCATCCGCATATCTAATATTATTTATTAATATTCCATTGACTTTAATGCCTTCTTTAGCATTCTCAAGTGCTTCTTGCATAATTTTTTCTGAGTATAGATTGTATAGATCTGGGGAGAGTACACAACCTTGTCTCACTCCACGCTTTATTTGTATCCAATTGCTGAGTTCTCCTTTAATCTTTATAGTAGCTTCTTGTTCCCAGTAAAGAGTCTTTAATAGCCGTATGATAAATGTAAAGAATCCTAACAGTAGGTGATTCAAGGGATCCTAGGAGCCATGGAATGTAGCTTATAATTGGAATCCGATGATCAACCTAATGCCTGCCTGCCTTTAATCCACAGAACGATATCTGGTCCTCATTTTCCAAGGCCTAGATGAATCCTAAGGCCTGTGTAGAAGAGAAAGGGAACAAATCCCCAAGTACTGCCAGGAATCATGCCTGACTCCTTCAGCCCACAGTCAAATGCGTTACTACTTGAGCTACCAATGAAATTGAGAACTGTTTCCAAGCTGGTGCACACTTGTATAAATTATTACTGTGCAGAAAAGGTGTCAAATGCATTCATCTAATTTTAGCTTAATTAAATCTTTAGTAAAAGGAACTGCAGAAAATGTTTAATACCGGAGAATAGAGAGTGAACATTTCTCACATAAGTTCATCTTTTCCATTTCTAAATTGGTTATTTTAAAAGAAAAAGCAATGTTTTTGTGAGGTCTTTGTACATCTCTAAGCATTACGGGCACTTATCTATGGGCTTCAGGAGCTGAGCACTATTCCTGAGGATGGTTAGGGATTGTTCAGTAGTTAGTTAACCTCCCTTCTGAGGCCTAAGGTTTCTTTCTCAGCAATTAAGGCAGACAGTGTAGGATTGATCTTCTGACATTCACTTTGCACTCGGGCATCAACAGCCTGAGCTGCTCATCTTATTACACACACGATGCTTTTATATTTCAATGAATAACTATATCCCGATATCCATTTAACATATTTTTTTGAAAATTATTTGTAATACTATTGCAGACACAAAAATCACAACATTCAGAAATATAAGGCTATGTAAATGAAAGCCTTTATCTGTAATAGGTTTTAATTAAGTAGATGAAATACAAATCAATGTGAAAAGTTAATTTGGTGATTTGCCAAAAGGGGATAAGTCCACAATTGGCCATTTTGAGATAACATATTCAGACAATCCATTTTAGATGCATCCATGATATGCCAAACTGATCTAAGTCCACTATACAAAGTTCAGCTTCTAAACATAAATGAAACCTTGCATTTGCACTATGTATGACGCAACTCTGAACTTTCTTTTTCATTTTCCCAGAAATGCTGTTTCTGGACTTAACTCCTTTTGGCAAAACATCACAGAATTATTATTAGAATTAAACCTGACACTAATTCCTTCTCCATTTCAATCAGAGGAAGAAAAAAATAAATTAAGATTTACTTCTGTTTCCCTCTGGCCCAAATCCTTTGGGTTTGAAGACATTTTTGCAATAAAAAGAAAAAAAAAGGAATAAAAGAGATGTAATATAATAATAATAATTTTATTATACTTGATCTGGGTGTTAGCCCTTTACAAGTGAGAATCTTCCACGTTTTTTCTTTTACATTGTTAGTAATACAATTTCATTTTTGTTAATATTTATAACTACAAATAAGATTATTAACAAAAATAATAACAATATAATATTAACAACATAAGTAATAGTAACAATATTACCCTATAAATTTATTTACACCTCTTATTTATTCTTTCTTTTCTATTTTCTCTAAAAATACTTTAACATATTTACATAATTCCTTATTAATTCTGTTTTGATTCAGTTGTGTAATCCACCATCCATCCCTATTGGTAATTGAATAAAAGAGATATAAGCAAAGAAACAAATGAATTCTTCACTCATAAGTAATTTTTTTTTTTTTTTATGTAGATCATTTCTTCATCAACCGTCTGATTGATCTTTCACATTGACAAAATCGGGGGGGGGGGGGGGGAGCTAGTGGGGGCTGTAGCCCCTCCCTTTGGCTGTGAATATAGATTGGATAAATGTGGTATCCAAAGGCTGCTGCCTGATAGACATTAATATTGCCATGATGACGATTTTAATTGCTAATAAAAAGCTGTAGACTAGCGTGCGTTTCAGACGCACAGATATAGTCAGCCCTTCAGAAAACTTAGCCCCCCCCCCCTTTGAAAAATCCTGGATCCGCCAGTGATTTTTTATTATATAACGTAATATTACAAAAGCAAATTTTCAGTTTCTTTATGTGGTAATATTATGTTATTTGGTGAAGTTATTTACTTCACATGTCTATGTGTGTGTTATGATCCGTCGAGTCGTCTTCGACTCCTGGTGACTCCATGAACAATCCTTCTCGAAGTTGACCTTTCGCGAGCAGCGTCACGCAGACATTGGAGTGACATCCCCGTGGCCTCCTTAACTCCATCCATCCATCTAGTTCTCTGTCTTCCTCTCCTTCTGCTTCCTTCAACTTTTCCAAGCATTATTGTCTTCTCCATTGATCCATCAGCTCTCATAACATGTCCAAAATATGTCAGCTTCTGTTTAAGCATTAGTGCCTCCAGACTGCATTCAGGCTTCACCTCCTTCAAGATAGACCGGTTGGTCCTTTTTGCAGTCCAGGAGACCTTTAGCAATCTCCTCCAGATCCAAAGTTCGAAGACGTCAATCTTTTTTCTTTCACTCTTTCTTATAGTCCAACTTTCACATCCATACATCGCAACAGGGAAGACCATAGCTTTAATGATTCTTATCTTAGTCCTTCTTGATACATCCCCATCCTTCGATATCTTGTTAAGGGCTGTCATCGCTGTTCTACCCAGCATATGTCTTCTCCTCACATCCCCTTCACTCGTTCCGTCTCTATCTATTTTAGATCCAAGAAAAATAAAGGTCTTGGTTTCATCAAACATATTGTTATCGAACACCAGATTATTCATTTTTCCATCTGTCATTATCTTGGTTTTTGATATATTGATATATGTCTACGACAAGGCCTCTATCTTTCATTGTTACACATCCTGTTTTGTGACTGATTCTGCACCATTTGTTCAGATAATCTGAGTTAATCTAAGATAATAAGTTAGATTATCTTAGTTAATGGAGGCAGAAATGGTTGTTCTAATAATCTCAGTGATAAGAAAATGATTTAGAATTAGAAAATTTGATATTTATTAAACACTAGTAATGTATGAGAAACTCAACGGATTAACTTGCTTGTTTCTCTTATTCTTTTGTTTGTTGTGACAAATCTAATCTCAATTTCATTAATTACAAATTGTGTGAGATGAATTCCTGTTGAGCTTCATAATGACATTATTTATGAAGCTAAGAAACCTACAATTTGTTGTACTGTTTTGTTGAAGGCAAGGCTTGCATTCGCAGCTGCTTTTGCGCCATAAAACACCAACCAACCAAGGCTTGCATTCCGAAAACAACCTCAAATTCTTCTATGCAAACTAAAGAAAATGTGTTCAGTGGCATGTAAAGATAAAATCTATACATTAAAATTCTGTGTTATCTTTCAGAATTAAGTAAGGGAATTTTACACTTAGTGAACCCAGTTGTCAGTTGGTGAGGCGCTTGACTGCAGCCTGCAGGAGCTGGGTTCAATCCCCAATGGAGGTCAGAAGCATTTTTCCATGCTTCTCATTCTTCTCCTAGGGTCCACCCAGCCCTATGTAGAATGGGTATCTGGTTTCTTTCCTTAGTATTAAAGAGGGGGGGGGGGGATTGAGCTCAATCTTATTATGAAATTCAATCCATTACCATAAAATTTTAGAAATTATTTATTTATGTAATAATTTCTAAATTATAATCAAATGCTTTATTATATATTTTGTAAGTAGAATTAATGTCATAGCAAATTTTTCAAATCCAATTGGTCTTTTTAATTATTATTGACATCCTTTGTTTGCCAAAGGATGTAAATATTGTTTTGTTTTTTTTGTTTTTTTATTTATATAAATTTTGGAAGAAATTCCTGTGATTTTTCCCATTTACCATTAGTGTTCCTCAAAATTTGAAATTAAATTGGTTTCATTTAATGAACTGATGCTAGTTTTCAAATAAACTAGAAATTTATATTTGGCAATCACAGAATACATTTGAACTTTATTCTAAAAATATCTTAATGGAAATACTAAATATTTTAACATTGAATTCTGAAATTAAAACTAAAATCCTTTCTATTAATTTATATTAAATAAATTCTCAAATTCAGCTACAATAATAATAATAGGATATATTGGTTATTTTTCTATAGAACATAGTATGTTTTTGGTTGATAATCAGATATACTAACATTTATCATTTCAATTATAAAAAAATATTAAAAAAATAAAATTAAAATTGATTTTTTAATACGGTAATAGATTTTATAGATCTATAAATCATACAAATTATACCAATTTTATACATTTTAGGGTTTACAAGTTTGTTAATTTCTTTGAAAAACAAACATCAATTTGGAAAAATAAATATTTTTTATATTTTACATTTTCTGAGCTTTTAATTTAGATATATTAAAATACTGTACATCTGAGTTTTGCACAGTATAATGTTAAATGAATTGGTATCTTCTAATGTTTCTTGTATTAAATAAAAGGTTGTTCAATTATAGCTACAGTATTAGCAGGTGTTATCTAAGCAGTAAAAATGAGTTATTTGTGCAAACTAGGCTTTACTGAATTCCCAAGTTCAATGATTTTAATTTTCTTTGATCATAAAATTAAATTTATTATCAAGAATAAGTTGAGAATGAGATATTGTGAATATCTAGTAAAATTATGTAATTAATAAAAACATCATTCTAAGAAACATCTTAGTTCTACTGAAGATATCCCACTTTGGACCAAACACAATTGTCTATTAAATACAGTCATTTTCGAGCACAATCACTATGGTTGTACAACACTGTATGTGGCAATTGTTTCAGTTTTTTAAGCTTGACTAACATAAGTCCTTCATCTGAATCATTTTTACCAGTTGTAATGAGGTTTTGAGATTATCTTATGAATAAAAGCAGGTTCTAGTGTGCACCCATGGTTTTACAAATCATAATAATCAATCAAAACAATAATTTACATTACTGCTTTGTATTATACAATTTCTTTCCATGAACACAGAAACTGTTGCTATTAATCCATTGTTTTAGTCAAATCTGTCCAATTACAAGCACTGGTTAATTTCTGTTTGCTTTCCTTGCTGTCATATGTACACAATCATTTTCATTATCTCTTATGTAAATATGGAACTCTTTGTCGTTTAAGTTGTTGCCTTGAGTTTTCATAGACCATTCACTTCAATCTCATAGTGGAGATTTTTCTATTTCCCTGTATGTGAGTTCTAACAAGGCTTTTTGAATGAGTGAAGCTGCTATTACTAACATGGCATTCAAGTGACTTTTCCCCTGTGGTAGTTCTAATATGAAACAGCTATTCACCACTAGAAGTACTAAGATGGCTGTTAAGATATTTTACATGTGGGAAAGCTTTTTTACAAAATTTACGTGATAATGCACTTGTTTTAAGTGCATTAAAATTTACATGAAAATACAAAATTTATATGATAATGCACCAGTGTGAGTTCTTTTATGTTTATATAATGATCTTTCAAAAAGTGACCCAATAAAATACATGAATCTAAAATACTTAGGTATTTTGTTGCCATATTAAAAACATAAAATACAGGACGTTTCAGTCTCCCGGTAGACTATTTTCAACCGTGCTGCTAACAGGGAGAGATGGGTTTAATTAGTTTCTAATGATGTTATTGGACAGTTCGCTGTTGATTGTGGGTAAATTGGCGATGTGCCAGGATTTACATAAGGTTAGGGAGAAGACAGTTGTCACCTGATCTATTATTTGAATTTGATCAAAATTGGGGATGTGGGTAGTTAATTTATTGTGTTGATATAATATTGATTTGAAATGGTCTTTGTTTCTATAATTTACCTGGTGTTGTTTCAGTCTGTTTATTAAAGATTGTGTGGTGTAACCGATATATTTTTTATTACAGTTGAGGCAAGGAATGGCGTAAACTACTTTACTTTTGGTATGAATGTCATTTCTATTATTAGATCTATTATTAGTAGGTCAGTTTGTTATTAAATAAAGATGAAGAAGTAAAATGTTGATTATATATTTCACAAACAACAGCTGATTTAATAGCAGTCACCCATTTTGAAATTTATGTTTAGGAATTACAGAATAGCAGAAATTGGAGAAGTTTGAAGAGGTTCTGAACAAAATGAACAATTTAGTAATTTGTTTACAAATTGGTTTGTAATTCGTTTTGTAGAGGAATAAGTCATTTACTAAAACTATTAAAATGTTTAAAAAGCAGGATTTCGAAATTTATGAAGATATTTGTCCATCAAAATCCAAGATCATGTTAAGGAGGTCTTTCCCTTTTTCAAGTCTGGAAGGTTCATAAGTTGATGGAGGTGTAGGCTTCAATGATCCATCAGGAGAAGTGGAGATCAGATCGCCAGTCTGATGCTCACCTGCCCTTAACTGCCAAAAAAAAAAAAAAAAAAAAAAAACAAATCCCCACTGTACATAAGGCCAGGACAACCCTAGGGCTAGTTCAAAGAAGACTTTGGGAAAAGCGACCTCATTGAAGTGTCTATTCCACTAGACACAAAAATCATGAATGGCTAAAAAATATCAATCACATTATCAATGTCCATATCTTAAGTAAAAAAATAAAAAACGAATTTTAATCATGATAAAGATTGTAGGCAGATAAACCTCCAAGTTTAAGTCTGTTTGAGATCCCGATGACGGAGGTTACTCATCTAACCTAATTTAAAATGCAAATCTTTGGACTAAGTCCAACATTCCTTTCTTAAGCTATAAATGTTTTGAGCATCTTAAGAATTATGGAATAACAATAATGGAATATTTTCCTTCAAGATTTAAATCCGATTTAAACAAATTTATTATTAGATATTTCATAATTACAGCAAGTTCTTTAAGATTTGATAATGAAAAGAATGATATAATGAAAAAAAATATACAGTTTCACATTTTGTTATTCAGATTATTGAGAATAAATTATCAGTGAATCAGTAATAATTTTGTTTAAATTCGGAATTTAAACAAAATATTTTTTGTCCTATTCTCATAGAACATTCATCAATTTCTAAAACTTTACAGCTGTTTAAATCTTGATTTAAGGAATTCCTAATAAATATCACTTCAATTACTTATTTGATTAAACAGGTCTGCAAAATAACTAAATATACTCGTCTCTAAGGGATTTTTCCACTCCGGTTGAGGTGATTCAATATTTCGGCTCGGTTCCTTGAGCCTTTGTCAGTAGAGTGTTACCTGGAGTTTAGTGCTGATGTCAATGTTTTGGAGAAGTTGATTCCGTGGTCTCCTCCTCCAAAACATTTTGCAACTCTCATCATCTTCTTATGAAGACCTTAGGAACCAAGCCAAAATTCTGAGTCAATCTCTCCTAAAGTCGGAAAATCCTTCATAGATGAGTCTCTTCAATTATCAGGACCCATTACTCTTTCAGATCCAAGTTGTAGGTCTGCAAAATTAAACTCATTACAGTAATTTTAACTTTGAAAAGTTGTTTTTATTACTATTCATAAACCCAAAAATATTTTAAATGTTTCTCTCATATCACATTGCTTTGCAAAAAGTATTAAAAAAATAAATAAATTGCATAATTTTTTTTTCGTGCAAACTAGTTTTTAATCATAGTATTTATTTGATAAATCAACAATTTGATAAATACAGGGTGGTCGCTAGAAAAGCGGAAAATATGTCAAACAGCTATTTATTTTTACAAAGAATAACTTTTACAAAGTATTTTAAAGACATATGTTATATTACACTCATAGATGCTCAAAATGTCGTCCGTGCACTTCAGAGCAGCGTCTTTACCTAGAAATCCAAGCTCGTGTAGCATTTTGAAGGGTAACGTGTGAGATATCGTTCCAAGCTCTTCCCAACCTCGTTTTCAAATCATCAAGAGAGTTTATGTCACATCGACAATTCTGAAGCTTTGTTAATAACAAGCTCCAAACGAAAATAAAAATTAGTAAGCACATATTTTATTCATGATCTCATCTGACCCTCAAATTTTCCGCTTTTCTAGTGACCACCCTGTATATTAATGAAAAAACAACAGCATTTATTCACTTATTTTACATTAACTGTCACTAGGTTTGTCACTTATTTTTGATTGAAATCTTTATTTGGTGGAGGTTTGTTTGTGTGTTTTTCAGGAATGTGTCTGTGAATCATTCAGTTGTACCATCATGGCTGACTGTCCTTGGCACCTGCTTTCCATTTTCTTGATGTCTTGATGGAAACGTTCCCCTGCTCTTCATTTACATCTCCAAGATTTTTGGGGAAGAAACCAACTGTCAGTTTAATCAGTGCACTTTGAAGTTCATATTACAGATGAAATCCCTTTACCTGGTCAGCAAGTTACTTACTATATCTCTGCAATTGATATCCTCAATATTTCAAAGAATCTCGGAAATCAGTTCTTTATCATTCACGAAAGAATCAAATTCTTTATCTGATATCAATTTCTTTATATCCTGTCCTGAAAATATCCCTTCTTTTAATTTTGTTTCGGAAAAACCTTGAAACCTTCCAAATAAAAAAACAAAAAAATCTTTTGGTAAGGTTTTTACAAACAAACATTCTAATATAGCTATACTTTGACTCAGTTTATAATAAAAGCCATCTCATTGCTTTAAAACATGCAACATCTTAAATAAATGCAGATAAATAAATATCCTAAATTCAAACACATCAGTCAATAAATATCAATAAAAATTTAATTACAAAAAACTACAAAAGAAAAAAAGGAAAAAAAAGGCTGTATTTTGCAGTCATGTGAAAATTAGCTTTTGTAAAAATTTTGTAAAATGACTATGTGAGAGAGAAAAACAAGTTATATTAAGAATTTAGCATCCAAAGATTTATAAAAATCATTAAAATCATTAATAGGCAGGGTGCCAAAGTGAAAAGTTTGTTTTGTGGTATGAATAAAATGTTTTGAATGTTTTTGATAGCTTATGTTATGTGCATCTCAAATCCAATTGATGCCACTCTGTCAAACTTGAGCAATTTGACATCACCCGCTCTGACAAAGGCAACTCCATCGTCTTCATGGATAAGCATGACTATGAAAAAAATGGCCCAAGCCCACCTAAAACAGCCTTGCTACATCCCTGAGGACATAACAATAGATAAATACACCGACCTGATCACTGATGCCATTGATTGGGACACACAAACATAGGCCTCTCTGACCACTACCATAAAAAACTAACCCCAAGGAATCCAACATTTCTAACCATCACCTTTCTTCCCAAAACTCACAAACCCAAACAAGACAATATTCTAAAAACTAGACCCATCATAAACACAAGAAACTCCCCCATATCAAATATTTCTAACTCCCTCTTCACCATCCTCCAAACATACACTTGTAAAATAGACTACATATACAAAAACACAACCCAGTTCCTTCACCAGTTAAAAGAAATAAATATTCAAAACGAAGACATCTACTCATTAAATGCAACATCCCTATTTACATCACTCACCTACAACACCATCAAAAAAGCACTTTATGAATTCCTAGATGATGATATCCTTTTCTGCCAATTCGACATCATCATAAAGCAAACAGACTTCCTCATCTACACCATTTACAACAGACAATATTTCTCCTACAATAATAAAATCTACCTCCAAACACATGGCCTATTCATGGGCCTTGCCATATCTGGACCCATAGCAGACATCACACTATTCTACATCGAAAAACAAATGCTCTCCATTCATTGCCCACACATCAAGCTTTATGGAAGATATGTGGTTGATATCATCATCATCACTATACACAACCACATCACACAAATCCAAAACCACCTCAACTCAATAGACCCCCACATACAATTCGAACTTGAAACCCCTTCAAACAAACACATCAATTATCTCGATGTATCCATCTCCTACAAAAACACAAATAAACCCATACAAACCACTGTTTACAGAAAACCTACCTGCTCAAACAGGTACATATATTATAATTCAAACACCCCCATACCTACAAAATCAATACAATAGACTTTCTTATATGCAGAGCACTCAACACATGCTCTACAAAACCCGCCCTTCACACAGAACTTAAAACTATACACACTATACTCAATCTCCACAACTACCCCTCCCAGCTGTTTCACAACCGCCTCAATATACTAACACATAAACACTACAAAAAAACCCAACAATACAAACCCAAAACCCCCCAGCAAATACATCCCCTTCCCTTACTATCCTCCCCTAGAAAGCTTCATTAGAAAATTCCTCAACCAACACCAATACGCCCCAGCATTCAAATCACAGAACATAAACATAGCTCACACAAAAAACCTGCCAACCCTTCAAACATAGTATACTGGATCCCATGTGACCAATGCTCCTCTGGCTTCGTAGGACAAACATCCCGACCCCTATCAAAACGCATCAACGAACATAAACAAGCCTTTAAAAATAATGATCCTGCAGGCTCATACACTGTCACCCATTTTAAAGAGACAGTACACACCCCCAACTTCTCAGCTGCTAAACCCCTTTCCCACCATAATAGACTATCCCACCGTCTCCTTGCTGAATCTTTCCATATAATACAACTTAAAGCTTACAACCCAATAACCGGCGGGCAAAACGCCCGTCACTATTGCTAAACTTTCTTAATCCTCTTACTTCCCTCACTTTCAACATACCTTTTCTCATCATGTCGTCTTAAATGTTGTCCTTATGTTCTATATTTTTGTGCTGTCCCTGAAGAAGGAATATGCACAGTATTCCGAAACTGTTGGATTAATTCCATGTACAACTTTATATTCAACTATTTATAAGTAAGTGCATTTTATTCATCTCCATTTTTTATTTAATTCAAGATGGCGTCCAAAATTGCACCGACAAAATTGACAATTGACAAAATTTGTGAGATAAATCATTTTATATGTTTTTTTGGTCAAAGAGTGGAAATACAAAGTCAATTTTTACATAAGATCAGTCTGAAGGATGTTATTGACAAACTAAGACACACAAAGAGAGGTGCAAGTGCGTAGACCATTTTTTGAAAGGGGAGCATGTAATGAGACATAGAAGTGGTTATTGGAACGAAATATGGTCAGATATGATGACTGAAAGCACATTTATGAGATACGGATATGGTGAAAGAGGAGCCTCTTTGACTGGTTTAAGGCTGAATAGAGGAGTGAAACGTTGGGCATTAAGTATGCCTGTGACCAGTCAGCTTGTAAGTGATCTATATGAAATGGGTGAACACAAGAGTCTTGATAAATTGATTTTACACAAAGAAGGCAAAAGAAGAATCAGTTGTGATGCTGGAGACCAGAGAAGATAAGGAGAAAGCTAGAGTTATGTACACAGCCTTTGAATCCAACAGAGCATCCTCAAGGATTGGTAAACATCATATCTGGAAAAGTAGTAGCTAAAGGGGTTAATGTGGACAAAGCATATGAAATGGATACTACAGCATTGCAGAAATTTAAAGAAAGCCTCCAAGTGGTTTTCATGTTAGTCTTCAGAAATTTGCTATGAAAATGAATGAGAAGATGGTCAGTGGTAAATGTCAAACTGCAATGCAGATGGACACTACACTTCTGTATTCCAAAGTCATAGCATTTCAAGCAAACAGAGGCTGATAAAAATGGCTGATTATTAAAATGCGAGCTTGCTTCTGTGCCTCCATCTATGTTTAAAGATGATGGAAGCATGAGAGATCCTGTTGGCAAATCTGTTTTAATGAAAACTATGAGTGTGACGAAGTCTGTCAGAACAAGTAAGCCACCTTCACTAATACTCATTGACGGTTGTGCTTTACTGTGGGTTGTGCATTAGCCTGTAGGAGGGTCTGTGTGTGATTTCATGAAAAACTTCCTGGAAAAAGTCCTTGGTAAGCTAAAAGATGCCCATGTGTATCTGGTATTTGATAGATACCGTGACTACAGCATCAAGAGTGCAACAAGAGCGAGTCGTAGGAAGCAAGGATCAAGGAAGTTCATTCTTACTGAAACAACACCACTTCCTCCACAAAATGTAACGCTGTCAAATAATTAGAACAAACTGCAACTGATACAGCTTTCATGCAACTATGTTTCTACAGATGTGTTTAATGTCCCATTTGAGAACCGTTTGGTTGTTACTGGACAAGATCTCACACTATTTCAGATACATAGAGGCAATCTGACTCAGAGAACTGATTTAAAAACAGAACACGAAGAGGCAGACATTATTAAGATTCAGCAACTGATAGTTGAAGTTAAGGAAAAAGAAAATGAAATAAAAAATAGCCTACCTCATATAAGCACGAACTAGGTATGAATTAGATATGAGTCAAACCACAACGTTTCCAACCTCCTACTGTATAAGGTCCATTTGCAAGCGTGAGAAATAAAGACTACTGTAAACTTCGTTCAGTACTGACGTTGTTACATTTTGAAAACGGCATTCGAAGATACAAACGAATGTGAGGAACACATGTGAGGAACACACTATGAAAAATGGGGGAAAAAATTGCCATTATGTGGGACAAACCAAGCGACTGCTGGAAAAGCGTTTGAATGAGCATATTCGGGCTGTTAAATCTAATAACAAGGCATACCATACGGCCACCCACTGTAACGTTCTGAATCACCACTTAGATATAAAAAATGTATGCATTTATAATTGTTATAAGGATGAATATCTGCGCAAATTTTATGAATCTGGCACGATTAGACTTTCAAAAAGCTATAACCAAGACTTGTCCATGTCAAACGTTTTGGAATATGGCCTTTGATTGGAAATTAGGGTAAATTAATTTATAATTTAAAGGATATTACAAATAATAGTAAAAAAAAAAAAATCCCGCGGAACAAGCGCTTTTGTTAAGTAGTTTCCTTTTTAGTCACTAGGGGTATCACTCCCGCGTCCGTTTGTATCTTCGAATGCCGTTTTCAAAATGTAACAACGTCAGTACTGAACGAAGTTTACAGTAGTCTTTATTTCTCACACTTGAAAATGGACCTTATACAGTAGAAGGTCGGAAACGTTGTGGTTTGACTCATATCTAATTCATACCTAGTTCGTGCTTATATAAGGTAGGCTATTTTTAATTTGAATTCAGCACGGTTTTCAGTAAATAAAAAAGAAAATGAAATAGTCCATGTTATATGTGATTATACTGACGTATTTGTCTTGCTGTTGTACTACTATCATTGACTAGGTATAAAAAAAATGAAATTTTTGTGGTATCGCTGAAACCAGGAAGGGCATCAGTAGATATCAAGGAAACAGTTTCGAAATTCGAGAACATAATTTCAAGTCTGCCAGCTGCTCATGTCCTCTCTGGCTGTGTTGCCCCACTCCATGGGATAGGAAAGAAAAAGGTTCTAATGTGTCTTCAGAGTGGTAAACAGCTACAAAGATTGGGTCATATAGAAAGCTGTATAGCAGAGGTAATGAAGGAATACAACACTTACTGGAATTGAAGGTGCTGTTGATATGACAGAAGTGAGAATTTCTCTTTGGGCGAAAACAATTGGTCAAGTGCAACTACGAGCTCCTTCATTTTCTTCATTATCACCTACTACGGAATGCTTTGCCGAAAATGTAAGGCAGGCTCACTTTCCAACTATTTTGGGGGTTATCTGCAAACAGTCCTTTATTATCATGCCTAGATCCAATATCGTTTGGCTGGCAGAGAGATGAAGTGAACAAAGAGCTGTATCCCATTGCTATTCCACAAATTATTCCAATTGCATCTGACTACCTTATACCAATGACGAAATGTTCATGCCAATCTGATGAACCATGCAAAACTATGAGATGTAACTGTAGGGCAAATAATATTTCATGTAGCTTAATGTGTCAATGCTTCCACGAAGGAGAAAAGTGTTGTAATCCCGCATACCAAAATCGCTGAATCAATCACTGAGAGTGACTCTCAAGAAGAATTTTAGTTTGATGTGTACTTTTCATTTTGTATTAAGGACTCTATTATCTTGTCCCTTTTTCATTTAACTTCAAGTTCCTTATTGTTAAAAATTAAAGCATAGTTTCTCGATGTTGCGTATAAGATATTGAAATTGATTTTTTTTTTTCAAGTGATTATTATGTTTCAATAAAGTTCCTTAATAAATACATGTTTATTGCAATTACTGCATAATTAACATATATATATGTTATTACGTCAATCTTGCTTCATATCAAAATTGTCAATTTTGTCAGCGCCATTTAGGACGCCATATTGAAATTACTCAAATTGCTCAACTCTGACACAGTGGCATCAATTGGATCTGAAATCTACATAACATAAGCTGTCAAAAACAGCGAAAACATTTTATTCATACCTGAAAACAAGGTTACTGTATTTTTAGGCATTTGGCACCAAGACTTTAAAAATCATGTGGGAAGGCATGGTCACTCTCACCATGCTTTCCCACCTCGTGTCGTCTTAAATATTGTTGTAATGTCTTATATGTTCTTGCCGTCCCTGATGAAGGAATACACACAGTATTCCAAAACTGTCGGTTTATTACCATGTTTATAATTCTCTCCTCAACATTCTGTCTGTAAGTGTGTTTTATTTATTTTCACTTTCTCTTTATTCCAATACATGCACATTAAGCCTCCTTATTTATTCTAAAAGCTTACAAAATAAAGTAAGTCAGTCAAATGAAGACTAGAATATCTGTTATTTATGAGTTTCTGAGAACAAAGACGATATTACTAAGATTGTTTTCTCAAAGTTTTCTATAATCAGGGACGAGTGAAATGCAAGGCGGGAAACAACAGAGAAAGAGAGAAGGCAGGTTTATAAGGCATTAAAATTAAAAAATAATTTAACAAAAAATAAATGCTATCACAGATGGCTTCACTTTCCTCTATGAAAAAAAAAAAGCCATCAGTAATGCTATTGATTGTTTTATTAATTTTAATATCAATAAGTCCAGTGGTTTAGGCAGTGGACTGCGGATTGGAGAAGCCTAGGTTCAATTCCTTGCGGATTTTTCCATGGTTATTTCTTCTCCAGAAGGATCCTAGGGTATACCCAGCCCTATGTCAAATAAGTACTGGGTCTTTTACTCAGGGTTAAAGATGGAGGCATTGGGCTGATCATCCGACCTTTATTAGTTCCTTAGGTCGACTATTGCTGGGAGCTTAAACCTCTCGTGCACACAACGACCTGCAGGGTCTGTAGTAGTACAGCTTTATTAATATTCTGTAACAATTAAATTAATGCATTCTCGTCTATCGTTGTTTCTGCAGCTTATAATGCAATTTTATTAATATTACTGTTTTAAAATATCCTTCTAAAATACCAGTAGTTCCAGTGATTAAAAGAATATTTGATATAATATAGAAAAGGATACATTTTATAACATAAAATTTAACTTTTGGAATCATTATATATTATTTTATGTATCCTTTTCTACACGTGGGACTGCCACGTGGCCTATATGCCGGACACCTGGGTTCGAATCCCGGCGATGGCATGGCTGTTTCTTTCTTCTTCTGTGTTTCGTACATTTCTCCTCTGGAACTTACTATTTCAGGGTTATTCTGGTCGAGATCAGAATCTTGTCTTCACTGTTCTAGCCTCCTCCTGATGTTGGCGGGTCAGGCTAACGCGTGGTCTGTAGTTGGCTGATACGTGTACCAAAAAAAAAAAAAATGCATCCTTTCTATCCCTTTCTTTGAAAACCTTTTTAATTACTCTGAATGGTACAAACTTTGCTAAAGTCTAGTATCCGGCATCCCTCGTACGGCCTTCAAAACAACTTTCATCCTGATGATGTCCGAAGGACCGAAGCGTTTATTCCAATTAGCTGTAGGTTAGGTGAATTTAGGTTTGCTGAG
Source organism: Thereuonema tuberculata (assembly GCA_023159025.1). Classification (NCBI taxonomy): domain Eukaryota; kingdom Metazoa; phylum Arthropoda; class Chilopoda; order Scutigeromorpha; family Scutigeridae; genus Thereuonema; species Thereuonema tuberculata. The sequence goes on along the minus strand of JAFIDM010008419.1, from coordinate 5,630,648 downwards.
CTGCAGGATGTATGTATTGGTAAATTTGGAAACAATTTTGGCCCTTTCAAAATTTTTTCCCATTCATTAGCCTTCCAAACAGATTTCATCCGATCGACTTCCGTTCAACCGGGGGTGCCGTTAACTAGACTTTTACCCAAATTTTAAGAAAAGCCTTTATTTCCCGCTTGAACCAGTCATTATAACAATTCAAAATGTGCACTTATTCACTGTGAATTGAAACTTCTCTCTTTCTCTGACGATTATTACGATCTTTCCATAAATATTTGTTTCACTTCAAAATCTCTCCATCTTTATTTTCACTGCTGTGATTTCTAAGATGTTGAGAAAGGCTCTTTGAATGAGCAAATCTTTTATGACACAGTTCACACTCATGGGATTTTTCACCGCCGTGAGTTCTAAGATGAACACTGAGAACTGTTGAACGAGAAAAGCTTTTATTGCAAATTTCACATTTAAATGGCTTTTCACCGGTGTGAGTTCGAAGATGAGTTTTAAAATTATTTAATTCAGCAAACCTTTTAATACAGACTGTACACTCGTAGGGTTTTTCTCCTGTGTGAGTTCGCAGATGATTTTTGAGAACCGATGCGTAAGCAAAACTTTTACTGCACAATTCACACTGAAATAGCTTTTCACCTGTGTGCGTTCTCACGTGCTGAGTAAGAGTATTTGATTGCGCAAAACTTTTGTGACAGAATTTGCACTGATATGGCTTTTCACCAGTGTGCATTCTACGATGGATACCGAGATCGGATGAATACAAAAAACTTTTATTGCAGAATTCACACTGAAACACCTTTTCCCCTCTGTGAATTCTCAAGTGAGTATTCCGATTACTGGACTGTGCAAACGTTTTCTTGCAGATATCACAATGAAATGGCTTTTCACCAGTATGTGTTCTTTTGTGGGTATCAAGTCTGTACTGAGAACTACAAGTTTTACTGCAGATATCACAATGAAATGACTTTTGATCAACATGAGTTCTTTGATGGATGTCTAGGTCATCTGCGGTAGAAAAAGATATAGTACAAATTTCACAAATAATTAATTTTTTAACCGAAAGTTCACTCATTTTAGATTTTTATTTGTAAAATATTTTGAGGCAGGTTTACAAAACAGTTTAGCTGCAACGAACTAAAATATATGATGAATTGTAGGCCTACTTTAGCAATGGTTTTTTAGTTGAGTGTATATTACTGTTGTCTGCAAATTTTTAAAAACTTTTTATGGTGGCCAGACATTATCTGCTTTTTCGATACTCTTGTTTCACAAGAGAGGTAATACAGGTCGGTTTTGGGTAAAATACTCTTAATCCTCTACGAAAAAGATGTGATTAATTTCCGATCGTTAGGGTTATTAATAAGTAAAATAAAAAAAATAGTTAAGTAAGTAGCAGCTTGTAAGTAAACAAACTGACGGATGGAATTCCCAGCAGTGAACTTATTAAAGATGCCATCATTGGTTAGCTAGCGACATCTGCTGGAGAGTTCAGGAAGTTGCAATATCATGAAACAGTTTCTCCGCGATATGAAGTTACGTTATAAATACACAAAAAGAATGTGATAGTCGCGGAATTGAAAGATAATTAAAGAGAGATTTTGATTCGTATTTGCATTAAACAATAACAACCGAAAAGAAAAGATGAAAAACTGATGCTGATAATTAGATGGATTTTTAAAACAATAAATTCTTTTTTAATAGATCCTAATTACTTTAGCCAGTTACCCTCTTATATTTATCAAATTCGTTTTAGTACAACTAGCACAATCATAAAAAGAAGAATTAATCCTAATTAATATCTTTTGTGTGATAGAAGGTATATTGATTACACTGCTGGACATTGAAATTGCTCAACTTAGGAGCTGGTGTTCGATGTGTACTGGATGGCACTAAATGCACACTATTTTAGCAGTCACATGCGATCTGTAAGAGATTAAAGGGTTCGAAAAGTCATATCAAGCTCCCAGTTTCAGGTCATTAGAATACGGCAATGGAGTGGTGATGGTCGGTCCAACTCATCCAAAAAATGTCCTTTAGATCTCATTGCTACAGTTTGAGACAGCCTTTGAGGTGTGTGGTCAAATCACCAAATTATGACCCTTGTACAATGTGATGCCAGTACAATAGACAATGTTGGCAACAGTTGTCATAGCAGGGCCAGTCAGTTAGGAGACTAATGCTGAGAAGTAGTGCAGTCATCATATCAAAAATTATCAGCTATACACGATAATTATTGCCTATTCAGTAGACAGCTTTTCATTATTTCCAAGAATGACTATTAATATTAAATCTATTAATTATTTAATCAAAGGCCTTCATTAGATTATATAAACATTATGAAGAATTTACTTTTAAATGTCCATAAATTTCATTGTTTGTTTTTCTTATATTTACTTTATTTTTTCAAATATTAATCATGATTAATCTTTTAATTTTATTAATAAGTAATTTCTTGTTGTTTATTATATGTAAATGGATCTGTGAATAGTTGATTCGATTACTATTTTTCGATACAAATTTTTCGCTTACCTTTATATCATCTAAAGACAATTATTTTATTAAGTATCATAAAAAAAAGACTATAGATATTTTTTTTTTATTCTTTTTTGTTGATAAACATTTAAGGATTCTGATTTTTTTCTTTCGATTTTTCATTAAACGCTCAATTTCAGCAACAGAAGGTCCTAAAGATACTTAGGATATTACAATGCTTGGATATGTTTGTTTGCAAAATACTACTGCAGTGAGATGTTATCGAAATGAAGCTATTGTAGGAAATAGTAAGGAATTGTTAGCTAATTAAAGTTATGTATTGCTACATTCTGTACTATTTAAGATTTATTATTATTATTATTATCTTTTATTATCTCCTTCCTAAATGTTGGTCATTGACCTTTTGTATTTATACTACTGGTACTAAATTTATTTTTATAGTTTTGCCTTTGAATTTTATTTATGTCTGAATTAATTTCTAATTTCTTTGTAATACCGGTACTCAATAATTAAAGCACGTAGGATTATTATTGTGTAGTTTGAAGGGAAAAAAATGCTTTTTCCTTCATTTCAAATAAAAGCTAATCTAATATTTTCTTTTCTTTTTATTGAAATCTAGATATTTCAGCAGTGCCTTATATTGGTGGTGCACAAAAAAAAAACCGGCCCAATACATTTCAAGATACACGTTGTATGTTCACTATAGACAGTTTTCACTGCTAATAATAATGCGCATGTGATGATATCTGCTCTGGATATTGTTTGCCACAAGGCACATGCACTGATGAGTATTGATAAGTGTTTGTCCGCCTGCGTGTGAGTAATGGCTTATTCAATTCCACAATACGTGTTTATTGTGGAGGATTGTTCGCACAAATTCCTTCGTGTTGGTTTGTAAACTTTATCAAGCTAAATATCCTGGTGACCAAGTTTCTGCTAAATCAACGATTCAGGCTTTAGTTAACATCTACTCTGAAAATGACAATAAAATATACCGGTAATAACGTACAGATAATATGAACAGGAGCGATAGCGTTAAATAGTGTCCATTTTCAGAACCAAAATATACCTGGAAACCTTTTGGGGCTGGTTTTATGTGTACACCCTGTATTACATTTTTTCCTACATTCTAAAAATTTTGTGCATATTCGCTCTATCTTTATTCTTATATTGAAGTTATTGATTATTTATCTTCATGTATAAATAAAATACTTATGTTTTGGTTATTTTCTTATTAAAGATCTGTTACATGATGTACATTTTAAGTTCCTCTTCAGCATGGACGGAGGACATTATCTTGTAGGTTTCAAAAGAAGTCTGATTGTAGGAGCTTTTAGGCTGTTCACTGAACGTCACAGTTACTGTGTAACTAGACAAAGTTTGTTTTTAGGCCAATGGAGGATATGACCTTGATTCTGTGATGAATATAGATTAGCCCCATCTTGCAGAAGCCTATCAATGAAAAACTGGATAATGATGACTAAGAAACTTGTGTCAGAAATGAACTGTGATGTTTTCTTCTAATGAGTCTTCCAAGTAGATAAGAATGGATAAGATTTAATCATCAACAGTCAAGATTACATAGCAAAGATATTCAAAACTGAAGAAAAGGTTCCTTTTTGGATGAAGCATGTCGAGATCTGCTGTGTGGACTTTGGTATTCAGTAATAATATGAGTTTCAGGAAAGCGCAGGAGAGAAGAAAATTGTACTGCTGAATGACTGTGTTCGTGGGTTGTTCACGTTTCCAACACGCTGACAGTACGGCCCATACAATGGCCGTTGGCGGCATGAAAAAGCATTAAAAACCAAAGTTATTAGACTGCAGTATTGCTCGAGTGTTGAAAAAGATGGATAAGACAAATTTTCACTAAAGGAGCTTTTAAGATTCAGTTCAGTAATGAAAAATGTTGAAGTGTGGAGAATAACTTGTTTGTAAAGGAAACTGACAGAATGGCTGAAACATATTGTCCTTCTGCTCATTGACAACTTTGTTTTGTGCTGGTGTGCTTTGTGGAGGTTTAGGTGAAATCAAGCAAAGAAGAATTGCTCTTAATTTTATGAAAATGTTTTATCAAGAGATCAGCATTCTAGTTTTTCTGAAAAGCTAGCATTTTTTATAATTGTAGACATAATAACGAGGGCTACAATTTCTCATTCATATCATCAATGAGATAAAATTCCTTCCTAGCAACATCTTTCCACATGATATAACAATGTGCTTTACCACACTTCCTGAAGAAGGTGTTGCCAATCGTTTTCTACAGCAAGTGACAACTCATGACCAAATCACTCGAATGAGGCTTGCCTATATCCTTGAGCTACCGAGTGATTTAATATCACAGGGATTTAAAGAATAAAAAATGTACATTTATTCTGATATTTGCAAACATCTGCAATATTACAATTTTATTTTTTTCATTGCTAAAATGCCGCATTACAACTTAGTAAATATGCAAATTTAACTTCAAATTTTAAATTTATTAATGTATTTACTTCAATGTTTAATCCACATACAATTAAATATTTAATTTTTTTTCTCTTTTTTTGTGTGTAAGTTTTTTTTTTTAATTTACCTTTTAGCTTAGTTTTGGTTATTTTTATTATTAACTGATAATTACTAAATTTTGATTAATCATGTTAATTAGTTTTCAATATTTTACAATAGTGGTTTCTTTTTTTAAATATCCTCTGTTCTATAGTGATTTAGAAAGAAAAAAAGGAAATGTTAATAGTTTTTTTTGTAGTTCAATGACTTATTAATATAATAAAATCATATAAGAAGAAGGAATTGATTATTTCATCTCACAGTTTGTTAGTCCGTTTTTATATTTTCTCTGTTGTGTCTTCACAATTCCCTTTGACCCTCTGACGGTTGCCACCCGAGTGCAGAGTTACTCTGAATGGGAGGCAACAATTGCAATGATCTCAAAAGTAACATTGATATTATCTATTATCTGAGGGACTTCAGAAGTAGGGATTATTTTGGAATTAAAATCGTGTTCCTGCAGTCAAATGCAAGATAGATCAAATCTATTACACCTCTGAAGCATTGACCAATGAGAATTGCATCAGAGACAGCTAGTTTTGCTTTATTCTGCAGCCTGAAAACTGTTGATGAGTTAACTCCAGTACAATTAAATAAAAAAACTTCTATTACTGGAAAAAACATCTTTATCTTCTTCACTATTTTGTCTTTTTGAGAAAAAGACTTCTTCAGGAAATACAGTTGAGGAAAAGACATCTGTCTTCCCATTCACAAACGTTAAGAAAACAAGATTTAAAAAATAACAATCTATGTTTAAATACTAAAACATACTTTAATTACGCAGCATAAATTTGTTCAAAAAACTAATAAAACAATGCCAATCATTATAAATAATAATCATGCTAATTAATAATCATAATTAATTAGTTAGTTTCACTGTCCAGTACAATTCATTTAACAGTGGTAATTACTTCTGTAAAGCTGCAATATAAGTTCAATTAGGTTTTTTCCTCATAATATAAAACCTTAGCAAGACTTTTGCCACAATGGTAAAACAGTTGGGCAGGAGAGAACACAGCCATATTGAATCACTGAACGAATTAACTCTTGATATTGCCTAACTAATATATCAATTAAAAGCTATGATGAGGTTATAAATGTCACTTTTAAAACCAATTCATGATACAAAGCCTTAGCAAATGTGATAAGATTTATTGATGGAAGTGTTTCATTATCTTTCCTATATCAACAGATTGTTTGTCAGTTGCTAGTTACAAAGTCTGCCTTGCCGTTACTGCGAGAATGACTTTGATGCTCTTAAGAATACAAGGATGTCTTGTGTTGTTGAAACAATTTTAAAGGATATTTCTTGGGCTTTTAAAAGTAAAAAGTAATACTTCGATTAAGTTTAACACAAACCATTACCATAAGTCATTGATATGATCAACTATAGAAAATGACTATAAACAAAGGGCAGGGTGTAATGTAGGGGTCTTCCTTTGGATAGGGCCAGAGGCCATGTAAGTGAATGGACATAGGGCCACATTCATCTAAAGTTAATAAATTCAGGTAATAGTAATAGGACATAATGAACTAACAATAATGTTTATTTTATTTAAGCAATATTTACGTTGTTAAATCAGAAATGATACAAATAAGTGTGATGCTGTTTGTTATGTCAAAGTCTCTCAAGATTATGCAATCAAGGTCAGATACAAAATGTCCTTTAAATGAGATCAATCAGCTGGATTCTTAACTTATTCTTCATTTATGAAAAGAGTGGCTATTAATTTTTAGGAATACCATGGTCTGGGGGTTAGATATTTCGTTTGGGGACTGGGGGTGGATAATGTCGGCTGGTGGGCCCTAAATTGCTCACCTCTGCTATAATGAATGCTTGATATTTTACAAAATTAATAAAAAAAATAGCCTAATGTAACAGAATCATATCAGGATTTCAAGATCCATGGTCTTTGGCATTGTTCTGAATCTGTGTTCGTCAATCCTAGCATCAATAGTAGAGCAGGATACAAATGCCGAAGTCATCTGATCAACTATTGGTTGTTCAACAACAAATAGACCAAACAAAGAATTCTGCGCAAAATACAACTATGGATATATTACAATTGAAATTTTAAAATTACAGTCAACGGTGAGAGTAGGTTTAACTGAACTTACAGCAAAACAGATTTCATAATGAACAGAACACTTAGAAACAAAACTCATTTGTAATATAACTTTACTACATATCTTATTTTAAAAGTATTAAGCTGTTCAAAAATAAGTTAAAAAAATAAACTTTTAAGTAAGAGTAGCTAAATTGGAATAATTTTAACTTATATAATTTTGGATGCTTGTATAAACTATACTCTGGTTACTGTGGTCGTACCAACACTGTCTATAAATACAACTTGTCTAACCATAGTTAAGCTGAACTACATCTATAAATTTTAACCGGAACCCCAATTCCTGTAGCCACGTTGTCATAACCCACTGCCTGAGATGGGTTGGTAGTGGTTAAAGATGGCATCATAAGTTTATGAATGAGTTGGAAGTGATGTTTAACTATTATAATGCAACAATATTTCACTTACATATGCAGAGACTATGATGCAAAAGTATCTTAAAATGTTGGCCACGCGTTTGGCGTTGTCGCTGTGACATCGGCCTCTCACGTCTGAGTACCGGAGTTTGGTTCTCATGTGGGTTTCGTGATGGTGGTTGATCTGTGCTGGGCAGGTTTTCTCGGGGTTCTTCCGTTTCCCCTGCACTTCTCCCACCATCCTTTCTCAGTCTTTCTCTCCATCTGTCCATATTTCCGTGGGATAGTACAATAGACCTTCGGTCGCAGTGCTTGGCTTCTCTGCTACCCACATTCACTACATAACATAACATCTTAAAATGTTCAGGCCCGATATTAACTTGCCTTTTTTTATTATTGTTTTTACATTTAAAATTTGTTATTCATTAAGTATTCTAAGCGGATCCATCTATAAAGTACTCAGTTCTGGTCATGGCCAAGTCGTATGGCATCGTAACAAATCATGTGACAACCTATAACTGTGAGACACCCTGTACATGGTTAGTTTGTAGAGACACCCTGTACATGGTAAATGATGTCTTAAAATTTAATGTGTAAAAATACAGATATTGGGAACAAAACATCTGAAACACAATTTTCAAAGTATTAAAAATATTAAAAGTATTATAAATTTTATTTTATATTAATATAATAAATAATATGTTGAAATAAAATTCAAAGTATTTGACAATACAGTAAATAAAAGCAAATTAAAAAGACCTGATTGAAAAACGTTACTAATTGGATATTTAAAAAAATACAATCGTTTATGATGGGTTTTTTCCCATTTCAGGGAAGTTGAATCAATATTTCGGCTTGGTTACTTGAGTCTCATCAGGAGTTGTTTGAGAGTTACCTGACTTCTGCACAGTTGCTGTGTCAATGTCTTGGAGAAGGTGAACAGTAAATTAACAGTTGAACACGAAGGAAATTGGTAGAATTCAATGAATGAATAAATAAACCCATTTATATGAGGACACACAGAAAATAAACAAACCATGTGGAGTAATGTAATCATAATGTTAATAATAATAATAAAATAATAACAATGCAATAAAAATAATGAAGAAAAGAAATAAAAAACATACACACCCAAACAAGAGAAAAAAAGAAACCAATATTAGTTCCCAAACACAATTTGAATTCATCTACAAAATTCATGGTGAGATTAAGGTGGTGTAGTGGATGGGAAGAGAACAAAAAAATAAAAAAATATAAATAAACACACACCAATATATTTCCATAAAATGAAAATACATAAATAAATAGATTTCTAAATGGACTGAAAATAAACCATAATGTGAAGTAATATACAATAAAAGTAAACAAAGTACAGTAAACTCCCGATTATCTGTGGACCTCTCCTGTTTCCATTTTTCTTACTGTACAATAGTGGAATTGAAGATTTAGCTTCTCATCGATGGCACATCTACAAAACTTGGATTCGACACCCGAGCCAAGATTAGAATCATTGGTTAAAAGTTAAAAAAAAAGATGGCTTCTAATTACAGTAAACTCCCGATTATCCACGGACCTCTCCTGTTTTCATTTCTTTTACTGTACAATAAATTATAGAATTAAAAAAAAATGTTTTAAATCTAGAATAAGGTAAACAATAAAAGAGGCTAACAAAGTAAGTGAAGACAATTATAGACAAACAATTTAAAGAATGATCTTGTGGGCGGAGCTTAGGATGGCAGCTTACACTAAATTATGGAAGAGCCTTCCATAATAATAAAATTAAAAAATAAATAAATAATTTAAAATGAAATAATTGTTTATAATCTATGTACTGTAACTGCATGTATTGCTACTTTAATGTAAATAAAACACGTTAAAAGCATTTTTGTGTTGATTTTCGTCTTATTTCGGATTATCTGCGGAATTCGCTTATCCACGGTTGCTGCGACACCTAAGGGGTCGTCTATTAATTAAGTGAGGTCAAAAGGGGGAGGAGGGTCTGGCAAAATTTCACCAAGGGGGAGGGGGGGTCAATGAAAATCTCACGTGAACTTTTTCATTCAGAGAATATACGTATTATAATAATACATTTTGTAATATTGACATTTTGAAATCTCACGTGAGGGAGAAGTGGGGGTCCCACCACATCTCACCAAGGGGTAGGGGGGTCCAAATTTTTTAAAAAACACCTCACATAATTAATGGACGGTCCCTAATTTCGCGGATAATCAGGAGTTTACTGTATATATAAAAAGATAAATAAATAAATAATACAAGCATAAATAAACAAATAAAGTGTAACTCAATTTGTAAAAAAGAAACTAAAGTTTCATGCAGCTGCTAAGTGAATGGAGCTGAGATCAAAACAGAGGAATAAATATTTTCTAATAACACACAGCATACTAATATTGAAAATAATGTTTACATCATTGAAACTCTTTAATTGATGTCAGACAAAGCTGTTATAAGTTGATGAACAGTAATTATCCACCATGGAAATTTAAAATGAAGCTTTTACTTATCCAGGAAGGCATGAGGGATGTAGTTAGTCAGGCAATTCCAGTGATCCAGACAGTAAATAGTTAAATAAAGATGGGAAAGCCACAGCTGCAAAAAGCTGAAGGACAGAAGACAATCAACTCAGCAACATTAGGAAAGCTACTATGGCGCAAGCAGCGTGGGTTGGGGGCTCTTCTAGATTACCATCAAAAGGCCACTTTGTCTAATATAGTTATTCTATTGCCACAATTATATTCGAGAAAACTACATGAAGGCGGAGACAAGGAAAGGCATATCCAAGAGATAGAGAAAAATATAGAGCAAATTGCAGCATTAGGGGAGGAAATTGCAGACAGACTTGCAGTGGTGTCTATGTTAAGTAGTTTATCTGAGTTATTCTACATTGACCACAGCAATGGAAACAAGACCAGGCTTGTAAAGATGAAGATGCCTGAAGAATACCAAAGACGTATTGGTTATTCATCCAATGAGCAAATTCTAAAGGAAAAAGCGCTTAAAGTTAGTATTGTGAAAAACTCAAGTATAGGTTCTAAAAAGTCAAGTAAGGAAGACATTACAGAAGGAGTATCAAGTTTTGACAGTAAATGCTATTTCTGTAAGAAAGCAGAAGGACACCTAAAGCAGGATTGCCCTGCATACAAAGCATGGAAAAAGAAAAACCCAGGAAGATCACCCAAAGCAAACATGGTAGTCATTAAAGATGATGTAAATTCAAACATTTGTGTTAAGAGTGGGTGAAGGCGACCAAGACTGCCATCCACCAGGAATTTAGCTAAACAAGAGTAAACCACGACGTGTTGGCGGAAATGATAAGTGTTTCATCACATGCAAAGGTAGAATAGTAACTAAATCTCGACAAAAGTGCATATGTACTCAGTGTAGTAACAAATAAGGAAGTATATTGCATCCTTGTGTGGTATCATACACTAGGGCATTGTGCCCCAACAGTAACCAACCAAAATATGGCTACAGGTATTGAAATATGAAGTTGTGATATCAAGCAGGTATGCGAATATTGTATTAAAGCAAAATGGCAAGAAAACCATTTCCCGCAATCAAACAAGATACTCGACTTGGTACATACAGACGTATGTGGAGCAATACAAATAGGATAGAAGAGGTAAATCTTAAAAGTCATTGATGACTACAGTCGGTAAACAAAGATTTACCTTCTGCAGAATAAATCAGAAGTTCCAGAAAAATCAAGGCAATACATTAGTGAAGTAAAGATGAAATTTGAAAAAGTACAAAACAATCCGTTCTGACCATGGGTACAAAGGAATAGAACTGTAAAGTTCTTAAAAAGTAAAAGTATCAAGGTGCAGACTAGCACTTAGCCTTAGCGCTCATCTGTGCGAGATGACCACAGAATGAGAGGGGAAATCTCCCTTTTACTGCCAGTCTCAAGCAAAGTAATGATTAGCTCCTATTGTGAGGATATCCTGTTCTCAACTCCTCTGGATGAATCCTGTTTTATTTTTCCGAGTTGCTTTCAAACCCTCCAGCAAAAAGAGGGTTCTCTAATGAACTTTTCCCCTAATTCCTGTGGTCAGCATGGCTCGTCTCAGCAAATGCGCGCTAAGGCTTTCACCTCACAGAGCAATTGGATTGCTGAATCCATTCACTTCTAGAAATGACAAGGTGTCTGTTGAGTGACGCCAATCTTCATAACCATTTATGGGGAGAAGCAGTCATGACGGCCAATCATCTACAGAACCGGCTGCCAACTATGATATCTGATGTCTTGCCTTATGAAAGATGGCATCAGAGGAAAGCATCCTTTAGATATTTGAAAATTGATGGAAGTCCGGCCTAAGTCATGATTCCAGATGAGAAGCAACAAAAGTTAGACAATAAAGCTGTGAAATTAACTTTTGTTGGCTATGAAGAAGGATCTAAACCGTATAGGTTGCTTGACCCTTCAACAATCAACAACTTCATTAGAAGAGAAGTCACAACCTCTGTGTCAGTGATTTCCTTCTGAGTGGTTGTGACTACTTGTCATCACACCAAGTAGTCACAACCACTCAGAAGGAAATCACTGACACAGAGGTTGTGATGAAACCATAGATTCAGGGGAGGAAACTGAACAGATACATAAAGACAATAAACACTGAAGACATTCAAGAAGGTAGAGCTATCTGACACCAAGAAGATCACAAAGAGAAAAGGAGGGAAAACCTCCAGAGCGTTTGATTGAAGTAGCTTATACAGCAAGTGAAATACCAAACAATGAACCAAAGACTTATAAGGAAGCCATACTGAGCAAAGACAGACAACACTGGAAGAAAGCCATGGACGGTTAGATGAAGTCACTTGAAAGGATTGGCACATGGGAACTTTTAGATACTCCACTTGATAAAAATATTGTGGGCAGCAAATGGGTGCATAAAATCAAGTACAATGAAGGAGTAGTTGACATTCTTGACTTGTGGCTTTGATACAGCTGTGGCAATGTCAAACCTTGTTAAGAAAATCAAAGATCCTACAGAAGCAGATTGGACTGAGGTGAAGTGAATAGTCCATTACGTAAAACATACAATAAAGAAGAGACAACGACATGGACAGCCTGACGAAGAATGTTTGACAGTGTACACAGATGCTGATTGGGAAGGAGATATTGACGATACAAAGTCTAACACAGGTTATCTATTGAAGCTCAATGGGAGTACCATTCACTGGGTTAGCCAAAAGTAGCGATTAGTGACCATTTCAACTGAAGCAGAATAAGTAGTTCTGTGTAAAGCAGTTCAAAATACTTTATGGATCAAAGAGATTGACGAATGTTTTGGGCAGAAAACTACAGAGCCTATAACAATTTTTAAAGACGTCCAAAGTTGCATAAAGTTGTTGAACAACCCAAAAGAGTGTCATCGTACCAAACACAATGACACAAAATACCATTTTGTTCGGGACCTAGTGAAAACGGATTTGATTAATGCAGTATTGTGCAAGTACTAAAGTGGCAGCTGATGTGTTAACTAAACCACTGGAAGCAGTGAAACACAGAAAGGGTAACAGTGACATTGGATTTGTGTAGTCTCTGTAGTTAAAATACACTTGCATACAAAAACATTGAGGGAGATGTTGGTTTACAATGTTATTTTTTTTTTTTATGAGTTCCTATTGTCCGTTTTTGTTGACGAGAACCTTCAGCGCTTTTGCACATGCGTCAGGTCTCCTTCAATTTCTTCAAAATAAGGCTTAGGAGAAATAAAGAGGGGATGTTTACTTTTTATCAGTGTTAGTTTACTAGTAGTTGCGTTCTATTTGCGCTTTTCATGAAAGAATTATGGAAAGAATAAATACTATTGCAAAAATGCTTCTTTGTTATTTTTTGTTACAGTCGAACCTCTATTTAACGAAGTCGCTAAATCCCGAAAAAAAGTTCGTTATATGGAAAATTCGTTAAATAGAGATTCACCTTTTAAAATTATTTTAAATTATATAAAACAGATTTAAAATACAGAAGCAATAAATATTATCAATAAATGTAATAATTTTAAAGATATAAAGCTTACATTACCATATGCGTACTTAAATTTTACTAATAAAGTCTGTTAATTTTGTCTGAATTTTTTTTTTTTGGGGGGGAAAAAGTGTTTTCACTCATAGTACGTCTCGCATCTTTGCAATGCACCAAAAACCTCTTCAGGCGAATTTTCTTCAAATTGTAATCCGCATCGGATTGTTTGAAATGATTTTAGCATTTCATCATACGAAGTTTTTTTGATTACTGCATCATGATCAATTTTATCATCTTCATCGCAATTCCTAGCTGTATTGTTTTATTTTTTACATTGTCCAAAATATCCGATTCAGTTAGTGTTTCCGAGGTCTCAACTTCAAGTTCAAGTGAAAGATAATCATCAATCAGCACATCATCATTAATTTCTTCTTTTTCCCTCAGCTGTATCCACATTTCTTTTATTTCCTCTAAGGGAATATTAATAATAAAACATTTCAAGGAGAAAAAAAAATAGATACCATGAAAAGTTCGTTAAATAGAAAATGCACTTCGCTATTTGGAGATTATTTTACGAAGAAATTAACAAAATGTTCTTGGTTCCAAAGAAAAGTTCACAAAATAGAGGTTCGTTAAATAGAGGTCCGACTGTATTTTTTTTTAAAAGCGAAAATGTCCAAAAGAATTTCTTAGGAAAGTGCCCATCTCAGCATATCACCCCTCTGCGGAGTAGAATCGTCTGCCAGTGGTAATTCTGCCTTTCGAAAACGAACAGTAATTATTAAATATGTTTTATATTCCATGTATGCATATTTGTTTTAAAAACGAATCCGAAAGTATCGGATATTGTTTAAAGCATCACTACGTAACTTAACTAGATTTAATAAAAGGCGGTGCTTTTTCTTAAGTATTCTGCCACAGTTGTTACGTTCCAATATGTCTATCACTTATCAGTTTATTTATGTACTAACTGCTAGATTCTCTTAATTAATCTAATTCCAACACGCTACAACAGAACCTTCTTTGTTTATTTTTGGTTATAAAAATAAAACACTTCACTCATATGTAATCAGATTTTCAAAGTTGTTTGTAACATTGCCGCTTTTTTAATTTTTATCGAAATCTAATATTTCAGAAGTTTTTTTTTTTTTTCACTTCAAAATTTCCTCCTCTATGTTTTCATTAGTGTGAGTTTTTAGATGTTTCTAGAAACTTTTACAACATGCAAAACTGCTATTTCAAACCTTACAGTGAACAGACGTTTCACCCGTGTGGGTTCTTTGGTGACTACTGAGTCCCGTTGAACGGGAGAAGCTTTTGTTACAAAATTCACACCGGAATGGTTTTTCACCCGTGTGAGTTCTAACATGTCTCTGGTGAACTGAATAAGAAGCAAAACGTTTATCGCAGAATTCACACTGAAACAACTTTTCCCCGGTATGAATTGTCAAGTGACTGTTCAGACTGTGTGAACGTGCAAAGCATCTGTTACAAAACTGACATTGAAATGGCTTTTCACCAGTGTGAGTTTTAAGATGACTGCTGAGACCAGAGGAAAGACGAAAGCTTTTATCACAGAAATCACACTGAAAAAGTTTTTCGCCAGTATGAATTCTTAGATGAGCAGCAAGATTACTTGATCGAGAGAAGCTTTTATTACAGAATTCACATATAAACGGTTTTTCACC
>JAFIDM010008419.1:5562897-5581594 GCA_023159025.1 Thereuonema tuberculata | reverse complement strand
TCTTATCAGCGAACAAATTTAAATAAACAATCATGAACATGAACAAATAATAATCAAGAATGCTATTATTACAATAATATCTTATTAACATTAAGGTCTTACCCAAATAAATAAACTCTTTGATAATAATTGTTTAACATGATTTTGGTTGGTTTTTTTCCTCTTACATTTGTATAGTTTTCCTAAAAAAAGTTTTGGTAAAAAAACCGAAATATCGAATTTATTAGAAGATGTGTGTGTGTTTGTTTTTCCTTTATTGAGAAAATATTTTATTTTAGAAACTCTTGAATTAATGTTAATAAAATCACTTTGCTCTCCTTCTCAATTAGTATAATTAAATCCAACATTAAACTACTTTACATAGATTTGTGGAATGAACAGTGGTTAAAAAACATCAAAGGGATTTGTTACAAGGAAGTTTTTTCATACAGTACAAGACTCTGACTTCTGACGTTAAATTATATAACTTTGCTTTGGGTCAAATCCTTACTGGCCAAGGGAATATAAATCCTTATCCAGCAAAATATAATTGAACACACAGTGCTTATTGTTCCTGTTATCTAAAAGAAATTGAATTGATAGAACATACACTCTACAATTGTCCTTATTATGAATATGCAAATACATTTTACAATTAAATCTGCTTCACTATGATATTCTATGTAAACTTAATATCCTAATTAAAAATCCTGTCTTCCAGTATTTCTGGAATTTTGTAAACAGTGTAATGAAGTTTAAATCTAATTGTAAAACTAATTCATAATATTTTAAAACACTTTTGTAATCTTTTTGTATTTGTGTAATTTTTAATCTTTTCAATGTTTATTTCTGTGTTGTCCTCATCTGAGTGGTGCACATAATAAATTCTACTTTATATTCTGTAATGTTAATATATCAGATGTTCATGGCGTTCATAAATAAATAAATCAATAAATAAATAAATTGTTCCAAATTTACAATTTGTACAAGGAAAGCAAATTGAAGCTAGCAGTTTTTAATTTATTTATTTATTATATGAAAAGAGTACATAATAAAATAAAAATGCTGTAAAATAATTTCATAATCTTAATATGGCTTTAAGTTGAATAAGTTTTATAAATAACATTTCGAAACTGTTTCCATTTTTTTTAATGTGATCTTTATTTGATTAAATTAAACTAAAGACACGATCCTTTTAATATTTCTTTAGAGCAGATAGGGAATGTGGAAAACCTTTAAATCTTATTAGTTTGTATTAAATGTTTTGATACAAAAGTTCACATTAAATTTATTTTGTATAAATTAGTATGTGTAACTCTACACTTATTTATTTTTAAGTTATTTCAAAGAAATTAATAAAAATAAATGTTTCTGTTTGCCTTAATGCTTCAATGTTAAGTTTTTATTCTTCTTCTTTTCTATGAACCTTACTTTTAATAAAGGCCTGAACACTTTGAAATCCATTTATGTTAAGCTAATTCATTGTCAGAATGGGATTTCTGTATATGACTTCTAAGATGGGACGACTGAGCAAAACTTTGGTTACAGATCTCACACCCAAATGGTTTGTCACCCGTGTGAGTTCTCAGGTGATTATTAAGTGTTGTTAGTTGTGCAAAGCTTTTGTTACATAATTCACAGACAAATGGTTTTTCACCAGTATGCGTTCTAAGATGGCTTGTGAGACCAGCTGAATGAGCAAACTTTTTATTACAGAAATCACAGTGAAACGGCTTTTCACCAGTGTGCGTTCGGATGTGGATATTAAAATTTGATGAATTCGAAAAGGTTTTACTGCAAATTTTACAGGCAAATGACTTTTCACCAGTATGAGTTGTAAGATGGCTTTTCAGACCTGATGAATGAGCGAAGGTCTTATTGCACAATTCACATTGAAATGGTTTCTCCCCAGTGTGTGTTCTTAGATGAATATTAAAATTGGAAGATTCAGCAAAGCTTTTATTGCACACTTTACACACATAAGGCTTTTCACCAGTATGAGTTCTTATATGTCGATTGAGAAGAGACGACTGGGCAAAAGTTTTACTACAGAATTCACAAGGAAATGGTTTTTCACCAGGATGAGTTCTACGATGACTAGTGAGATGGGGTGAGTGAGCAAAGCTTTTATTGCAAATTTCACACGAAAATGGTTTTTCCCCAGTGTGTGTTCGTATGTGCCTGTTGAGGTGGGATAAATGAGCAAATTGCTTTTTACAGAATGCGCACACAAGTGATTTCTCACCAGAGGGTGTTTTGAGTTGACAATTTTGAATGAGGGATTGAGCGAAGTTCGCATTCTCCAACCCCCATTCCAATGATACTTCATTATTATGTGTTCTTTTATGAAGATCAAGATATAACGAGGAAGGAAAACTTTCGTTACAAATTTCACATACGACTTTTTCAGCTGTAGGTTCACTCATTACGACACTTATTTCTACGAAAATAGAATCAGGGAATTATTATAACTGTTATGATCTGACGAGAATGAGAAGCTTTTCAGATATGTATGAGTTTTATTTATTTATTTTGTAGAATATTAATTATACCCTAACCTATCTTCAAAATTCCTTTAATTAAATTTCATTGGAGGCAATTAAGGTTAATTAGGGTTATTTCGAAGTATTTAGCGTCTGCGTTTCAGAGTATTTAGCATAATAAAGATCCACTACAACTACAGTAAACATAGATTCTAATGGAAATGAAGAATCCTTAAATTGAAATCGCTTCAATTTTCTTTGTGTTGTTCATAATAAACTAGAGAAATCAGCTGTCTTTGAAACTTACAGAAATCATCTCTCGATTTTGGGTAGACAGCGACATCTAATGGCAAAATGTAGTACTATTTGTTGCTAGGCAACATATGACCCGTCATGACCTCTGCATCTGGAATATTTTGAGATGTAATTATATCTCTCATTCCATTTCTGTTCATTTGTGAAAAGGATACAAAACGATTTCCACCTGACACTGTTTTTTAATAAGTTACCCTTTCATAACATAAGGAAATATATAATTTGAAAATAGAAATTTGACGGGGAAATTTAACGAGCACAAATTGAAACATGAAAAAAGAAATTAAGAGATATTGCATATTCCACTTAAGCTTTTGAGTTCTCAATAGCCTTCGAGTTGACTGTCAATATGGGCAAATCTGGCTGATGAGTCCTAATAAGTACGAAACAGCCGCTCCAGATTCCCGTTATGGGAGCTCAAGGGGTGATTTAGATATGTACCCTCTTTATTTCCTTTTTTCATAGAAACTTGATATTGAGCTGAAAAACATAAATTTTTTTTTTTTAAAGGGCTGAGTTATGAAGCTTGGGCTGAAACGCTATAAAAGAAAAAGTAATTAAAATTCGATCACTGACAGTCTCATGTTTCCATCTGTAATTTAGAAATGAGATAGGCTGCAAACATTAGAATGTGTAAAAAAAGAATTATTATACGCCGTTCTCCTGTAGATGGCGCTGAGGAAATTATGAGCAATCGCCTATCCAATAACTCGTGCTTTGCTAATTTCTTTGTTGATGCAGAAAAAAGGATACAGAGATATCACTTACGGGAGAATTAAATTCATTCCTTGATAGCAGTCGTTTGATTCATTCATTTATCTCTTCGATATAATTGTAACTTATGTTATGGTTTATGTGCTTTAAATGCTTTTTCTGAATCACAATTCCTATATTTCATAATCCAAACAATTTTGAGGAAGTTTTTAATTATATATTAGTCTCAATGCAGCATTGAAACACAGGATTCAAAAATTCTTTCCAATTATTGATACTTTAAATTTAGTTTTTTAAAAGTTTTAATCTTTTTTTATAAAAATGATATGAAATAATAATTGTTCTTCATTTTTATCACAATTTCAGCATTTGCAATCTTTAGAGGCTATTTTTCTGTTTTTTTTTCAATTCAGATCAAAGCCCATTCTTATAGACCAGGGTTTCTTAACCCCTAATAACAATGTGATATTTTCCTGAACCAATGAAAACATCTAACTCTGTTCTTTTCTTGTTTGTAATGATCTAATACAAACTTATTTGTTATTCATTTTTATTAATGTATTTTTGCAATTGGACATTAGATTTACTTTCTTCTATATTATAAAACAGTGGTGCCTTGGTTAAAAATGGTAATCCATTCCAGGATTATCATCGTTAACCAAAACCGTTGTTATCCAAGGGGCGATTTTAAATGTCCTAAAAATATAGTACAGTGGAACCCCGCCATTCGACCGCCTCTCTATTCATACAACTCGTTATTCGTACAAATTTTTCAAGTAAAATTGAACTCTCCATTCGTATGCTTGCTCGCGATTCGGACAGCGTGACCTCGGTACTGTCCGCGCCACACGGTCGCTTCAGTTCAGTATCCTGCTAGCTTCCGTACGCTACGCATCATCCACGCAAGCTTCTTGAAACTTTGTGATATTTATTGTTATTTTTATTAAAAATGGTGCGGCCATGGCTTTAAAAAAGATTACTGATTCAACTAAGCCTAAAAGGAAAGCAGTGAGAACGACAATTGAATTGAAAAAAAGAAATCGTTGCGAAGTTTGAAAGTGGAACTCGTGTATCTGACCTGGCAACTCAGTATGGCACGGCGAAATCAACCCTATCGTCTATACCAGCGTTTCCCAACCGGTGGGTCGCGACCCACTAGTGGGTCGTGGAATGGTTACAGGCGGGTCGCGACTTGATCCTAAAACTATCAGAAACCATCGAATATACCATCAGAAAAGATCAGAAAAATCGAAAATCGATCATATATAAGGAAGGGATACGATACAATTATGGTTTTATTCTATATTCTTCTATTCCTATATATGTGGAGGTATTCCGATAAGGAAAGGTGGGTCGCCAGCTGAAAAACGTTAAGGAAAGGTGGGTCGCCAGCTGAAAAAGATTGGGAACCGCTGGTCTATACTAAAAAGAAAGAAATAATAATAGAGGCCTATATATTTATTGTTTTCATAGTTTTTATGTATTTTAGACTTAACGTATTATTACAAAGGTTTATATAAGCAATCATCTGTGGGTCTGGAACGAATTAATTCAATTTACATTATATCTTATGTGAAAAAATGATTCGCCATTCGAACTGCCTCCTGGAACGGATTGTGTACGAATAGCGAGGTTCCACTGTATATATCATTTACATTTGCTACAAAAATTTATCATTAATAAAATGAATAGTTCAGGAATACAGTTTTTAAATGTCAATCTTCACCAGAAGTACAAATTGTGTGTAAATATAATGTAAATGACATAGGTAGGAATATTTCGCAAAATTTAAAAAAGATTTTCTCAAAAACTATTGCTCGCCACCAATCGACGAGGCATCGTAAACCAAAGCCTGCATCGTTACCCAAGACATGTTTTGCTTACAGCGACTCGTCGTTAACCAAGGTACTACTGTATTCTATATTATCTATCTGTCTCTTTGGCAGGATCTTCAAAAACTTTCTAGGCTTTCATTTGGAAAATGTTTAATTTTATGATGTGCATATCCTTTACACGATTTCCTTAAAAGGGTCGTCAGGTTTTATTATATATGCAGGGTCCTCCAGGAGGAAAAGAAAGTATTTGGGGAGGCCGTAATATTGGCTATAGTATAAAAAAAAAAGGTTATATGACATCCTTCTTATTTCAAACGGTTTCTGAGATTGAGTTATTTTAATGTACAGTTGCAAAATTATTGACAAAAAAAGAGATATCACATACTATTTTCTAATATTTATTGTTCAAGTTATAAATTAGTTACAGTTTATACTACATTTTCATAAATTAGAATGTCAATATTCCACTTGCAACTTCATGTGCTTCACACAGCAGCAGAATAAAGTGAGAGGAAAGGACAATATTAAACATCACATTCAAAATACTGTACATTCAAAGAGCTCTATCTGGGAAACCATTTGGAGAAAGACGCATGTTTGTAGAACATTTTTTCTTTAAATAACTGATACTATGCCTCCCAGAATAGTGACCGTTTCTCCTGGGATACCCTTGTACAGTATGGCCCACAACAAATGACACCGAACTGTTTTGAACAGACAACGCTGCAACCGAAAGAATAATCAATGGTGGTTGTTGACAAATACATAGTCAACGTAATCTCCATGGCGCTCTAAGCAGTACTCGTAGCAGTTGTGTAGGTTGTCCATCATGTCCCAGAAGAGAGGTTGTTCGATTCCCCTAAGAATTGTCACAATCTTTTGCCGCTGCTGAACAATGTTTGCCGGAGGCTGTCCTTGAAAAAGCATTTCCTTCAGCATTCCCCAAACGTACACATCAAGGGGAGTTACATCTTAAATTGACAGCATAACCTTGTTCGAGGGTGTGGGATGGTTAAAATGCTCCCAAAATTCCGTAGCAACGAGTAGCAGACTAAGTCCATTGCCACAGCCTGTTCTGTATGATCGAAAATAGTGCTCCTCAATAATTCCTGTTCTGAATACAATAATCGCCTACATGTTCATCTCGCAGTGCCAGCTTTCATGTGGTCAAATTGTTCAGTGTCCTTTGTTTTGGGCCATACTGTATAACAGCAAACGTGGTAACGAAGGCAGGCAGAGAAAAACCCTATAAACCACTAGTAAATATAATAATGGAAATACAGAAGAGAGAAAAAATATAGACTTGAAATGCAATTACTAACAAAATTTTGTTCATTGAAACATGATTAATTACAAATAAAATGACAGACGACAGCTCAGAGGCAAAATCTTTTTTTTTTTTTTGTGCCTTGCTGGCTTATTGTTTATTTGATAATAGGCATATTAAATTTTTATTGTAATTAAGGTGACTTGTCATCAGCCTTTGCTTTCTTCAATTTCCTCTGTATCTGATGGATTTGCAGGCCAGGGATTGGGGCTTTGTCTTTGCTTTGAGTTTTTGGTTGTGCTTTTATTTTGTTCTGGCGATGCATGAGTGGAATTCCTAACCTGGTTTCATGATCTGAGCTTTTGTCAAAGGGTATGTCTGGCTGATGAGTCCATAAAGTGAACGAAACAGCCGTCTCAGACTCCCACAGATGATAGGTCAGTGGCAAAATCGTTTGTTTTTCTTTAGTGCCTTACTGGCTTATCGTTAATGTAATTAATTTAAATTTCAAATATAATGCATATTGAAAATATTTGCATGCAGTTATATACAACTGAAATACTGATTTGGCTATTCCTGCCTTTATTTTAGTGACAGCCACTAGAGTAGCTGGGGGGGGGGGGGTCTACAGGCGGCACTTTTGGTCTACTTCAGTGGTCAGGGAATGACCTATACTTAGTTTTGACTTTGTGTCTAAGTTTGATGTGTATTGAGAGAAGTGGCACAAACTCTAACTATGCCACTGGTCACAGCTTCAAATTAATTCATTTACAATATAGTCCTACCAGCAGCATAGGTAAGTAGGACACCAGGGTATTGTCTTTCAAAGGGTGCTCAGCAAAATGAGGTCACATATTTGTTATGCACTGCTTTTGTTTTAGGTGGGATCTTGAGGAGAGAATTTAGACTCTTCCCCCAAGATAAACCTAGTTACGGTTCTATCAGTACTGTTACAATCTGTTAAGTGGAATAAAAATTTAAATTATGTTAAAGTTTAAAGCAACATGGTTGTCTTCTCAAATGAGGGTAAAGTTAAGCAAAGGCTCACGAGATCATCAGCAAAACAGAATGAAATAGAAAGTCAGTCCAATATTGACCTATGTTAATCCCACAAAAGAAACCCATTGACAGAGGGTTGGATCAAACGTAGAACCAGACTGGAAGAAAAATAACTGAGGAGAAATCCCTGACCACAGCCAGAAATGGAAACCGGTTCTTCAGCCTCCAGTTAAGCACCTTTTTTAGCTGTAAATTAAGCAAGTACATAATAAAAAAACAATGTATCAGTTTTAATTATACTAAGAAACAATTAATTAACTGATATTAACATTGAAAATCATGTTCCAAATAAACAATGAACATTTGTTAATATTAATTACGAAAGAATGTTCGACGAGAGAAAGAATATGGGCATTTTTGAGTGAGATATCAATATAACCATTGTGAAAGAATCATAACAAAAAAGCTTGATAACTATTTCCATGTATAGATTTTCCTAACGAATCAAGCTTCAAAAATAAAAACTTAATATACCTGAACTCAACTGCAATTTATTTATTCTATTTGTCCCAAATATCACCTGGCTATCCTTTATAACAACGAATTTTGTGCTGTTTGCGGAAATTTAGCTAAAATAGTTATAGCGAACAGTATAGTTAACATTACTAACAAGAATTCAGACAACATACAGTGAGATACTGATGCTCAAAAGGAAAGCCCTGTTCTGGCTTATTTATATTGAAAAGTAGTCATATTATGTATTGGATCAAATGATTCATATGAGATGTGGTGCATATAATAAAAACTGTATCTCAATGTGTAAATGATTGTTTTCAAAACTGCCAAACCTTAAGTAACGATTTCATTACTATTTAATCAATCCATTTTTTTTTTTTTATTATTCAACAAAAATTATAAAATTCATACCAATAAATCCAGATGCATTAAGTAATTTTAAGAATTTAACTGTGTGGCTGTCATAAAAGCCCTTTATACCATACTCATTAT
This sequence comes from Thereuonema tuberculata, assembly GCA_023159025.1. Taxonomy (NCBI): domain Eukaryota; kingdom Metazoa; phylum Arthropoda; class Chilopoda; order Scutigeromorpha; family Scutigeridae; genus Thereuonema; species Thereuonema tuberculata. Next base: position 5,572,994 of record JAFIDM010008419.1, on the reverse strand, counting down.
GGTATAACGTTAAATATTAAAAACAATAAGAGACACTGCATATTCTGTTTTTTAATAAAAAGGGTGTCACACATTTCGGTTAGAATGTCCAACCATGCATTCCTTTTGATGTGATACCTTTTTCATTAAAAAAAAATATGTCAACTGTGCTAGTTTATTTTTGAGTAAATTTATAATATTTTTATTAGTAACAAATTATTATGTGTAATAACTGTTTTTGTAACTGAATTAAATAATTCTGTAATGTCAATTGGTTAGAAATTGTTACAAAAGTTTCTTGTCATGATAATTTTTTTCTGGATTTGTTGGTCCCTGCTTTCATTATAGAACTATTCGCTTTCTTTTTTGCCAGTGTGAGTTTTAAGGTGGTTACTAAGACCTGAAGGATGAGCAAAGCCTTTATCACACAATACACACACAAATGGTTTTTCACCCGTGTGAGTTCTCACGTGACTATTAAGGTCCGATAATTGAACAAAGCTTTTATCACACAATTCACACTCAAATGGTTTCTCACCAGTGTGAGTTCGGAGATGGATACAGAGACCTGATGAATGAGCAAACGCTTTATTGCAGAATTCACATTCGTAGGGTTTCTCACCAGTATGTGTTCTAAGATGGATATTAAGTTGAGATAATCGGACAAAACTTTTCTTACACAATTCACATTCAAATGGCTTCTCATCCGTGTGTATCCTGCTGTGAATGTTTAAGTTTGAAGAGTCTGCGAAGCTCTTCTTACAAACTTGGCAAATATATGGTCGTTCCCCTGTGTGAGTTCGAAGATGACGTTTAAGGTCTGAGGATCCCACAAAACCTTTAGTACAGAATTGACACTGAAATGGCTTTTCGCCAGTGTGAGTTCTCAAATGACGTCTAAGATCCGACGATCCAGCAAAGCGTTTATTACAGAACTGACATAGAAATGGCTTTTCACAGGTGTGAGTTCGAAGATGACGGTTCAGATTGGACGACTGAGAAAAGGTTTTCCTGCAGATTTCACACGCAAATGGCTTCTCTCCAGTATGTGTTCTTTTGTGGGTGTCAAGATTGAAGGGAGAGGTAAAACTTTTATTACAAATTTCACACAGTAATAGTTTTTCAGCATTTCGTTCATTCATTTTGACGGATGTAATTGTGAATTACAATAAAGAGAATGCTAATACCGTAGACAATAATTCAAATGCATAACTTAAAAGTATTTTTCACAGAAAAAATAAAATTATTCGTCTACGAGACACTTTCGTTAGCGAGAAGAAAATTTTACTGGGTTTTCCTAAAACATTTGTTAGTTTCAATTCTTTACTTCACATATTTATTACTACGGGTCATTCCATGTAGAGTTTGCTCTGGGAAATGATATGCTAAAAGCTCCTTGAATAATAATCTTTTAAACTTTATTTGAGTTGTTGACAGCAGAGAGAGAATTCCCCGTCATCGGACATTTTTCCTAGGCCTAAAAATGCGTTGCCTGACACTGAGCGACATCTATTGGACAAATAGAGAAATGCTCTTCGCTATAACTTTCAATGAAAAGTCTTGTTTTTCGGAAGTTTAATCTTCCGAAAAGAAGATTAATTTCTGGATAAGCACATCTAATTGTAGATTTTCTGTAATTAAAAGAAAGGAAATAAAATAATTGGTTAAATCTGTAATTGAAATTGTTTTATTCTGTTTAACAACGCTTCGCTGCTGTAAATAGGGTTTTTAATTATTTTTTTATATATTTAACTGCGTAAAGCCGCTAGACATCACTGCATGCTTGATCAAGCATTTAGTACAAGCATGCTTGAGCGTCTGTAGGGAAAATTTGCGCAAGCACTGTGATTGTACAAGCAACTTGAAGACTGCAAGGTTAATACAGTGAAGACTTGATTGAGTTTCCAACTGCACGCTTGACAAGCCGCGCTTGCGCAAGCCAAAGTGAACGTGGATAGGTCGTTTGTGCAAACAAAGATCAGTTGTGACTCAGCTCTCGGCCGAGAAATATCTCTCCTTACTTTCCACCATGGCTAGTGATCTGAAGAAAGAAAACAGAGAAATATTGGTAGAGTTCATTCGGGTTTACCGAAGTTATCCTTGTCTCTGGCAGATTAAATCGAAAGATTATCACAATAAGGCTAAGAAAGAAGCAGCTTATAATGTATTAGCAGAAATATATAAAGCAATTGATTCAAACGCTGACCGGGATATCGTTGCGAAGAAAATAAACAGTTTCCGAACGAATTACAGAAGGGAGAAGAAGAAAGTTGAACTCTCTCGTCGCTCAGGCGACATATACGAATCAACACTGTGGTACTATCATCTATTTGAATTTTTGGCAGATCAAGAAACTCCTAGATGCTCTGACTCCAACTTAAATGAAAGAGAGGTAACTTTAATTTAAAATTAGAATTTTTTTAATTCATTGTGTAAATGTATTAAGTAATCGAATCACAGTTGTAAAGGAATAATTGGTAATATTTTGCGAAATCGATGTTGTTGTTTTTTTTTGTTTTGGATGAAAAAGATTCGTTAATCCATACTAAGAATACAACCGATGGAAAAATGTGGTTTGGTGCTGTAGTTTTTGAGAAATTTCGAGATATATTTGGAACTCTTTGAGGGAACGGACGTGCATTGTAAATAGCCACGCCGAACCAAATACCATGGTATTTGGCTGAACTAATGGGGATGTTAACGTGACGTCACGATCACATGATGTACTTCGTGACAGCCATGTGTTTATCTATTTGTACTACGAAATGCCACTATTTTGTTGTGCTGTAGGTTGCTCAAAGGCAGCAAATAAACCATCTTGTTTGGAAAAAAAGGTATCATTCCACGGTTTCCCCACTTCAGAATAAAGATATGGCTTCATAAATTAAAGAGAAAAGATTTTAAACCTACTGTTTATACGAAAATCTGCTCCGACCATTTCGAAGAAGACAACTTTAGTAATATCAACCATTCACTGGCCGCAGATGATTGAAAAAATACTGCTGTTCTTACAATTTTTAAATTTTCAGAGAAAGATTCACAAAAAGAAAAAGAACTTCATATGAATTCGGGTAAGTTACTTTTTTTTTTTCGTGTGTATATTAATTTCGGGAAGATCTAATAGTGATGCTAAATAAGTTAAATTAAATTTCTTTTATTGAAAGAATAGTCAATAATACAACTATTATTATACATTTTTAGAAAATTTTAAAAATTCTATTTTATAATTTAGGCAAAATTACGAAGAAATTGAGGAGAGTCATGTTGGTCCACAGAGTGTTGCCTTCCAAACTGATGAAGACGTTTTAACTACATTATTTCAGGATCTAAATAATGAGAAGCAAAAAACCGAACAGTTTCAACTGCTAGCAGAACAAAGTGCATTTGATGCTGAAAAAAATCCTGTTCTTTTAAATCAATTACTGGTTTTTCGCCAGACGTCTTTAATGTTGTGTTTGCTTACTTAAATTTAAGTATATATCTTACAGATAAAAGCCTCCAACCAAAACAGCAATTTTTTATGTTTTTGATTCGTTTGAAAACAGGGATAACTTTAGAATTTTTAAGCGTTTTATTTAATTTGAGTAAAGGTAGCTGTTCCAATTTGTTAAACCACATAATAGATGTAATTTACCAGCAGATTTGTAATATACATATCTGGCCAGAAAAAAAATCAGATGCAAGAATACATGCCTATTGATTTTGCTAGGCATTTCGCTTCATGTCGTGTTATCCTAGATTGTACAGAAATTGCAATTCAGCAACCGTCTAATCCAAGGCAGCAACAGCTGATATTTAGCTATTATAAAAATAAAAATACATTAAAAGGGCTGATTGGCATTACACCATCAGGTGCAGTCTCCTTTATATCTGATTTGTGGGGTGGCAGTATTTCAGATAAACAAATGTTTCTTAGAAGTGGCATCCTACAAAAACTGAAACTGGAGACACCATTATGGTTGACAGAGGTTTCACTGTTAAGAAAGAAGTGGAAAATAAAGGCTGTTTTCTTGCCATGCCAAATTTCTTAAAAGATAAAATTCAATTTTCAATTTCTGAAAGGGCTCATAATAAAAATGTCTCACACTTGCTGGTACATGTAGAAAGAGCCAAAGCAAGAATAAAAACGTACAACTATTTCAAAGGAGAAATAAATTACAGCAGTTTGCATAATATAAACCAAGTTTTTTACATAGCAGCTTTTTTTTGCAGATTTTAATAATGCATTAATTACTATTAAGTAATTGTAGCAAATATTACATAGAACTGAAATTTGTTGTTATAAATAAGGAATCATTTTAATTAATTTAAACCTTATTAATGTTAAACTACTTTTATAGAAAATTGCATTCAAACACTTAACGAATGAATTTAAATGAAATCCTGCTATCTTCTCCTTACATTGGAACTTGCTTTACAATATTAAAAAAATGTATAACAAATTGTTGTTAATAATATTTAAGTATATATAGAAAATTTAATTTTGTGATTAAAATGTTTTATTTTTTGTTTGTTTGCTTTTTTTTTTTTTCATTTTAGAAACACTATAATCTATATTACTAAAATCTTTTATTTCTCTGTCTGTCTGTCTTTCTGTCTGTCTGTCTGTCTGTCCGGCGCAATTTTCTGAGCGAATGGAAAATAGAAATAATTTTTACAATGAAACATCCGCGACAGGAATCGAACCTGCAACCTTCTGATCCGAAGTCAGATGCCTTATCCATTAGGCCATAGGGACTACAACTCTCTTCATATGGTTTTTTGACTTGTATCTCCTTTCCTTTCCCCCATCAATAAGGAATGTATTCAGTCTTTTTTTGAATCTCAAGATTGTTTATTTATTTCACATCAGTCAGTTTATTTGTAATTCGAAACTGACAATTAGAACGATAATTGCCGAAACGTTGCAATATTTTAAATATTCTTACTTAACCAAATCCTATGTGATATTGAAAAATATGTGGGTGTACACGCCAGATGTTGGAGTAAAGAAAACAGAGTCAAGAAAGAGAGAGGCACTCTTTTTTTGAGGTGGAATGCCGAAAAAAATCACTATTTGCAACTCAAAAACCATCAATAAATGTAACTCAATCGTCACTGAAAAGTGACAATTATAATTAAAATGAAAGTCAAAAAAGAATGAAGCGATACTTCTATTAGATAGAATACTGAAAAATCACTATCTGTAACTCAGAAACCATCAATATTTGGAACACAAAAGCCACTGAAAAGTGCCACTTAGAATAAAAAAAGAGACTCAAAAAAGAAAGAAGCAGTATTTCTATTAGATAGAATACTGAACACTATTGTAACTCAGAAACCACTGAAAAGTATCATTTGGAATAAAAAAAAAAAAAAAAAGAGTCAAGAAATAAGAAGCAGTATTTCATTAGGTAGAATACTGAAAAATCACTATTTGTAACTCAAAAACCATCACTATTTCTAACTCGAAAACCACTGAAAAGTATCAATTGGAATAAAAAAAAAAGATAGTCAAGAAAGAAAGATGCACTGTTTCTATTAGGTAGAATACTGCTCAGAAGTTAGACGTCTTAGCCATTAGACCACTAGGCCTTCATTCTAATCTCTGTAAAAAATAAAAATATATCATAGATATATGATTTACAAGGTGGTTCTAAAAGCAGTCGTAGATTGAGAGAATATAGACATCAAAAATTAAATTAAAAAGAAGCTTTTAAAAAATTTTAGTTTTAGTTTCCTTGATGTAATTTGTGTGTGTGTGTTATTTTTAATAAATAAAAAATTGTTTTCCGCTACATAAGGGAGGCTTCCGGAGCGAAGCGACGGGTAGCCGACTAGTTTTAATGAAACAAGTTTCAGTGTATTTATGAACAAGCTTATTTAATAGTGTATACACAAAGAATTTGTTATATAAATTTATTAATTTTTTTCTTTTTGTCTGTATAATTTCATTCAAGATAGAATAGAATGATAACCATTTTGATTTTGTTGATGCTTTATTTTATAAGAAACGATTTAATCTAACTCAAAACTTACTTACTTATAAATAAATAAAAGGCCAACACACCATACAATGTGTTACATTTATATTCAGTATTTATTTCACAAGTATATATAGTTTATAAATAAAGCACACATTTACAAGAAGAGGAATCAAATGACATATACAGCATTAACTTCAATAAGTTACTTAAATGTTACAATATTATTTACAACTACATACAAGATTTCATGTAAGGGTGTTATAAGGTTATGTATATACAAATTGAAAACTTTACAGCAACATCATACACTATTTTAATTTTTGTATCACTTTTTAAACTTGAGAAAATTTTTTCACCATAACAAATTTAGTTTAAATGTTGAAAGCAACATGAATGTGAGTTTTACCAAGTTTATGGTACTACCATTGATGAAAATTATAAGTCAATATAGCATAAACTCTCAACATCAAATATCAAAAGATATACGAGAGAATATCAATATATATCTTAATAAGAAGACTATCATAATTTCAATACATTATATTAAAAAAAAAATATTTCAATAATGAATTTCTCTAAGGAAGTGCTTTTTAATCTCCAGATCTGATTCCTTTGGATTTTACTTATTTAATTTTTTTTTTCATATTGCTTTTTTCACATGAAAAAAAAAAAAAAATATGTTGAACTGCAAACATTGGAGAAAATGAGGATGAAACTATGCCTTTCAGAGATAAATAGGTAAGAATGTTGCTTATGTATTCATGCTAATTGTAAAACTTTGAAAATAAATTTGATATTGTGAAAAAATTATCTAGTTGTAAAATATGATAAAAAATTAAAATGGTATATGTTGTTAATATAATACTAATTTTGAAAGTATATATACATAATTCTGAAACACGAGTACATGCATTTGTTTTAATAGAACAGTTTTTTATATTAATTCAATATAAGACTCCTTTACTTCATCATAAAATATCTTCTTTATTGTCTAGACGATATTTTTCAGAATTTATCATTCTGCTTTATCAAGCCTTTTTTGAATATTTAACATTGAATAACAAGTAGGCATCAATACATTGTCATTTCTATTGAATAATTTCTATAGAATTCTATTATATTAAAGTATTGATACCTAATTGTTATTCAATAGAAATGACAGTGTATTGATACCTACTTGTTATTCAATGTTAAATATTCAAAAAAGGCTTGATAAAGCAAAATGATAAATTCTGAGAACTATCGTCTAGGCAATAAAGAAGATATTTTATGATGAAGTAAATGAGTCTTATATTGAATTAATATAAAAAGATATGTGTATATATATTTTTAAAATTTTTTTTTATAGTTTTAACAAGATGTAAACAAACTATAAATTATACTATTATTATTATACTACATTTTAAACATACTCTGTACATGGTTTAAAACATATGCATGTATACGTGTTTCAGAATTATGAAAATTCACCTATTAACAGTTTAATGTAATGATTTATCTAAAAATTCTTCAGTAAAGGAAGAATTTCTTCCCACGTTTGAGTATTTAAAAAAATGTCCTCCATAAACAACTGCTCATTTAAATTATAAAATAAAACAAAAAGGCAGCAATTTAAATTTGTTACTGCCAACTGTCCTTGAATTTGCTTATAATAAGCATGAGTGCTTTTCAAAGAAAAAGGTTTTTCACTTTCATTGTGCTCCAGGCAAAAATTGCTTCTTGAGTTGCAAAGCTCAATAAGAGATAGATTTTGAGGATTGTAAATACACTTGATTTCAACAAGTTTTGGATTTTCCATTGATGAAAAAAGAATTTTCTCATCTGGAGAAGCTTCTAGAAAAGGAAATCTAGGATGAACAGCTATTTTTACTCTTCTTAAACAATAATTTAAAAATTGATTTCGAATTCTGTTTTTTATTACAGGTTCCATCCTTCGGCCCCACTGTACGGCTGGCAAATGTTCAATGTTCTTTGCACACTTGAGTTCCTCACATTGAGACTTAAAGTCAGCTTTTCTTCCACAAATTCTGTGGAAGTTTGAAGCAGTTAGTCTTAGTTTTCTGCTATTGTGCCACTTTTCATTGTCTTGGTTAGATGTCTGTTTCTAAAGCCCAACTTTCTTCAAGTGATAAAAATATGTTTTGATGCTGAAAATTAGTGGTAACTTTAAAATGTCTTCTGAAAAAATATTGTTTTTTCCTGACTCAACTACTGCAGGCAGTGGAATACTTTATTTATATAAAATTTCTTCAGATTGATGAATTACCCTAAATAGTGGAATGTTTGAGGGAAGGCTTTCCAGGATGCTGTAATTTACATCCAGTGTTACTTTTATCCTCTTGGGCTCCTTTTTTTTTAAAATTAAATATGTCACTACATTTCTTTGGTGACACCGTCTTCTTCTGAGGCTGATGCCACTCCTGAAGTTTTTCAGTAGGACAGCAATACAGCTCCTTCCTACTGTAGTCCTCCAGAAGGGCCAGCAGTGCAAATACATGTTTGCAGGCTGCTGGTGTAGCTCCTACAGGGCATTCACATGTTCCTGTCATCATCTGAAAATAAAACATCTTTTTATTAGCTTTATATTCTAAATAAATTGCAATTTTATCTATTTGGAAAAATGATTTAACAATTTTTTATTTTTTTTTTGCATATCTGAATTTGATTTTTTAAGTAAATGGTAAGAAAGCAAAGAAAAAAAAAAGTTGTACTACAGTGACCAGGAGGGAAAAAGGGCCACTAATACTTCTTGTTTTTGCATTATATTCCCTGTCTGTGGCAATTGCCTTAAATAAAAAATGGAGAAACCTTTAATCCATATATGTACTTTAAATGTAAAAGAAATGAAATTTCGAAGTCAAAAACTAATTATAATGTTCCTCCAATAGTGAAACAACAATTTGCAAACAATTAATTCTATATTCTCTGAACTTAAAACAATTTTCTCAGGGAAGAAATTTTGGTTTGATAGCTTCAAATCCTCTTCATAGGTTGCATCAATTTAGTTTAGATAACAGGGATATTCTGTACAAACTTTCATCTAAAGTGAAAAAAAACAAAAACATTGCAACTAATCCAAGCCTGATTTTCGTAGAATGCATTTTTTTTTTTTTTTTTGATTCCAGTAGATATTAAAGTTAAAAACATTTTCTTGTTATGAATGACAATTTAAAAGCAGAATAAGGGAAAAAGAAAATAACAAAAATTTAACTTTTTAATTGTTAATGAAAATGAAAATGTTTCCTGCCAGTGATGACAAAGGTTTAATTTAAGTAATCATCTTATTCAAATGTATGTAATTTTAACATTAACTAATATCTTTTTTTCTTGATTAGTAAAATATTTCGAACGATGAAGCTTGACTTGTCTCTTTATTTCTGATCGTAGTCATTTTTTTCTTTTTTTTAACTATTGATCAGCACTGCTGTTACATCATAAGTTAAAAAAAAAAAAAAAAAGGGTTGACAATTGAGTTCTTTAATTTTTTTAACCTACTTAAAAGTGTGTATTGTTATACAACCTAATTCTAAATTCAGGGTGGTTGTAATTTTGTAAAAAAAAAAAAAAAAAAAATTAATAACACGTTCTTCTGAAATAGTAACTTATCTCTGTATTATAAATATTACAATTATTATCGAAATATTAAATATATTACCTATATTTTATATATTGAATTCGAATTCTGTGAAACCTATTTTCTTAGAAAAGAGAACAAAGAGTACATATTTTCTTCATATGTACTAACTTTGAAATGTATTAACTTTTTTTTGTTCATTAAATTCGATTGATAAGCTGAACTACTATTATAAAATTCAATTCAAAAAAATTTTCTTACGGTAACAAAGAACATATAATGTTTGTATATCCTTTGACAGTAACATGCTTTAAACGTCTCGATACTGAAAAAAATAGATACAGTAGAGCGTCAGTAATCTGGATGTCAATAATCCGGATTGCCTAAAAAAAAAAAAAAAAAAAAAGAAGTTTCTACGGATCGAGAATTTAATTCTTTGATTTAAAACACAGTACTGCTGGCATATTTTGTAGGTTGTTGCAGTAGTTTTTTGTTTTGTTTTAATTTTTCATTGTAGTTATTGTAAACTATATGTTATTATATATTATTGTAAACTAAACTGATATTTTTATATTGAA
>JAFIDM010008419.1:5533970-5562887 GCA_023159025.1 Thereuonema tuberculata | reverse complement strand
GATCGTCGGAAGACATAAGGCTTCAATCACCACAAACAACAAAACATCTTCCTCGATCGTCTAAACGACATATTGATAAACGTGATATGCTGTTACACACAATTGAACAGCATTTCAAAAAACAAAAGCTGAAAGAAGATCGACATGATGTCTTTGGTAAAAATGTGGCGCTAAAAATGCGAGACATCACAAATCACACTCAAAGATTGTTGGCAGAAAAAATAATCAATGAGGCTTTATTTATGGCTGAAATGGGTCAGTTGACAGTATTGCATTCTGTGGGTATGCATGCTATTAACACTACATCTTCTGTGTGTGTGCCTCAGCATCACCAGTCCAACATTACTACTCAACCTACAATATATCACTATGATGTAACAGGTCTTTCTGACTCGCCCACGCCTGGTTCTTCTGCTGATGACATTTCTAATCACTCCCACACTTCCCATTTCTCTAATTACAGTGACAACTAATTACATTTGTAATGATTACTGCATATACTGAAGAAAAAGTGAAATAAATAAAATGCACTTACTGACAAAAATGTTGAGAGAATTATAAACATGGTAATAATCCAACAGTTTTGGAATACTGCACGTATTCCTAGGGACAGGACAAACATGTATGACACTAAAACAACATTTAAGACGACACGAGATGGGAGTGCTTCTTTGATGGTGTTGTAGGTGAGGGAAGTAAATAGGGAAATGGCATCTAGGGAATAAAAGTCTTTATTTTCAAAATCTAGGAAGTAAAAGGCTTCACTTAAAATAAAGACTTTTACTCCCTAGATGCCATTTCCCTATTTACATCCCTTGTCTACAACACCATCAAAGAAGCACTCTACGACTTCCTAGATGATGAAACCCTTTTTTGCCAATTCAACATCACCATAAAGCAAATAGACTTCCTCATCCACACCATTTATAACGGGTAATATTTCACTACATTGAAAATCAAATGTTGTCCATCCACTGCCCACACATTAATCTATATGGAAGATATGTCGATGATATCATCTCAACTCAATAGATCCCCACATACAATTTGAACTGGAAACTCCTTCAAACAAACACATCAACTATCTCGATGTATCCATCACCTACAAAAATAACTCGATACAAACCACTGTCTACAGAAATCCCACCTGCTCAAACAGGTACATACAATACAACTCCAACACGCCCCACACATACAAAATTAACACAGTAGATTTCCTAATACACAGAGCACTCAAAACATGCTCCACAAAACCAGCCTTACACACTGAACTAAAAACCATACACACCATACTCAATCTTCATAACTACCCCTCCCAGCTTTTTCGCAACTGCCTCAATACCCTCAAACCCCTGTCAAATACATCCCTTTCCCTTATTATCCTTCCCTTGAAGGCTTCATCAAAAAATTCCTCAATCAATACCAATATGCCCCTGTCTTCAAATCACACAACGTAAACATAACACAAACAAAACAACTTAATAACCCTTCCAACACAGTATACGGGATCCATGTGGCCAATGCCCCTCTAGCTACGTGGGACAAACATCCCGACCCCTATCCATATGCAATAAAGAACATGAAAAAGCCTTTAAAAACACAGATCTCCCACACTCATACACTGTTACGCACTTTAAAGAGATGGGACACACCCCCAACTTCTCAGCTGCTAAACCCCTTTTATCACGACAATAAACTATCCCACCGTCTTCTAGCTGAATCTTTCCGTATAATCCAGCCTAAAGCTTATAATCCCATCACCGGCGGGCAAAATGCCCGTCACTATTGCTAAACTTGTTCAATCCTCTCACTTTCACCATGCATTCCCATCTCGTGTCGTCTTTAATGTTGTTTTAATGTTTGGGCCGTCTCTGATGAAGGAATACGTGCAGTATTCAGAAACTGTCGGATTATTACCATGTTTATAATTCTCTCCACATTTTTGTAAGCAAGTGCGTTTTCTTTACTTCAATATACGCACATTAAGCCTCCTTGATATCCTTAATGTTTAATAAAAGTGGTAAAGCATTATTAATTTTCATAAGTGTTTTATTCATATACATACCTTCAAATACTCTTGTTTTCAGGCCTTCGTAAATTGAATGGCAGGTTTCAGGAATTATGTAACTTAGTGCCTGGAGTGATATTATAGTTGAATATATTTGAGATCTTCATAACTTCTTCCGGTCACAAGAAATCGCAATGTTGCTGTTAATCTTTCGTGTGGTGTTATAGCTTGTCTCAGCATTGTATCTTGCTGTTTACTTATGGGTGTTACGAGTGACAAAAGATTCAAATACGTTTCTTCGTTCATTCGCAGATAATTATGCCAATCATTAGGATATATTTTCAATTCACTCAGTAAGTTAATGGGAGAATAGATTTTTCTTTTCAGTAATCAGTCTTTACACCACATACCATGTTTATTCTTTTGTGTTTTTCTTTTTAAAACCAGGACACAGGCAGCCAAAGTAAGCGCAGCGTCGTTATCCGAATTAGACGTATCTCAAACACAAACTGATGCTGTTCAAGCATGCTTGCGCCTGGGTCAATATCCCATTACGGTTGATAATGAAAAGAAAAATATGATATAAATCAAATTCATTTTTTTTGTATTATTATGCTTCGAATATGTAGTAATTGAATTACTTGTTGCCGTCATCTACTCAGCAGAGCTTAAAAAAATTTATTTTAATATATTTTAATAATTGTAATTTTGTGTAGTGAAATCCAAGACAGCAGAAATATTGTTCTTTTACAATTCTTTTTGTGTTTCAAAAAGCAATAAAAATAATGTATTTATTACAGTATAATTACATTATCACGGATTTCTTTATTAAAAAATACTTATTATTATGATTGGTAAAAAATATAAATTGTTAGCTTCATCAGCTCCGTCACATTATTGACAACTCCGTCACATGGATGAACACATGCTAATTTATATTCTGGTGTTAGGCTTAAACTCCGATTACGACTGTATTCAGTTTACAACAATTCAATAACATTTCCCAACAAACTATTTAAAATTTGTACTTCTACTGTTAAAAATTACAATATATAAATGCGTGACGTAGTTGACATATCATTAAATACAAATATTAGTGTAGAAACTTATGACTGTTGTAGACACTCCTTCTTTTACCGCTCTATGCTCGCCCAAGGCGATTGCGTAGCGTAGTGAACATGCTGTCATCTAGGGCGAATTTAGTGACTTTTTTGATGATGAAGGCTCTTCAGTGATGAAAATCCTTACATGTGACGGAGGTGACATACAAAACAAGTTACTCACTTTCTTTAATTTATTAAAAATACACTACTGGTATTTATTGATAACAAGTGTAACAAGAATAAAATATGAACCCCATACAGTTACCAATATTTTTTTACGAAAATTCAAGCCCACTTTTAAGACTGTTTCAAAATATGAAAAGTAGTCAATTCAGCCGAGTTACAACGCAATTACTGCTACATTAGGTAGAAAAATATTTTTTTTCACAATTATTTTTTAATAATAAAAATTCTCAGTAGTTTAAAAATTATATTTCAGTCCTAATTTAAATTATGGTAAAAAAAATTCTTTAAAAAAAATATTAGTTTACACCAAGTTACATAAATTCCACCATTTCCAGATAACGACCCGCCTTATGGTGGTGAAGGGAATTTGTGCTTGTACAAAATGCTTGATCAAGCATGTAGTTACGTCTGTAGCGGCCTTGGAAATTTAATAAAAGATGGAAATAATAATAACTGTTTACTAGAGTTTATACATGTTGAGTATTGCTATCTAAATGCGACCATGAAATAACACTTTAATATTGTTGTGGTTATTCCGAGACCATGCTCTACTGTTGATATAAAAGTTAGGGTTTTTTTTTTTTTTTATCTCCTGTTCAGTTTCCTATAAATATTGTTTAATAAGAAATCTGTCGTTTTTATTTCCACTTTTGACATTCAAGAATCATCCTATTAATAGCCAAAAACTGTCCTTCGGGATGTATGTTTGTAATCAATGTGTGCTTTAATTTCCTTATTATCAAAAATGTGATTGTTGAGAATTGGTTGCGATTGTTGTGATTGTTGCAGAGCTGCATTATATATGTGATTGTTGCGCATGCAACAGATTCAATTGTTGAGCGTGGTGTGATTGTTGCGATGGTTGTGATTGTTGCTAATGGAGCTGTATAATATAGGCAAAAAACGGATGTTTGCCATCAATCAAAGTGGAGAGAGTCGGAGAGAGAATATTAAGTGGAGTAGTCCAGTGGCTAGCGTTCCTGACTGCGATTACGGAGGTCCTCGGTTCGAATCCAATGCAAGGCGAAAAAAAAAGAAAGAAAAAATAATTACAAATACATTAACTAATGTCTTTTTGAAAAGAAAAATTAGTTGTTTTAATGTTGGTGGGTTGTTCAATACTTACTTAAACTTGTATACAAAACAATCTTTAATTATTTTAAATCAATCCAAAAATTGTAATTCAAAAACAAGTAAAAACAGGATACTTAAGTATAAACAAATCTCCTTATAAAAAATGAGCTTAGAACATTTTTTTTCTATCTTGTGTTTTTGAAAAATTTTACGGTATTTCAAAAAGGTGGCATTTGTTTTACTTCCGTGAATATTTCACGGGTTGCAACTAGTATGTATGTATTATATGTGAATGTAAAAAATCCAAATTTATATATATATTTAAAGGATAGATTTTAAAAGAAATAAAAAGCAATCTTTCAGCAAAAAAATACTAACTAATTAAAATGTTTTTGTTTTTTGTTTTTTATAGAATGATTAAAACTTAATAATCGTCTTTCACTGGTTTTTTAACCATAATTTAAACTTTCAATGTCTTTGGCAGAGAAAATGCTCTGATTGTAGTATTTTTTTCATCTTAATAACTATTAAAATCCAGATTCTTGATTTGCAAGTAAACGAGCTGAATAAAGATTCATTAACAAAATTTAAATCACAAAGATTAACTCAAGGGTTTTTATCTCAAGATAAAAACCCTTATTTATAATTTGTTTTTGTTTTGTTTTTTCATTTCTATCTAAAGATATGTTTCTTAAGTATAATTTAGTCATCAAGCTTAAACTCATATTCTACAGAATGATAGCTCAGTTTAGATAGAAGTGCAGTATTCTGCATTGGTTCAAGAATAAATAAATTTCATTTGAGTAATAAGAATGACTGTTTTCAAAAGGTTTGGAAATTTAATAAAAATGGAAATAACAACAATTGAAGTTAAAAGTGTCTTATTACAGACCTATGCGGCCCTTGGGATTGTGGGATTTAAGGCTCTGGCGTTTCGTGACTAAGGCCTAAGTTGTGGTCGGGTCGTCAGCCTGATGCCCACCTGCCTTTAACCTCTGGAAAAGAAACCCGGTACCCATTCTACAGAGGGCTGGGTAGACCCTAGGACCCGTTAGGAGGAGAATGGAGCATGGAAAAATCCTCACCCTCTGCCGACATCAAACCCTTCACCTCCAATCCCCCGCCAAGCGCCCTTACCAAATGGCTACTGGGCACATAAAATAATAGCAGTAGTTATCCATATTCCTCTTTATTAATTCTGAATAATGGATTTAGGTGCTATTTGGCTATCAGGTCTTTCATTTCACACTAAGAATGTAACAATTTTTGTAAAACTACATTAGATTGAAACTAATTCTGAAAATGGTAAAAAATTGATTACTAAAATTCTAAACTTTTAAATTACAAAATTCACTTTATTTTTTAACTACTACATAACTTGATATAGGCAATATTTCGAACTCCTTTCTACCGGACGTTCTTCCTCAAGCCTTTTAATGGAAAAAGAAAACTTTCTCCTTCCCAATTCAAACATAAAATGAAATAAATTAACATTCAAGAATTCTTTTCCCGTTCAAAGGCTTGATGAAGAACATCCGGTAAGGAGTTCAAAATATTGCCTGTATGAAGTTATGGAGTAGTAAAGAAAATAAAGTGAATTTTGTAATTTATGTGGTTATCTAAACTTTTAAACTTTTCATTAAATGTTCTTAAGACCAGATTTTTTTTTTTTTTTTTTTTTTATATATAAAGTATTTTCCAAAGTAACAGAGAAATATACGAGAGAATAGAGAGGATTGTGGACACAATGAGAAAGAGGAGAATAACATTCTACGGACACCTTAGTAGAATGAATGATGACAGATTGTCAAAGCAACTCTTTAACTATTTTGATAAAAAACCCAAAACACATATAACCTGGTTTAAGGATGTAAAGAGCGACATGGAAGAAATGGGAATAACAGCCGAAAAATTGGAGAATAGGGGGATGCTCAGATCAACAGTTAAAAATTTTGTTGGTTTTCAAGCAAAGCAGAAAAGGAAAACAGGGGGAATCTGGACAGATGAAAGACGAAAGCAACAGAGTGAAAGGATGAAAGAATACTGGAGGAAGAGATTGAATGAAGGAAGAAAATCATGAGGTTATTTCACATTGTCCCTAGATGGCCAAATTCAAAAGACGAAGAAGAAAGTATTTTCCATTTCATTTTTTTTCCCCTTTTCAAACTATAAATAAACTCCAGAAATATGTTCATAATATCATTATTAAGAAATATATCAATATTCCAAATAAAAATTACAAAGTTTTATTTTCTATAGAAACAATATTTTAAATTGAATTATTTTTCTTAAGCAAAAAACCTTTCACACCTTAAAAATTAAAACAAAACCTCCATCCTTAAAACCAACGCTCTACAAAATATTTCTCAAATGCTTCAGAGTTAATTCTGATTCTCTTATCTTCTCAAGCAAAATAATGCTACTACTTCTAATAAATATAATATTTAAATAAAAAAAAAAAATATACAGAAGTTGGGAATGTCAGATATGCAAATATCACTGTTGTTATTTCTAAGTGTATTTTTTTTTATTTATTTAATAATAAATTTAAACATTGACTCCTACGAGATACCACTAATGATGGATCTGTATGTAGGTGCTGTAGAATATATATTTTTCAGTTTGTACAGATAATTAATATTAATATACTAATAATATTGTATTGTTAATATAATAATAATAAGGAAATAATATTAATATAAACAACATAACATATATAAAATATACATATAGACAAAATATTTTTTTTGAAAATATAAACTATGTGAAATTTTAATAAATTTAAAAATATTTCTTTTTTTTTTTTCAGTACACATAAAATATACATAACATATTTTATCCAAAATATATACCATGTAAAATTTTTATAGATTTTTTTTTTTTTTGCTTTTCTATAGATTTTATATAAGGTAGAGGTTTTCTTAAATATTCCAGTTTATTTTTCCATGTATTATTTTTTGTAATATTTTATTTTTTAATATACTTATTTTATTAAATTTATTTTGTTTTAATTCTTCTTCAATTTGTACAAAAAGTTTTAATAATATTCTATTTTTATTTCTTAATTCAAATTTGTTCTTAGGATTTTCGTAATATAAAATCTTTAATAATTTATTTCTTGAATTGTTTTCTAGGTTGTTATTTCTAATGTGATTTCTAATTTTGTAAAAATTGTCTATTATTAAAGAATACGTTATTTTTTCTCTTGGCATTAGAATTTTGTATTTTATTTTTATATTTATTTTTTCATTTTTTGTTAAATTATATAATACAAGATTATTGTATATTATTATTTTATGTAATATTCTATTTATGTTAGTAGTGTCTGTATTACCTAGATGGACCCAACAACCCAATCCATAATTTATTAATGAGTCTATAAATGATTTATATATTAGTATCTTATATCTTACAGAAAAGATACTTTGTATGTGTTGAAACTTATATATTAACGAATTGAGTTTATTTAATACATGTAAATAAAGTTATCAACAACCTTAGATACGCAGATGATACAACTTTGTTATCAGAAACTGAGGAAGGGTTGAGACAACTTGTAGGAAAGATCAAGAGAGAAAGTGAAAAGATGGGTCTCCTTCTTAATATCAAAAAGACAAAGATCATGACGACTGCTGAAACAGAGGATAGTAAAATAACCATCGATGGAGAACAATTTGAATGCGTGAAATATTTTTGTTTCCTTGGATCCAAGATTGACCAGAGTCAAGGCTGCTGTCCTGAAATTAAGCGTCAAATCGCATTGGGCCACAGAGCAATGTTGAGCATGAACAAAGTGTGGAAAGCATCGGTCAGACTAGTCAATGCCATAGTGTTTCCTATTGCATTATATGGATGCGAAAGTTGGACAATGAAGAAAGCTGATTGGAGGAGAATAGATGGGTTCGAACTGTGGTGTTGGAGACGACATTTACGAATTCCATGGACAGAAAAAGTTACAAACAGGGAGGTTTTGAAATGCATGAAACCTGAAATTTCACTCGGCGGGAAGATAAATAGAATGCAGCTAAAATATTTTGGACATATGTTGCAATCAGATTCACTTGATAATGCAATAATGCTGGGAATGATGAGTGGGAAAAGAAGACGTGGCCGACCGAGCATCACATGGATAGACACGATTAAAGCAATCACAGGCCTAAGTTTAGAGCAGCTAAGAACGAAAGCACAAGATCGGAAAGAGTGGCGAGAGATGACCCATAGAATCGCCAAGAGTCGGATACGGCTAAATGGTGGAAGTGAGCTGCAACATAGTAAGTATCATGTATTATAATATCAGTTGATGAGTTAGCTAGAACTACTCCTGTTAAAAACAACAACAACAAAAATAATGTGTTTTCCAAGAGAATTGATCATTAATGTATAAACCTAGAAATCTATTTGTTTTAATTATTTCTATATTTTCACAATTACATCTTTGGGAGTTTGTTATTATCTATTAAACAATTATGATTATGATATTTTAATAATGGATTTATATGTAAAAATTTATTTTTTGTTTTCAATATCATTAATTTTGTTTTTTGACTGTTTATTTTCCTTTTATTATTGTAAGTCCAACTAATTAATCTATTAAAGTCTTTTTGTATGTTGTATTCGGCAGTTTTCATTTATATTCATTTATATTTATTAAAATGATAACATCGAAAATTTTTGCTTATGCTGATGACGATATTGTATTATATAAATAATGTAAATATATAATAAATAAAAGTGGTCCTAAATTTGAACCTTGAGGAATTCCTATTTTTAATTTATATGTTTTATCTAATTTTGAATTTAAATTAATTCTCATTTTTCTATTTTTTTTAAATAATTTTTTTAATATTTCTATTATGTTTCCTCTTATGCCAGTATTAAATAATTTTTCTATCAATATCTTATGATTAACACTGTCAAATGCTTTCTCAAAAACAATAAAAATAATATAGATATACTGTTCTTTATTTAGTGTAATATTAATGGTATTTTGGAAATCTTGAAAGAGTTTGTCAGTACTTAAATTTTTTTTGATATGCAAATTGTTCTCTTTTTAGTAATTTATATTTATGTAGAAAGTTATATATTGAGTTAGTTAAACATATCTCTATAATTTTTGTCATATTGGAAAGAACAGAGATTGGTCTATAATTTTTTATATCATCAATTTTTCCTTTTTCCAGTTACAGGAAGTTACAGGAGTTATTTTTCCAGTTTTCCAAATATTTGGGTAAGTTCCATAGTCATACATGGTTTTTACAAGTTCGTGTAATATTGTTGCAAATATATCCATATAATTTTTTATATCTTTTACAGCAATATTATCAATACCAACAGTATTTTTATTTTTCATTGATTTAATTATTTTAATTATATCTTCAATATCGGGTATATGAAACTATTGAATTTGTTAATAATTATATGTTTCTATTAATTTACAAATTTTGTTTTTATCTATAGTTTTATTTTCGTTATTTTTTATAATATTATTTATTATATTCCAAGTCTTTTTATTATTATTGTAAGTTTTTTGTAATTTATTTTGATAGAATCTTTGCTTGGTTTTTTGTATTAGGTTTTTTAACCAATTACTCTTTTTCCTATAAATTTCTCTATATTCTTTATTTGTTTTATTGTTTTTATGTTTTTTATATAATTTATCTTTCTCTTTGATATGACTACATATTTCATCGGTTATCCATTCATGTTCACAATTTTGTTTTTTATTATTTTTAATTTGATAATTATATTCAGGGTTTTCCTTATGTTTTTCTTTATTGCTTATGGTTTTTTTAGATGTATTAATAATTTTTACAAATTTATTTATTATTTTATTTGGGTCAATTATTTTTTTATTTCTTATATCATTAAGTAAGTTTTCTGATTTTTTAATAAATAATTCCTCATTTATTATATTATTGTGGCTTCCAAATTTTTTTCAGATTTTGATGATTTTTACATAAATTTTGATTATACAATTCTAACATTATTATATAATGATCTGATATTTCAGTTTGTATAATCTTACTTTGAGTATCTTTATTTCTTAAATTAGTCTAAGCATGTTGAGGTATAAGATTTTATTGTCTGTATTTCTCGAGCTGCAGTATCAAGTAAGTTCTGCAAGCCATAAGTATTAAAAATTTCTAGATATTTCAATACCAGAGAATTGGTTTTCTTTTCTAGAATCATATCACCAATAATTATAAGATTATCAGTTTTTTTCTAATTTTTTATGAGCATATTCTATAGTTTTTTCTAGTTCTTGAAGAAAATGATTTTTATTGGTTAGAGGAGGTTTATAAATTATTAATAACTTTTTAAATTTGTATTATTATCAGTTTTACTTATATTAATATCTTTATATTTAGTACACATTTAATATTTTCAAACGTTATTGTATCAATTTGAAAGTTTATTAATGTATATTCATATTTATAATACATTATTATCCTACCGCCTCTTCTATTTTTTCTAAGACTATATATCATATTAGTCTTTCAGGGTAAAATATTTCATTTCATTTATGTTTATTTCCACTAAAATTATTATATTTGAATTTTCATCTTTTCTTACTAATATCTTATGAAACTTTGTCCAAGTGAATTTATAATTCTTCTCTTTTGCAATTACTCTTGCTTTCCAAAATAGGTTTTCTTTTCGTTAAGTTCTCATTGTTATCATAAATTTCATTATTTCTCAAGATTTTCTTTTCTTTCATTTTTTCCATTCAGATTAATCTATTTTTTGAGGTTAAAATTTGACTAAAATAGGCTTTATTTTGTTCTTGTTAAAGTTTGGACTCTATGCATAACTTCTATATTTTGAAGTTGATCTTTTACTCCTATCTTGTTTGCAATTTTTTCTATAACGTCTTGTAGTTTTTCATTTGGTAGTTGGACAACTCCATTTATTTCTAGATTATTTTGCCTTAATTTTTCCTCTGTCCATTTCTAATTCAAGGTTTTTGATTTTCTCTTGTGTGTTATTTTCTCCTTCTTCTAGTTTTGAAAGTCTTTTTTCAGTTTGCATTTGCTTACTTTCTAATGTGGATAATTTTTTTAGAATTTCTTCATAATGTTCATTTATATAGTTTAGACTATTTTTATCTCTCTTACCTCCTGTAGTAACTGGTGTATTCCTAGGGCTGAGTCTATTTCCTTCCTTGGGTTGAGTCATTTCATTTTGTTGAGTTTGTGTATCTTGGTTTTCACCTTTTTTAGCTTCTTTGGTTAAATGTAAGAATATCACTATTAGAATAAAATTATCACATCTCCAATTTCTTTTTCTTGCAGACATTGACACATTTGCTTCTGTTGAAATGTTTATGCATTTTAAGTGGAATTCATCTCCACGTCCTATACATTGACCTTCTTCTTCTTTAAGTGGCTTTTTACATTTTGTACAGTTCATATTATATCCCTTTTGAGACATATTTGATAGTTATAATATCTGTAATCTAAGTTGCCTACTTATATTGTTTAATAAAACAAATAAATTACTTATTCGTTAATTAGGCTTATTTGATTTTATCTTATTTATTTTATTTTACTGAAACAAGAATCATCATCTGCAGAACACTTTACAATTTTGCAAATGTATGTTCTGATCTCTATTCCTTTATTTTTTTTTTATTTGTCAGTCTCAATTTGAAGAAGAATAGTCGAGTAGACCACTCGAAATATTGTGATGAAGTAAAGAAGAAGTATACATGAAGTTATTTTATCTACTTTGTGTCCTTTTTTTATGGGGGGAGGATTTGCAAACAATTGATGAATTTCCAACCAAAAAAAGGAAAATCACTACATTTGATCAATTTTTGGATGCAAGGATTAGGGGTGGTTTCTAACCTACCAACCCTCCCCTTCTTATGTCAATGATGGTGACAGAACTTGCATTTCCTGAATTACTTATCCCTAAATACTATATTTACTTATCAAAAACACCTGAATATCAAATTAGTTTATTGTTAATTGTACCATTCTACAATTTTCCATCTGATTTCCCCCAAATGTGTGTTTATTTTTGCACAAGGAACAGAGATGATGCTACTTGAATGACAGCGCAGATTGAAAGGTTTCAATTAAATTTATCAGAACAAATCCCCACTAGCAACAAAAAATCTGTTTTTCTGCTTTCTCAAGAAGAGACTCGTCTGGAACGAAAAAGAAAAGGCTCGTACCATCCCTTTCTTTCCTACTAGAGATAGGCTGATGATGGGAATGGGAAGTTAATGTTATTTCCCAAGAAAAGAAACTGAGCTACCCTTACTGTTTTTAAAAATTTTAATTAACTTTGTCAGGATCAATACAATAAATAAATAAATAAATAAGTAAAAGCAACATATTTATTGCCTTTTTTTAAAAAAAATGCGTTAAAAAAAAAGAGTTGATGTAAGGAACTCTGTTATAGTAACAGCATTAGCAAACACTACCCACAAAATAACAGTGTGTTACAAGTAATGCTAGTAAAACATATTTTCCATCCTTGCTTTCTACCAGTAATTGTAGACAAAAATGTAAATATTTGGTTCCAATAATAATTTAACGTGAAATTCATCATTAGTGATACCAGGCAGCAACAGAGGTTAGGCTGTAATGCAGGCTTTTTGTGTGTTGTGGTTGCTTAGGTGATAGGTGTACAAAGCCTTAAGCAAACAAGAAACTTTGTGTTTCTCTGAAATGATGATCTGCAGCGATTCAAAGATTGGATAAGTGAAAATTCTCCTGATGAATTGTGATTCTATTCCCCACAAATATTACCAAATCAGTAAACAAATGGGATTATTTGTTCTCAGTGTGTTCCTGGTAAATAAGGACGAAATTGCAACGACAAAACCTATCACTGAGATTCTTTTACAAGCCTAGCTTATTATGGTATTGATGAATCGATAAACTGTGTTGTGCAAAGTTCAAGTTAGTGATATAGTGCTAATCAGCAATGAATATACAAATGTGCGTTTCTGATGGCAGAAGATTTAAAAAATTCCCGATAGAAGACATCAGGTGAAATTCTGAATGATATAACATATTCGAATGTTCATATTTTAATCATTCCCAACTATCATGAAATGTGAGAACATAATTTGGTGTAACCAAATGTAATTACTACAGTTAGTGAATATTTCCTGAATATACTAAGTTTTCTTTTTTCAAGTACTGTCTCACTCTGTAACTAAAACCAGTGAGGGTCTTTTTGTTCCTAATATTACACAATGGCCCTAATTCCACTTACTTAGGGTCAGGACTTAATCTTCACATAAATAACAGTCATTCCTTCTTCAGTGATAACATATTTTAAAATTTTTAATTTATAGTAAATAGTTTCTTCCAATGGTTCTAAAAGCTCTACAAAGTCTCAGTGAAGTACTAATGCCACTTTCTGAGTTTCTGCAAACAAAAATTCACAAATACCTGTAACAGATATCCTTCTTACATGTAATAGGTCTTTGCAGTCTTAATCTGTAATTTCCTTGAAGTGGTTCTAAGTCCTCAATATTTCGCTGCAGTTCCTCCAAACTTCACAAAAAGCTTCTCTTGCTGACAAGCCTTGTTGCCAAAATGTTACAATGCATATGTTATTACATGAAATAATTAATCTACGAGAAATTCTACATACAGTAAAAGCAAGGTTGACTGTGGAATGATGTCGTACGTCAACCTACAACTAACGTCTGCTTCATTATAGCATTGCTTCTCAATCTTTTTCACTTCATGGCTCACTTCTGCATTAGCAGAAATCCCACAGCACACCAAACTTTTTCAAAGCTTTTTTTGCTGTCACAGAATCCTTTGAAAAGCATCTAAGATTTACTAAATTTCACACACTCGTGGTCATCCTCACGGCACACTGGTTGAGATGTATAGGATTTATTTACACTCGCTGTTAAAAAAAATTAGCCCACCTAGAACGAATGATTCAAGAATGACAAAACTCTGTAAACGGCACCGTCACAGTCAGTTGTGCCAATGACTGCAGTTGGGCTGCAATTGCCTACATGAGAACTGCCACCAGGAGTACTGCTACACTGAGGTCATGTGAATGGCCATTACATGACTGCTGTGGGCTTTATAATCAATGTGGGTGTGGAGTGTAGGTCTCTGAGTCCTCAGCATATCTCAACGACAGTTTCGAGAGATGTCGTATCGTTGGACTGAGGGAGGCAGGTTGGTCTTTCCTGTGGATTGACCACCACCTGGACAAGTTCCGACTATACTGTGCAACAATGTTTGAGAGTAGGGAGACACATGCATGAATATTTCTGTGTGCCATATGAGACAATCATGTCATCGTCTGACAAGCGTGAACTAATCCAAGGTATTCAGACACATATTGCAGCATCATTAGAAACCTGTGTCGATCTGCACAATTGTGAGGTGACTTGAAGAATGAGACTTGCATTCTTGGTCTCCCTTATAGATGTCTACCATTAACACCCCACTATTGGTGGCTTCTTTACAATGATGTAAAGAGGGGGTGGTGTGGAATGACATTGAATCCCCGTTTTATCTGGACATGGATAACTGCTGGTACTTGAATTTGGAGAAGACTGGGCTGAGCAGACATCCGGACTTTATTGTTGAGCAACACACCAACACTACTGGTAGTATGATGATGTGAGGAATTATTTCCTACGATTCTTGGATCTCCTTTGATAGTGATCAGGGGTATCAATCAATGTAGGTTCAGGATATTCTGCTTCCCTTCAAAGAATAGCTACAGTGTCTATTTTTCAACAAAGTAATGCCTCCCCACATACAGTATGGGTTCCCTGGACTGCCCCCATGCTGTCGATATCTTTCCTTTTTCTGCCAGGTTTGCAGACTTGTTGCCCAATGAACATGTATGGGACCAGCTGGGACGGCAGCTTTGGTCATTAACAGATTGAACAATCTGGAATGGTCGTTGCAACAGCTATGGGAGATCTTCTTCAGGATAGCATTAGAAGTATCTATGACTCCATACCAAGTGTTATCACAACATTTATCCATTGTAGGCCAGAATGAATCAGTACTAAAGGGCCTATTGACCTATAGTGTTCTGCCCAAATAAAGAGACCCATTTTCATCTCATATTGTAAATTTATGATATTTTGATATCGTATTTTGCTTCATCATTCTAGCTGCCTATACATTTAGGTACACTGATTTTTTTTTTTTTTTTTGGCAATGAGTATATTTTAGACTAACTATATACATGAGGGGGCTAGAATCAAAGGCAGCTAAATCCATGTTTTGAAATTTTACAAAAAGTTTATTTTTTTTTTAAGGTGGTAACATTGTATGAAGAAAGCTTCAAAATACTTAGAGTAGGAATTAGAACTCAATGGATAGCACACTGACGCCTATAATGACACGTTATTCTTTTATTGAATAATTAAAATGGATTTAGCTGCCTTTGATTCTATACACCTCACATATATACACGTATATACACTTTATACCAAATTCTTCTAGTATCTCTCTTTTTTTCATCTCGTGTAATATATAAAAATGACTCCACAACCCATTTAAAATAATTTATTTAAATACTAAAGCAGCGAATTTTCGGGAACATATTTTACGTCATTCCCTTCTTCAAGCAAATAAGGAACTAATATATCAAACAATACCATAAACAGAAAGAATATCATAAATTAAATATACACACATCAATTGAATAATATAAATTGTTATGTCAATGGTTAGTTATTTAACATATATATATATTATTAAATTTATACATGACAATAATATCCGTATATACAATAAAAGGACAAAGTTAATAATCCAATGCATTGATTGTTACTCCTTTTTGATTGTCAGTCTTCATTAAATTTCTAATTAAACCAACAGTGATAGGATCAACTCTAACACCCTCATATCTATTAAAGTTGTTATTCCTTGTGTTTTTGATGATATAACTCTCAAGGATTTTTTCTGAATTTCCTATTAGTTTCTTTATATAAAATTTTAATGTGCTCATTCATAATGTGTCCTATTTTAAATACTATGAAATGCGTTATGGATTCATTTTTATGTATATACACTGTCCAGCCTCTTTATTAGGTACACCCCTGCTGTTGTGTGCGCACAAATGCTGTGTCTCACAACAGCTCTTCAAGCCGGTGGGGGCAGTGTCATGGTGTGAGAGATGTTTTCCTTGCACATTGAGGTCCATTAATACCTCTGGAGGCACATCAGGATGCTAGAGTGTACTTAAACATCATAGCTGACCAAGTACAACCGTACATGTTAACAGTTTATCCTCATGTAGATGGCTACTTCCAGCACGATAATGCACTGGTGCACAAAGCTTCCCTATGGGATGGTTTGAGAAACATGACGATGACTTTTCCTTGCTGCAGTGGCCCCCTCAGTCCCTGGATCTCAGCCTGATTGAAAATTTGTGGGATGAGTTGGAACGGGCTGTTCGCTCCAGGCCTATACCTCCATCAAATCTTCAGGAACTGCATGACACACTCATGTCTGCATGGTGCACAATACCTCAATAACGTTTTCAGCATCTTGTAGAATCCATGCCTCGATGAATTCAGGCCATTTTGAGGGCGAAAGGAGGCCCAACACGCTACTAGGTAGGTGTACCTAATAAAGTAGCCAGACAGTGTATATATAATAAAATGGCTTTTGGATTAGAAGTATGCTAGAGGAACATTCTACTTGAAAGGAAATATTTTAAAAAATAGTATTTAGATTTTTCTTTAACCTCATGATCATTTATTATATCCAAATACAATACAACAAAGTATCACAACTAAAAATAAATACATCCTGAAAATAAATAAATTGTGAAAAATGTACAACACTGGTCTAACATTAAATTATGTAAGAACTCACTACAGCTCAGTCATTGTGGATAATGCTGAAAGGTTCTTTCAAAATATAATTACATTATAAAGTAATAGATAGATAGATAGAAATAATCAGTCAGTAGTGATAGGAATAGAATTTTATTTGAAGAACCATAATTAATTGTTTTGGCCCACAATTATTGTTATCAAATTGCAATCAGCATGTTATCAAAAAAGACGTAAAAAGAAACCTACATCTGAGCTTCAGTGATATTCTTATAAATATTGTAAATTATAAACTACAACTTCTTTTAAATGTTGATTATTGAATGAAACTTTTTTTTTTTTTGAAATGGGGGTAAATTTGGCAAATAACCAAGAGAAGGTAAAACTGAAATATCTCTTATAAGACGTCACACTAATGCATTCCAGTTACAAGGATAGAAGGACAAAACAAGGAAATAGAATCACTATTGGAGTTCTTCAGCCACATGATGCCACTATTAAATCACATATGGTTTGGTAATTGGATTTTAATGGCGCAAAAGCAGCTTTACATCATACATTTTCCTCTTTCTGACTCCGTAGCTTTCATTTTTGTTTCAGAGTTGTTCCTGTCGGGAAACTAGAATTGACCAGTAATTTCCAGGCTCGATCAATTAGATTCCTGGATGTAATCTAATCTAGTGAATTCAAGACCCAAAATTTGTTACGACTAACTCTAGCTTCTTCAAGACTTTCAAGTTGACGCTAATATATCACTCGGTTATCATTCCAATTAACTCCCGTGACCAGAGGTTAAGAGAATTACTGGGATTTTAAGTCAATGTAGAGAAAGTGGTGCAATGAGACATATATCTGCATATTCGTTGTCAGGCAATTATGCCACAAACTATAGCCGAGTGCATTTTCTGGACTATAGTAGTTATCATAACTTCCAAAGTGAACTGAAGATTGAAAGAGCAGAAGTGCTTGTAGCCATTGCTTCAACTGTCTTTGACCACAGGACATTGCTGATCTCAGCTGATAAAGTATTATAATAGAAGTGGTGAAAGAATGGCACCATATTTAGCAGCGAGTCCTTGGTGCTGATGTGGACCCGGTAGCCGAGTGGTCAGGGCGCTTGGCTGCAGGTTCAATTCCTGGCCTCGGTGGAGGGCGGAGATTTTTCCCCACTTCTTTCACCTCCAAACGGGTCCTAGGGTTTACCCAGCCCTCTGTGGAATGGGTACCGGGTTTCTTTCCTGGGAGTTAAAGGCGGGCAGGCGTTGGGCTGACCACCTGACCTCAACTTCGTCTCGTTGGTCACGAAACTCTGGGAGCCTGACCTCCTGCGCCCCAGAGGCCTGTCCAGGCCTATAGAGGAACACTTTAACTTTTAACCTTGGTGCTGACATAACCGAGTTCTAGCAATGATCCATCTCCGAACGGCTCACCAGACACCCTTTATGGAATGCTATTGCTTATGACAGCCAATCACCTTTGACGCAAGTAGTAGGCGATGTGACAGTAACTAGGTGGGTGACAAAACCTCTGTTGTTACCATTATTGAATGGTTTCCTTGGGATTGTCTTTCTGAAGGATAATGTTTCTTTATTTGTTTGTTAGTTAGTTAGTTGAGTTTTAATGGCGAAAAAGCATCTGAGGCTAAGCTGCACCAAGAAAGATAAAGAATAGAATGGGAAAAATAAAAAACAATAAATAAAATAAATGTATTTACATACATACAGAAAGATATGTAGAGAAAAACAAGACTTTGTCTATAAAACAACAGACAGACGAAGGATAATGTTTGGCCCAAAACTTCTAATACAGCGGGTCCATACATTTTACAGGTACATCAGCCACGGAGTAGGTTTGGGAATTAATTGGATGGTCTGTTACTCAGGCCTGTGCTCAGCTACCCCAAATGCAACAACATTATGTGTGATCCTAGATACCCCAGCATATCATTAGAGCGCCTATAAAATTCATGTATTCGGTTTATAAAATTTCAATGCACTAACATACTTCCACAAAGCTACTACAATATTGTTGAGCTGTTATCATTTGAGATTTAGAAACAGTAGAGTAGCCAGAGGGGGTGGGGTTGGAAGGCAATGACTGCAGACAGTGGAGGAGATGGCAAAATATTGATGACATTTTTAAAACTTTTTCTTATTTAAATCTGTTGTTTTTTTTTGTTTGTTTTGTTTTTTTATTGGTAGACCCACTATATTTTATTTGAATGCATGATAAAACTCTTTAGTCTTGGGATGGTATTTTTAGTAGCTCATTGTGTTGCCAAATACCTTGCTATGCCATTGTTCAGATTTGAATACAAGGCAATAAAAACAAGACAATACAATACTTAAAGCAGATTTAAAAAGTTATTTGATGTGTGTTTTTTTTTATTCTTTACATTAAAAAACAACTAGAACTCAAACATAAATCAATTCATTTAAAAAAGCTTTAAATAAACATGCTAAAAATATACAATACATTAAAAATGTTCCTAGGACAGGACAGTTTCGAGGAACAAATCATCAGCATGATTCTATAAGCAAAAAAGATAATAATAATAAACAAGATCTTAATAATAATAATAAAATAATAGCTGACATGAAGACTATCGTTATAACTTGAGTTATGTTTTATTACTATTATTTTGGTGAAGGCTGAATACCTGCATGAGTTCAGCAGCCTTTTTAGGCTTATTTTACAAACCCTAGAAACTAACAACATACCAAAGACAGTGGAAGAAAAGAAAGAAGAAGAAACAAACACAGGAAAGAAAGAAATATCCATGCCACTCCGAGATTTGAACCATCTTCATAAAATAGTGCGGAAAATTAAAAATATCTGTATGGATGACGATGCGAATTCACATATTGTCATCTACAAAATACATTTGTGCTATTTTTCTGATATTTCTGTGTCAGTGTGAGACAGAACTGTGTTGCAAATTCAAAGCAACTAATACTTAAAGTGTGATGTCTTATTATCTAGACCCAATTACATTTATCTCCAACTGATTGAAATAATAATGAGATTGACATCAAAATTAATTTACCCATTTTTTCGTACAATTTTCATATTTATATTTATTAAAATTACAGGAAGAAAAAATATAAATACTAGAGAAAAACTTCCAAATCTTTATGATAAAACAGTCCACAGGAAGGTGCATCATTTTATTTTTTATTTCCACAAACAGAAATCAAGGATAGAAAAGCAGGAAATTTATAAATTATAGAATCATTTTATTTTCACATTTTTCAGTGTGTGATTTTTGACGTCGAAGAACAGCAGAGGCCGAATTGTGTTTTCTAGTTAAGAGTAAACTTTAAATCAGTCTAGAGATTAAACCCTAATCACAATAATAAGCCACAAAACAAGGAATCCCACTGAGATTGAAATGAAGAGAAAGAAACATGCAATCCTTCCCCAAATTTGAATTTAGGTTCAGGCGTCTACGTAGGGACACTGCCCCAGTCCTATTTGACTGTGTCAGAACGTCGTAATAATAAAAACAATTTTATTTCTACAGTCAAACTCTTTCTTTAAATAACATAGAATTGAAAGAGGGTGTGACTTCTTTAAAAGAAAATTATGAGTTGTAAATGCTATCGTAATCGGGAGCCTTTCAACATCGCCATTATCACATGCTGTAACACATTTGTTATGATAGTCTGTATCTTTGCTATCAACATTCACATGTTGTTTACAATTATTAAGTTTCATTTTGCTATTTCCCCCATTTTAATTTAGCTTTCTAGAAGAATTCCTTTCAGCTGCTTTCACTCAAGTTGTTTTGTTTTTTGTGGCACAAGCACTTGCAACTTGAAAATTATGGTTTAATTTATTATTTGTCTCCATTGCCATCACTTGTTAACGCAGAAACCTATCAATTTTAAAACTATTTACGAAGTCGAATGATTTCCATGCTGTACAGGTACTCCTCACTTTACGACCTAGTCCCGTTCTGACGACTAAGTCATTAAGCGAATTGGTTGATAAGTGAGCAGCTTGTGCCAGGAATGGAGGATCGTTGTAAAATTATAAAAATTATGCAACAGACTTTAAATTTATTCATAAAAGGACATGCATATGTACATATTATCATTTGTTTATTTGGTTATCTGGAGCTGTAGAGGGTCCAGGGAAGGGAGATGACGACGATGAAATAGAAGTTGTACCTTCAAGGGCAGAGGTCGTAAATGCGAGTGGTCGTTAAGCAGATAGGTTGTAAAGTGAGGTGACCCTGTATTGAAAAGCAATAAAAATGTGGAAACTGAACCAACAGCATGAATGTCAATATTTTTGAGAATTGGAATTTCGGTTATTGAATATTCTACACAAAAGGGTAGAAGATTAGTGAAATAAAGAGAACAAAAGTTAATTATTTTTTTTGTGGGGGTGGGCTTTTACTTTCTCAAGTAAAGTGATATTGTGAAGAAAAATTACAATTCAAAATCTTAATTCTCAAAAACTGAGGGTGAAAGGAAATTATACGAGAGAGGAAGAAGATTGTTGAGTTTGGATGACTTTTGCTATCAATACGACAACTGGTGGACTCAGGATGTTTCAAAGGGGGGGGGGGGGGTAAGTTTTCTGAAGGGCTGACTATACCTGTGAGTCTGAAGCCTACGCTATTGCCAGCTTTTTATTAGCAATTGAAATCGTCATCATGGTAATTTTAATATCTATCAGGCAGCAGCCTTCATAAGCCCCATTTTATCCAGTCTATATTCACAGCTAAAGGAGGGGCTATAGCCCCCCCCCCCCCCCGGATCCGCCTATGAATACGTCAATAACAACAAAAACAGTGACTTAAACTTAATAGGCAGAATAAGAATAATTAAAACATTATGCTCCATAATTAGTTCAAATGATTCAGATATGAAAAAAGGCTATCAAAGGTTATAGATTTTATATGATTGTCACGATATGATAAGACAAGCAAACAATGCATTGGATAATTTAAAAATAAACAATGGGATTTCTTTTATGATTTTTCATAAAACTTACACTGCAAAATCTACTCACTCTCTTTTTCCCTAGTGTGTTTTTTACGATGATAACTTAGTCCTGCTAAATTAATAAATCCTTCATTACATATTTCACAGTGATAAGGTGTTTCCCGTGTGTGAGTTCTGATGTGGTTGCTCAGATTTGACGTCTGGGCAAAGCTTTTGTCACAGAATTCACAACGATACGGTTTCTCCCCCGTGTGGGTTCTCAAGTGGTCTTTCAGATTCGAAGGACGTGCAAAGGTTTTACTACAAAACTCACACTGAAGAGGTTTCTCACCGCTGTGTGTTCTAAGATGGTAATTACGAACAGATAAGTCAGCGAAGCTTTTATTACAGATTTCACAGTGGAACGGTCTTTCGCCTGTGTGTTTTCTTTGATGTTTAATAAGCCCCGACTGATAACCAAAGGTTTTATTACATAGGTTACATTGAAAAGGCTTGTTCTCACTGTGATTTCTCAGATGGGCAACTAGTCCTGTGCGCTGGGTGAAGGTTTTACTGCACAGTTCACACTGATAAGGTTTCTCCCCCGTATGAGTTCTCAAGTGGTCTTTAAGATTTGAGAGACGGGCAAATGTTTTACTACAAGCCTCACACTGAAACGGTTTCTCACCACTGTGAGTTCTCAGATGGTAGGTAAGAATTGATAAGTCGGCAAAGTCTTTATCGCAGATTTCACAGTGGAATGGTCTTTCGCCTGTGTGTTTTTTTTTATGTTTAACAAGCCCCGATTGATAACCAAAGGTTTTATTACATAGGTTACACTCAAAAAGCTTTTTCTCACTGTGACTAGTCAGATGGGCAACAAGTCCAGTGCGATTGCTGAAGGTTTTAGTGCACAATTCACAATGATACGGTTTTTCTCCCGTATGAGTTCTCATGTGGTCTTTAAGACTTGAAGGACGCGTAAATGTTTTATTACATACCTCGCACTCAAAAGGTTTTTCTCCACTGTGAGTTCTAAGATGGTACGAAAGGACTGAAGAGTCAGCAAAAGATTTATCACAGATTTCACAGTGAAACGGTCGTTCGCCTGTGTGTTTCTTTTGATGTTTAGTAAGCCCCGATTGGTGAAGAAAGGTTTTATCACAAATCTCGCAATGAAACGGTCGTTCCCCTGTGTGGCTTCTTTCGTGTTTGGTAAGCTCTGATTGGTAAATAAAGTCTTTATTACAGAGGTTACATTGAAACGGCTTGTTCTCGTTATGACTTCCAAGGTGGATGACGAGTCCTTTGTGTTGGCTGAAGGTTTTATTACACAATTCACACCGATACGGCTTTTCACCGGTGTGAGTTCTCATGTGGTTTTGAAGAGTCGTAGAGCGTGCAAATGCTTTGCTACAAATCTCACACTGAAACGGCTTCTCGCCTGTGTGAGTTCTAAGATGTGTCGTAAGAATTGATGAATCGGTGAAGCTTTTATCACAGAAATCACAATGAAATGGCTTTTCACCAGTGTGCTTTCTTGTATGCTTAATGAGGCCCGACTGCTGAAGGAAACTTTTATCACACATTGTACATTGAAATTGTTTTCTATCACTGTGAGTTTTAAGGTGATTGACAAAGGTTTTGTGGTGTTGGAAGGTTTTGCTGCATTGTTCACATTGATAAGGTTGTTCCCCAGAGTGAATTCTGAGATGATATTTAAGACTTGCAAGACTTGAAAAAGCTTTACTACAGTGTTCGCAATGATAAGGTTTTTTGCCAGTGTGAATTCTTAGGTGGTTGGTAAGAATTGATGAAACAGCAAAGCTTTTATTACAAAATTTACAATGATAAGGTTTTTCCCCCGTATGTTTCCTATGATGTTTTGTAAGGCTTGATTTCTGCGCAAAACTCTTTTCACATAATTCACACTGAAATGGTTTTGTATCCGAGTGAGTTTGCAGGTGATTGACAAGTCTCGAGCGCTGAGTGAAAGCCAGATCACATATTTCACATTTATAAGGTCTTTCACCGGTGTGATTTCTGAGATGATATTTCAATAAGGAAGAACGTGAAAATGCCTTTTTACAAAATTCACACTGAAACGGTTTCTCACCAGTATGAATTCTATAATGGTAAACGAGAACTGATGAATCGGCAAAACGTTTATTACAGAATTTACACTGAAATGGCTTTTCTCCTGTATGTTTTCTGTGATGTTTTACGAGGCTTTCTTTCCGAAGAAAGCCCTTATCACATAATTTACATTGAAACGGCTTTCTGTCTGAGTGAGTTCCGAGGTGTGTTGTAAGGGCAAAGCGCTGAGAGAATTTTTTATTGCATAATTTACAGTGAAATGGTGTTTCTCCAGTGTGAGTTCTCAAATGACAATTAAGAGCATATAGTCCACTAAATCTTCTTCTGCAGAATTTACAATGAAACGGCTTCTCACCAGTATGAATTCTTCGATGATAGTTGAGTACAAATAAGTGCGAAAACGTTTTACTACAGAATTCACACGTAAATGGTCTTTCTCCCGTGTGAGTCTTCAAATGTCGTTTCAGCTTTGATAGTTGGGCAAAGCACTTATTACAAATTTCACATTCAAATGATTTTTCGCCATCATGTTTTCTTTCTCGATTATCAATATTTTGAGATGAAGTTAAACTTTCATCTCGTATTTCAGAAGAGAATGTGTTTTGAACACCAGGTTCACACATTTTAAAAATACGTGTATTCGCAGAAGGAAACCAGTGGAAATAGTTCAAAAATAAATTGTGGAGAAAAGTTACCCAATTTCACATTGAGAAACTGTGTATAGCAATCATGTTCGGATCGAAATTAACTGATCTGAGATTACTGGATTCTAATATTTTGAATTTCTTAGTGTTTTCGAGAATACACAGAAAATTCTGCCGATCGTACAATTGCGATTTTTTTCTCCAATGGCCTCCAAAGCCAGCACTTCCTGTTTGCAGGTAGAGAGCGACATCTCTTGGGAAAATACAAAGACACGTCCACCCTAGATAACACTTTTGTGTTTCAAAGAAAAATTCTGTATCTGGTGTGGAGAAACGTTAATAGGTGGCGCTGTATACTTGAGTAAACTTCTGGATCCTGATATAATGACCTTTATTTAATTTATATAAATTAAATAAAGGCTTTTAATTTATATAAAGATGTAATTCTGTACATTTTTGATAACTATAAAATAAAATAAAAGAATAATTAAGGAGAAAAATTTTAACGTGTGCTCAGTAATTCATTGTGAAGAAATAATTATTAGTCAACACACCCAAATTTAAATTAACAAAATAAATTATAATTAACAATAAAAATATAGAAACGTACATTCATGTTCATGGAGCTTTCAAGCTGCCTTTGTGGCGTTCATTTTCAACAATTTTACAAAAGTTCTACATATATACATATTGGAGAATTAATAAATAATTTTGTAGTCTTCTTTAATTGGTGCTTTCAAATTGCCAAAATGTGGCAATTATTCGAAATGTGATTCATGCTTCCAATATTGCTCACCACGTATACTCCAACAATCACACAATAGATTTTAACAACTTCACAATTCTTGGCCAAGAAAAATGGAGGAAGAATATTTCAACACATTGATGAACCCTTATAACGTACCAAATATTACAATAAAAATATACACAGACAATTTCATTTGCCAACAAAAAAGAGGGATGAAATAAGAAAGAAAATAAAACAGAAAACGCCCCTAGGAAAGAAAGCGCATCTCAGGACAGTACACCACCCCCGCAACAGCAGACCCAGCGTCTACGCCCTGGGAACTAGGTCAATGACACCGCCCGCAAGAGGTTAGGAGAAGAATCACTAAAAACCAGCCAGATCGGCGGCAATTTGAAAGCACCAATTAAAGAAGACTACAAAATTATTAATTCTCCAATATGTATATATGTAGAACCGTACCTTTTGTAAAATTGTTGAAAATGAGCACCACAAAGGCAGCTCGAAAGCTCCATGAACATGTATATACGTTTTTATATTTATATCAACTTATATAATTTGCTAATTTCGTCCGTCTCTGTAACTCGATATAATTAAGCTATTAAGATAGATCCAACGTTCTCAATGGTACCATTGAATCAAGGGTCCTCAAATTGGATGAAATATTAGTTCATTTTGTCATTCCATGTTGTTTCCATGAAATTTTAACTGAAATCCTAATAAAACATACGTTCAAAACCAAATAATTTTGTTACCACTGCACCGATTTTAATGAAATTTGGCATACTTACTCAGTTTTTTACGCTGATTTTGAAACTCAAAACCATTTTTGCCATAGAAGCTTCGTTCACAAGTTAGCGCAGTATTTAGATTATTCAAAGGTGAGTTTTAAATGCCTTTCGGCATTATGAGTCAAAAATAATAATTATTCTTTAGATAAATTAAACTATAAATATGGTTGGTATTTCGTTTTTCTTTTTGGGTGGAAAATGATCCTTTACATTAAACTCTCAGAAGAAGTAGGCCTACACCTAAATAGGTCTGATAAACATTAAAAAAAAAATTCAAATCAAATCAAATCATCAATCGAATCAAATATATATATATAAATTGGCTAAGTTCGTCTGTCTGTCTGTAACTCCATATACTATAATTAAGGTATTAGGATAGATCCAACGGTTCTCAATGGTACCATTGAATCAAAAGTACTCAAATTGGATGAAAATATTAGTTCATTGTGTCATTCCATGTTGTTTCCATGAAATTTTATTCTTGGGACTGACCTCGACAACTGAAATTCTAACAAAACATACGTTCAAAACCAAATAATTTTGTTACCACTGCATCCATTTTAATGAAATTTGGCATATTTACTCAGTTTACGCTGATTTCGAAACTCAAAACCATTTTTGCCGTAGAAGCTTCGTTCACAAGTTAGCACAGTATTTAGATTACATTTACTTTATATTTGACAGTTGATAATAAAATGATTTTTCACATTTTTTTATGGCTGTCATCCGACAGGGTTTGCTGCTAGTTATTAATTATAATTTGTTAATTTAAACTTTGGTGTGTTGACTAATAATTATTTTATAGTTCTGAATAAAAAAGAAAAAATTGTAATTACTGATGCATTAATCCTCCCAAGTATCTCAGCGACATCTATTGTTGAAGAACTGAACTGTTGGAAACTATTCGAGAATAAATGTAAAAATACTGTTTGTTTGTTTTTTTTAAATATGGAATATTCCTTCGACTGTTTTATCACGATGAGCAGCAAACCTCGCGCTAGATAATAAACCTAGACAGGACAAAAACCATTATATTTAGAAGTGGTGGAAAAACAGGAAACAAGAAAAATGGCTGTGGGGTGAATCGGAAATTTATAAATCGAATGCCTATCAATATATAGGAAGATGATTTTCATCATGTAATAATACAGACTAAAGACTAGGGATAGTAAAAGAATTAAATCAACATAGGAATTAATTAAACTATGCGACAAAATGCATATAAAAGACTGAAATAAGATAAATTTTTATTTAAGAGCGTGACAAATAGTGTAGTTCAGTTTGGGATGGAATTGGATGGGTGGGTGTTAAAGAGAGGAGTTGAATTCTTTTTGGCATCTCTTTGTAAAGATATTGTTTTAAATTAAAATGCAGATTACATTACACAAAATGAAATTAGATTTTG
The DNA here is from genome assembly GCA_023159025.1 of Thereuonema tuberculata. Classification (NCBI taxonomy): domain Eukaryota; kingdom Metazoa; phylum Arthropoda; class Chilopoda; order Scutigeromorpha; family Scutigeridae; genus Thereuonema; species Thereuonema tuberculata. The sequence goes on along the minus strand of JAFIDM010008419.1, from coordinate 5,535,107 downwards.
TAAAGGAGATTTGAAGCTATTATAAAAGACATTCGAATACATAGAAACATTTACTAAATTGTGAATAAGATTTTTCGCACATGTCATATTAGAGTCAATATTAAAGCCAATGCACTTGAATACTTCTTAAAAAAACTTTTATACAACTTAAAATATTACAATGGACTAGTTTCTTCCCCTCGAGGGGATTTCTTCAGTGATCTAATTTAGTAAATTGTAATATCAATAAATATCCACTGAAATGTTTCAGAGAATTAATAAAACCAAGAAAGGAAAAAAAATAGTTAAAAATTATTATTGAAAAACATGACAAAGTAGGGACAGGCTTTGATTTAGATTAAGCCATGGATATTGAAAAGAGAATGAAATTCAAATTCTAGTTATAATGAATATTACATTAAGCCTTTTTCATCCACATTAATGGTTCTTATTATTTGCATTCTGATATCGAATGAGCTTTTTACAATATATCTCTAACTTAGATCAGCAAATATATCCAAAGTTAAAATAAAAAAAAAAAAACGCTAGTTGAATGATGAACCAAATCTTTGTAAGTAGGGTACAAAATCAAAGAAAATATGATTCCACGTGTTTCTTAATTATAAAGAATCAGAACAAGTAACAAAATATTAAACCCAAATAATATTAAGGAGATAGAAAAAGTGATGAGTAATTAGTTTGTTTCTGAAGGAGGAGTGATACTGGATAGGTCCTTGTTGGAAGGATTTTCCCATTGAAGTTAACTTGATATTTCGAGTAAATCCCCCAAAGGCTCTATGCAGTAGTGATAGATAAATTTATTAAATCAAAAATAAGTTTAATATAAAACTATGTAGGTTTACTTTGTTATTAAAAAAGAAAGTGACATTGAAGAGCAATTAGATTAAAAAAGAAATTCATCTGTATAATTTAACTTTGATTTTTCTTTAGACTTGTGAATTGATATTCAAAATGTTGGTAATTTAATGTGTTAAGTTATAAATATTGACTTAATAGAGTAATTTTTGTAATTTCAGCTATTTTATTAGCCTTCGTTTATGTACAATGTAAATTAAAATAAAACACCACACCTCCTGCTACATGCCTAGACAAGTAATAAATATTATTACAAGAACACAATTTAACATGCAGGAAATT
>JAFIDM010008419.1:5516904-5532095 GCA_023159025.1 Thereuonema tuberculata | reverse complement strand
AATAAATAATGATACACTACTAATTCTCTACATCAGTAATTCTAATAAACAATGATACAGCACTAATTGTTAAATCACTTCAAATTTAAAATAAAAATGATAAATTGTTACAAACATATTATATTTTAATAATTTTCTCTCTTCTTTTTATTTATAAATTTTTTGAAAATTCTTAATGAATAGTATGAAACTTTAAGAGATCAATCCTTATTTATACATTCATTTGAATTTATGAAACATGATTCTAATGGAATTCTATCTCTTTCATCATTGCACTTGTATATGACTTTGGCTATTGGGTCCGGATTATGGTTATATTCAATGGCATGACATGCCCAGTCTGATAATTTAGGTTCTCTATTTATGTATGCCCTTATGTGTTCACGAAGCCTCTCTTTTAGGGTCCTTGCCGAATGCCCTTAATAAATTTTATCACAGTCCCTGCATTTTAGTTGTTATATTATGCCCATGTTGAAAAGGTCCTCATTTTTAATTTCTTTATGAAACTTTATTAATTTATTGTCCTTAAAATGTACAATTTTGATATTTTGTTCGGTACAAAATTTATTAATTCCTTTGTTTATTCTGGCCCCTATAGGAAATCGTAAATAATTGTTGAAATCACTTGTTGTAGTTTTATTTCCTTCATTTCTTTTTCTTCTATTTGTGAAAAAATTCTTTGCAACTGTATCAACAAATGTGGTGGGATATTCATTCATATAGTATTTTTCTTTCATTTTAATAATTTTTTCTTTCCATTTACTGCGGTTTTCCATATAACTGGTTATTCTCCTTAAATTATTCCATAGAATGGCTTTTTTTGTTCTTGTGTTGATGTTTGTATAAAAATTCATCGTGTGTTTACTTTTCAAATCCTTTTCATAATACTCATAAGATAATTTGGTTTTCTCATTTGAAATAGTTAAGTCCAGGTAATTTATTTTTTTTATTTACTTCTTTTTCAGAAGTGAATTGAACTCTATCGTCAATTGAATTGGCATAATTGAAAAATATTTTAAACTGTCTTTCTGTACCTTTCCAAAATATGATAATGTCATCGACATATGTATAGTATTTGAAATTTGCGCCTTTCCGATTTTCAATCAAAATATTTTCCAAATTATTAATATTAATGTTACATATAGACCCCGAAATGGCACTTCCCATTGGGAAACCATTAATTTGTTTTTAAAATACATTATTAAATTTAAAATAACTGTTGTTACAAATAAGTTCAATCAATGACATAAAATAAGATACAATTTTAAAAGATTACAATATCAGTGTATCATGAATTTGAAGTTTTTCTTCAATTAAACTCAATGCTTTGTCAATTGGAACTTTTGTATACATAGATATTACATCTAATGAGTATAATTTTACATTAATATTTTTGGAATTTTCATTTTTATACTCTTTTATGTTGTTTATTAACTCTTGTGTGTTGTTTAAAACCAATTTGTCGTTTTGTAGTGGGATTTTTTTTCAATACTTTGTTTAATAGACCTCCTAATGTGTGTAATGGTAAACCATACAAGTTAATTATTGATCGTAGTGGTTTATCCTCTTTATGCAATTTTTATTCTAGGTTCTAAAGTAGGGGTTAACATCATTTCCTGAATCATGTTTTTATACTAGTATACATTTATGATCATCTTTTTCAAATTTTGTATTTCTGATTTGGCCTTTTGATACAATGTATAAGTAGGGTCTTTGTCTATCTTTTGAAATTCTTCTGAGGAGAGTAGAATATCAACTTTGTTTTCAAATTGTTTTTCATCTAATATTACAACTTTGTTCCCTTTATCAGCTTGTAATATAGATATTGATTTGTCATTAGTAATATTTCTAATCAAATATTGTTCATGTTTAGATACATTTTTTCTTGTCTTGTCTTGCTTCTGATCTAAATCTTCATATATTTGTATATCAATTCCTTGCTATTTTGGAATAATATGAACTTTCGCTCTACTTCAGTCATAACCTTTAAGGTGTTAACTTTTGTGTTTTTGTTAAAATCTATTCCTTTATTTAGGATTATCCTTTCATCCATTTTTAGATTTCTTCTGCTTAAGTTAATGATATAATCTTTTCTTTTACAAAAATTATTAAATTTATAAAGTTCATTTTATAACCTCAATTAATAATGGTTTGTAATGTCTCATACCGTTCATTAATGTTGTTTAAAAGAACTTCATGTAATTCATTGTTTATTTTACTTTGTAATGAGAGGAAAGTTTATTTTATTTTATTTTCCTCTTTTACCTATCACCTGACAAAGAATAATTGAAGAAATTATTCGAAATATAGTACTAGAGTAAAGAAGTTTTATAAAAAGGATTGGTTGATGGATTTATTTATATATTATCTAGACAGTTAAGTATGTATCAACCTAAGTTTATTCTTTATGAAAGAAGTCTGTACATCAACAAAAAAATACAGATTTGGTGTTTGGCACTAATTAAATTGCAACGAATTCTTTCATTAAAAACTTTAAACTATAAACAATTGAGCAAAAAAATTAAAGGCAAAAATTGTTAAAAATTTCTTAAAGATCCAGTAACTTCGGCAATGTTTACGTACTAATATGATAAGGAATGTGGGACAAAAAATTAATATACATCTATGCATATTTGAGATTCTTTTTATGTTAAAGATTATTTTTATAATAATTACTAATTATTTTTTTCAGATATCAGAAGGAGAACAAAAAAGAAAGTTTAAATCAATAGCTGATCTTATAAATGTTTAATTTTCCTTCTTAATTTAGAACTTTTAATATTAGCTAGAAGAAATTAACATTGTGTTAACTTTTTGACTTACCAGATGTTACACAATATGGTATAAGTGTTTTTGGTTTAAGTTTACTGATTTATAACTCCAGTTTTTCTGGATAACTTCAAATTAAATTTTATCTCTCCTCAGCAATATAGTTTATTTTTAATGGCGCAAAAGCATCTACTCCTTAGCAACACGTATATTTATCTATATCATATAAAAGCATATTTATTTTGCAGTTTATCTTCAAGGATATTCTTTATTCTTTAGTAATTCCTTTTCTTTGAGGAATTTTCAAAATGACATAAAAGATCAACACATTAAAAGGTTGAGATCTAGTGTTTCACTAGATGACATCTCAGTACAGCTATTTCACTCTCATTAGCGATCATCAGCTGAGAATAGCAGTGGCGAAGCGTGTATTTCGAGTAAGGGTAGACATTTTAGATTTTCTTTTGCTACTAATTTAGCCGTTTGAAAGATACAATATGAACAATGCGAGTATTTCATGCAAACTTGTGAATATTTTAAGTAGAAACGTAACAAAAGTTAAAAGTTAAAAATTAGGAGTAATATTCTCATCAATTACGTAAGCGATTAAAGAAATTTTAACCTTTTTAATACTTTTTAGTGTTTTAGAATTATATTTTTCCCCAATTAATTTGACTGAATAATTTATATTTTATATAGTTTTCCAATCTTACATCAAAATTATTATTCATTTTATTGATTTGAGAGATTTTTAACCAATTGTATCTAGTTTTTTTTCATTATTTTGATTATTTTTTTCCCTATTGACAATATAAATGTTATTCATAATTATTTTATAAATAATTTTTTCTTTAATAGTAAGTATTTTTAAATATTTTCCTAATCTTGTTTTTTTCCCAAAAAGTACAAAATACGTTATAATATCCAACACTCAACAGTTGAGAGACGTTTAGAAGAACGTCCCAAGTTCGCTATTCCCCCACGAACTGCTTACTGTGACGCGCATGTTCGCGTGAGGTGACGGTCGTACCAACATCCTGTATGGTGCGCCCTCTTACAGAGAGTCATTAAGGAAAATGTCTCACGAACAGACAGCGCCACAGCGGGCAATAATGGACGCAAAGCGTCGGACTCACTCCGTGAGCCGATACGACGCAAAATTTTCCTTGAGTGAAATTTTAAAATTGCAAATAATGTTATTCTCTCTATCTCTTGGGTAGACACTGTCTCAATGTCTCATAGCACGCTTCGCCCCTGGAGAATAGTCACCAGTGAAACAACAAGGTCTCAATGAGAAATAAAATCTTAGTTGAAAGGAATATGGTAAAAATTAAACTAAAAACATAAAAATATACATTAAAAATAAATATAGAAAATTCATGTGCTAGCCTCAATGTATTTTTCATGCACAATTAATAAAGCACCTAAAAATACATGCTACCACTGGAAATTGAATATATACGTTTGAAAGTGTGTGACACGAAGTATGAATTGTTGCAACCACATGGTACATGCATGCAGGAATTGCTGAGAGGATAGAAGGAACAAACATGATATTTGAAATCATAGGTTATTTGCATACAAACTGTTACACATAATGAAATATCACTGAGAAATTATTGTATTATACACATATGACCTGTTAACATCTTTCAAAGTAGTCTCCCAGCCAGCCTAGGGGGCCCCACCAGCCAGCTTATTTCCTGTTTTTTTTTTGGTTTTAAATAAGAAAATCCCTTTTTTTTTTTGGTTTTAAATAGGAAATTCCCTTTTTTTTTTGGTTGTTAAATAGAAAATTTCCTTTTTTTTTGGTTGTTGCTTAACAATGGAACTCCCGCCCCGGGCCCCCCAAGGCGTTGCTACGCCACTGCCTGTATGTTGGCAAAGCGCTTCCCACAAAACGGTTTCTTCATTTTAGGAATGAGATCGATATCAAATGGACTAAGATCAGGGTAATAGGGTGGGTGTGGCAGGACCTCCCAACCCCAACACTGCAAACAATGTTTCACAGTGTCTGCTTTGTGAGGTCTAGGCATTGTCATGCAAGATTATTGTGTTGCCTAAGAGTTCAAGACATTTCTCCTGTATTGCACAAGGAAGGTGGTACCGCAAAAATGAAATGTATTACTGGGCAGTTACAGTGTGTCCCTCCCAAACTGGATGATTCACCAGAACACCTTGACTGTCATGTACCAAAATGATCATCAGCTTCGCGGGCGACAAATTTTGGCGAACCTTATGTCACCGTGGTGACTAAGGAAGACGCGAATCATTGGAGTATCACTTCAGTTGCTGTTCATAGACTAGTGCCCATGTTTCATCGATTGCAATGATACGATGCAGCATGTCATTTCCTTCGCAATAAATCTCTGTAGATTGATATGACATGTCTCACATGTCCACTGCTCTACTTCAGTTAGGTAATGTAGCACCCACTTGGCAGCAATCTTACACACTTATAAGTCTTGCCGTAGAATGCGGCATACCAATGATGCAGGAATACCTGTATGCCGAGCTAATTCCATCATAGTCCAGTGTGTGTCTTCCGTGAGGCACAACCACCGATACATCTTTGTGAGCTGAACAGAACATCCACTGCGAGGAAGATCGAAAGTTGAGGCTCTTCCCCGTTTGAAAACCTCTACCCATCTTGATATGATATGATAGGCTAGTGCACGATCGCCCAATGCTTAAGGAAGCTCGGCACGATATTCATGTGTGTTGCGGCCGCAGAGAATAGCTATCTTCACAAATGAGCATTGTTCAACTTTGGTTATGTCCATTACCTACTGCTGGCACCAAAAGACTGACATTGACAGGATGTGCACTGTCAGACCAGTGCATGTATGCCCCATCTGGTTGCAACATTATGTGCTGTATGTCACACACCTTCAATCATGTATATCCGATTTCCAGTGGTAGCATGTTTCCGAGTGATAAAAATAATTGCTCTGACTTATGAATTGACTCTCGAACATATCACCACTGATGCGGAAAAAAAAAATTAATGATCAAAAATTACAATAATAATTCTAGTCAATGATCTATTATGATCAGATCACAAATTTTCACTAAATAATGATATGAAAGTTGGAAGAAAACTTGCACCCATCCTACCCAAAAAAATGAAATACAGACACAGAGATAAGCTAAATAAAATGTATTTTCACTCGAATTTGTGTAATACAATTCAGCAAAAGGTAAAAGGAACATATGTGCGCGCGTGTGTGTGTGTGTGTATATATATATATATATTGTGAACTCTCTATTTTCTAATTTAATTTTCCTCTAGGACTGAAAGAGTGTTCAAAGATTTAACTTCATAATTGTTTAAATAAATCTCGGGATATTATAATTAAATTAGTTTCTCAGGATATTGAGTTATGTATTAAATTGATTTCACACACAGAGAAATTTTGGATCCAATATTTTCCTTTTTATTATGCTTATAAAGGATTTTTTTTATTGTTGTTAAGTTAAAACTTAACAACAATAAAAAAAAATCCTTTATAAAACTTATATACAAAGAAAAATTAATCTAAGAATAAGTATATTGTACAGCGTGATTGATGGTACAGTTTAAGGACACTGAAGGAATTTGTAGTCTCTTTAACTTATAATTATTCCTTTATTAAGAGGAAACCCAGCAACTATGAATTTAAAATTTAACTATACCGAGGTGTGGTTTGACATTGTTATACAATCAAGGCATGATACTACAGTACATGTATTTCCCTGCTTAGGACACTCAATAAATACTTGTGAGCCCTCCTGATTAGCCTTTATCCTACTCAGTGTTGCCGGTTCACTTTCCGAACGAATACATGGCTTTCAGTAAATTCCGAGTTGGTAGGAATTATCGCCTATATCCCGTCCAGAAAGTAACCTGAGCACACACCAGCTAATCTAAAGTAAGGATTCAATTTTTATCCCTATTTTCCCTCCAGAAAACTAAAGGAATAAAATTTTTTTCCCCACATGGAAATAGGACTCACCAAGTTTATCGAGCGCCTCAGGGTTTTCCTAAATACCAGTTTTGGTCCTTCTTTCTCGATGACTGCTTCCAGAGAGAGTGTTTTCATATTTTCTATTTTACATTTCACCTCGGTCGGACACTGACCATTTCTCTCATTGGCCAAAATTTTATATTCCTAACCCCATCTATGAATGTTGACCCACAACTTAAAACAAAGGGTTGACATGCAGTCAAGAGACGGAGAAACTTGGCCTTCGCTACTCCACCTTCTCACCACACCCCTTCTTCCAGCTGTTAGTTCCCCGAACACAGATAAGATTACTAAAGTAAATTTAACCTTAAAAATTGTTAAAATGAAACTTTAAATTCCTTCAGTTGTCCTTAATATTTACAAAACTTGTGACTAAACTTCATTTTGTCACATTATATATATATAAATATAAAGAACTAAATAGAAATTTAGGAAATTCAGTGATTTCTAAGTATTGCCAAGCATCGCCCTCTGATCGAGTCTTTGCCGTAAGCTTAAATATAAATCAACCAATTATCGTCATCTCCAAAGCGGAATTTACTTATCTAAGAAAGCAAAGAGGTAACACAACTGAAATGTCAAAGAAAAATTGCTATGGAAATTTACGTGGTACGACTCGGACAGGGAGTTCCGCTAGGCAACCAGCCAGTTATAATACTCAATGGAGGGAATCCTCAGTCCCTGCTTCTCAATAGTCAAAAAGATTATGAAAGGTAATAGAAATAAATGGCAAACAACAAAAAATGATGTAACATAATATAATCATTTGTGATAAGAATCAGGATATCTGAGATAAATAGATTAATTGAATATAAGTAATATTTCAAAGCCTATGAAGTAATAATCTTCCAACTTTCTTAATCTTTAGTTCAGTTTATAAATACTCTGAAATTTCAACTTATATGGTCAGTAAGGTTGTCTCAATACTTTATTCACTATGGTGCTTTCAAAACATGAAACATCCAATGCCTGGTGCAAAGTTAAATTCAGCATTTGAAACACAGTTCCTTACAGTTTTCTTTTCTGTCTCTAAGTGCAAAGGCAACAATCCACTCTGCTGAACAAAAGGCACCAAGTACGAGGAACGTTGTTCTCTGCAGGGCAACTACACTGCAAGACTCGCCGGGACACCCCACAGAAGCCAAATGATTCCTCTCCGAGACCGGCCAAAGGAAGGACCATCACCAGACAAGGTCTCTTTGCATTTTCAACTTGTACTACCCGAAAATTGAGAAATGGCAGCTTTTCTCCTCGTTGATATCTGACTTCCTCTGCTCTTCCCATCATTTATGGGCAGTGGATTCTTATTTCACAAAGTAAACCCCAATGTTCTATTACAACTCAATATATCTGGAGCCCGATGCAATTGCTTGTCTCGGCTCGAAGTATCCAGAGCCAGGCATTCTGATTAAGGCTAAGATGACAATAAATTATTGACAGAAGTAAGCTGATCTGAGAAGAGCAGAAAAAAATTACAGCTCGAAGCATTTTCCCTTCCAATCTAGAATGTTCAAATCGCCACCTGTCCACTCAAATCACCAAGTATATTAATTAGTCTCTTGAGGAGGTATTTATAGGTTGTCTGATGTAGAAGAGCAATGACCAACAGACAGCTGAATTTGAAAAGTGAACGAAATATTCAGCTACGTCACGCCCAACATTGCTGACCAAGAAGATATCCACTCAGAAACAAAAATGGTGATGAATTTCATAGAGACGATCATTTCCAACACCATTTTTAGCTGTATTTGTTATTTAGCCAATTTTCCTGAATGGGATGCAGGTTCAGCTGTATCAGCGAAGCACCTGCACTTAACAGATGTTAAATTGAAAGACAAATAGAATAATAATAAAAAAAGATATACAATGACTTTTCCTTCAATTGGGTAAACATTATGATATATAGTACAATAAGAATTAAAATCAAAAGAGTACATATTTTATACAGTGAATAATAAAATTCAGGTCAGAATACATAAGTACAAAAATATACAATCATCCTGATCTCACCACAAAAAAAAAAAAATGGACAGAAAGGGTTAAATCGTGGCAACGAGAAGGAGAGAAAAAAAAAAGTGACAACACATTAACAGGTTGAGACCCAGTGTTTTACTAGGTGACATCTCAGGATAGCTATTTCACACTCATTAGCGATCATCAGCTGATAATAGTCACCAGTAAAACAACAAGGTCTCAATAGGGAGGGGAATATAATCTTAATCGAAAGGAATATGGTAAAAATTAAACTAAATACAAAAAAATACAGATTAAAAAATAGATTAAAATACAGATCATTGTTTTTTAGACATTAAAAATATCAGAACAATGGCTACCATTATCGAATGGGGTATTTCTGATCATTTTGGCATCTTATTAGAAATGAATAACGCAAATGATTTACAGACAAAAAATTAAAAAGAAATGCGATACATAATTATTTAATTAATGATGATTTTTTTCAAAAAAAAATTAAATGATCTTATTCTTCAAATAAAAAATGATTACAATCAAGATACAAATAAAATTATTAATAAATTATATAGAATAATTAAAAAAGCCAAAAAAATAAATTGGAAGAATAAAAATAAATCATTAGAAATATTATCAAATATACAAAATACTACATATAAACAGCCACGGATGGTTAAAGATATCATGAAACATATTCAAGAAAAAAATAAATTGTTTAATGAATATAAAAAAAATAAAATTTTGGAAAAGAAATACAAAAAAAAAACTATTATCAGAGGAAATTAATTGAAGATGATCCAAAGGCAAATGTGAAGATTTGGAATTTTTTAAAAAAACAAATAAACTATAAGCAGAAAAATACGAGTAATACTGAATAATAAACTTATTAAAAAAATATGATGTGAAAATTATCTTTGAAGAACTGAAAAATGTTTTTATTAAAAAAAAACCCAAGAAATAATTCCAATAAGCAAGAAAATATCAATTACAAAAGGAATTCTCAAAAAGATTCTATGATACTATTTCCACCTACTTTAAATGATATCTTAAACATAATTTCTAAACTAAAAAATCATAACTATGGGCTGCGATTTTATAAAAGTAAAAGAAATTAAACAACACAAAGAAATGTTGGGTTCTTTTCCTTCCTTTCATCGACTTTGGCCAACTATGGACCATGGGCTAGTCCTAACTGACAACATCAGAGTGAGGCTAGGAAATTCCAGAGGGGGGACGAGATTCACATCCAGTTTAGAAGTAACCCTGAGATAGTAAGTCCCAGGGGAGAAACGGACGAAACACAGAAGAAGAAAGATGAAACATCCAAGCTCTCGACTGGGATTTGAACAAGGGTACCGGCACACAGGCCGCACGGCAGACCGACGCCTGAGACCGCACGACCACACCAGCACGGCTTTTGGGTACTTCTATTGTTGAACTTTTTAAAAATATCCTTATAACAGAAAACATATCCAAAATCTTTGGAAAATTGCCCATGTTATCCCTATATATAAAGGAAACAATACAAGTAATTATTATAAGTTTGTGCGAGAACACTTCCCAGGATACCTCATCTACTTGCGGGGCGATCTTCAGTGGCCGGCGTGCTTGCCCAATTTAGCCCTATGTGATTTTTTTTTTTTTTGTGGCGCTATCTGAAATCCCTAGTTTACACTGACTGTCCAAGGACCCTGGCTCAACTGAAGAACAATATTCAAGCTGCTATCGACAACATACCCGTCGATATGCTGGAACGAGTGGAGAGAAGCTTCAAAACTCGACTATCTCAATGCATTGACCAGAATGGAGGCCATCTTAGTGATATCATTCTTAAAACGTAATAAATAAAAACTTTAAATGTCTCTCTGTAACATGGAAAAAAGCTTAAACTGATATCTACTATACTGTTTGTGTTATTCATTTTTAAAATAAAGAAGTTGTCCTGCCGCACCCTATATTATGTCTGATCAACGTCGAGAATATGTGAACAAAGAATTGCACAAGTATTTTAAAGAAAATGGTTTCAAGCACAATCAATCATCACCATATACACCCCAAGATAATTCCGAGGCAGAACATTATAATAGAAGTTTATTGGACACAACTAGAACTTTATTAATAGACTCGAAACTTCCCTTAACGTTTTGGGCATTTGCTGTTGACTGCAAATTATTTGTAAAAAAGGACCCCACCTCTTAGTAGTCAAAATCAAATACTGATTAAGATTTGGAATGGAAACAAGTACGATCCTTCTGTTCAACATATTAGAAAATTTGGAAGTGTCGTTTATATTAAAATGCCAAAAGTCAAAAGGAAAAACAAATTTCAAGAAAAAGGTTACGAAGGTATTCTGATAGGATATTCTCCTAAAGTCAGAGGGTATATAAAATTTGGATCCCTCATAAACGAAAATAGAAGAATCAAGTAATGTTTACATTAATGAACAATTGCAGGGTGCTGATTTAATGAAAGCTAAAACCACAAGTAGTGAAGAATACAATGAAGCTTTAAAATACAATGATATTAAGAAAATGGAGAATAGCAGTTCAGACGAATCGCATAGCAAGGAAGAAAGATTGGACCATATCAAAAGTGAATCGGAAACTGATGACTAAGAGTTTTCCGAAGATCATAAAAAGGACTATATGACATTACGTTCAAGTGTAGTTCTCAAACCGAAGAAATATTGTCTTAAAACTTACCCCGTAAAAATAAAAGAACCAACTACATATAAAGAGGCCTTAAATAGGGACCATAGTGAGGAATGGTTAAAAGCCATAAATACTGAATTGCAAAATATTTATGAGCATAATACTTGGAAGGAGGTTCGGATACATAAGTATATAATACCTTTGACAACTAAGTGGATTTCAAAGTAAAATATCACCAAATCGGAGATATTGATAAATTCAAAGCAAGATTAGTTGTAAATGGATATATTCAAAAACAACATAGGGATTATGAAAAAACTTACGCTCCTACTCCTAGTATGTTCAGCATTCGATTACTGTTAGCATGAGTCAATGAGAAAGGATGGCATGTGCAGCAGTGTTGCGTAAAAGCTGCATATTTACATGGTGAATTAATGGAAGAAATTTATCTCTTGACACCCGAAGGAGTATTATGTGACAAAAACAAATACGACGGTGTTCTTTTCCGGAAAGCTTTATTTGGATTAAAACAAGCTGGTCATCAGTGGTTTGTGAAACTTCGACAGAAATTATTAAAAATTCGTTTTAAGAATATTTTAATGGATCCCTGTACGTATATACATATATGAGAATGAATCTGAGAATTCTAAAATTCTCATTGTAGTTTATATTGATGACTTATTAGTTTCGGGTAAAGATGAAAAACTAGTTGAAGCAACTATGGAAAAGCTAAAAAGCTTATTCAAAATAAAAAGATTAGGTGCAATCAAAGAATTTCGTGGAATAGAAGTTGAGTATGATACTAAAATTGGTAAAATGAGTTTATGCCAAAGAAAATTCATCAACGAGCTATTAGATAAGTCACATTTGAGTGAATGTAAAAGTGTTTTAACTCCAATGGATGATAAAGGAAAGAAGATAATAGTAAAGCATTGCATTTCCAGTGTCTGAAACAAATAACGGTCTTCACAATCAACTCAATCGAGTCCTTCAGTTCAGTTGTACAGTGTCGGGAATGAAGCATGTAAAGCAGAACTCATCTGGGTTATGACAATGGTAGCAAACAATTTCCCTGCAACTTCAAGGGAAGATATTGTTTCTACTTTTGAAGCTATGTTTCCTCAGGCAGAAGGACTTTCCTTGTCTCCAAGCAAAGTCTCATACTTAACTACTGATGCATTAGAACCATATTTCAGAGAATGGATGCTGGATGAAGCACAAAAGCAATTTTTTTCCCTACAGTTCGATGAAACTACGAACCATAAAGGTAGCAAAGAACTGCAAATAGCAAGTACTGGTTGTCTGCTAGGGGTGAAAGAGTAAAGCATCCTTGTGAAACATTTTCCGATTTGGTTATTGCTGTCTACTACTCTTTTGTGGTTAGCCTTCTCATCTTCAACAATTTTCCAAAATTCGAGAGGTGAAAGGACTTCCTAAGCACAGATTCATTCAACATGTGATGTGAACAGACTCTATGAACAGTGGACAGCTGTAAAATACTGTTTTTTGAAGTGCATTCCTAGTCAAAAATCAACAGAGTATATCTCCTCTTATAAAAAAATAGTTTCTTATTTGAAGGAACCTACAATTGAAGGGCTGAGGACCATAGTGGGCCATCTCCGTCCACAAGGAAAAAGCAGTTTAATGTCATTTATTGATATATTTTATAGTTGTGAGTCACACATTAAAGTGGTCCATCTCTACGATTTTTCATTTATGATTTAAAGAGCTTCAAAATATCCAATCACATTGAATTTTCACTTCTGCTCAGAGCCACAATGGTTCAGATCCAAACCGTGAATGACGCTACGGTCTCACAGTCACGTCACTAGTTGAAAACACGACAGACGTTTTGAGCGAGGTTGATGTAAACAAAGGTATAAATTCAAGGAAAAGAAGTAGAAATTATGAAAATTGGGTGAAAAATGTGCGAAAGAAGATGAGAAATAGTGGTGACGCATACCTTTGTGTTAGTGGCAAGGTTGTAGAAGGAAAAGTTTATGTAAATGAAGATTGGCGATGTAGACTCCGTTGCTTCGAGCGTCTAGACACGTGTGGCAATAGGAAGCATGTTCACGATTCATTTTGGAAGATTGGTAGATATATTATTTTATATTATAGATATAAAACGACATAGAGGAAGTAATGATACTGCAGAGTCATAAGCAACACTCCAGAATTTATTACATAAAGATGAAGGTAAGATTTAGATTACATTTTGTGGTGATTAGGTCTAAATACACCCAAATAATCAGTGGATTTTGAAAGAATAATTGTTTTGTATAACATTACTATAAAATTAAAATAAAAAATTCTGAATTTAAGCTTTTATTTGTTTAAAAGTTTTCTAAAATTCAAGCAGATTAAAACTTTATGATAGGCCAGCATGCCATGTAATAAAAAATTAGTTTAATGTGCAATAAATCTATAGGATTCAATAAATTAAATTAACTACTTTTGTTGCTTGTTGTAGGGAGAAAGAAACGTCCAGGTGTGCAAAAAAACTTTCTTAAACTTGCCTGGCATATCAAATGGACATATCACATTAGCAAACTCCACAAGCGAACTCTTTGTAAGTCGCCTGTTGCAGTTCATGACGAACATGGCAAACATATTCCAGGAAACAAGATACCAGATGATGACATTGCATTTATTAAGGAACATATCGGAAGTTTTCCATTAGAGTCTAGCCATTACAGTTGCAAAGACAATGGCAAACGTTCCTACCTTCTCAAGGATTTATCACTAAGTAAAATGTATGAGTTGTATCATACACTGTGCACAGAAAGAAAACGCATTACCATTAAAGAATGGTGTTACAGGAATGTTTTCAATACCCAGTTTAACCTGTCTTTTCAGACACCTGTACTGTATGTTACAAAATGCAAATAAGTATTCATTGTGGCAGTATTGATGAAGCAAAAAAAGAAGGAATTAGAAATAGAGTGGGAGCATCACAAAAGACGGGCAGAAAAGGGTCAAACGGAGATGAAAAAGGATATGCAGTTATCGAAAGAAGGGAAAAAACATACTATAACATTTGATATGCAACAAACTCTCCCACTTTCATTTCTAACAAGTAGTGTGTATTTTTACAAGAGAAAATTTTGGATCTATAATGTAGGAGTGCATAATTGCCAAGAAGACAAGGGTTTTATGTACATTTGGGGTGAAAATACAGCACAGAGGGGCACAACCGAGGTGGGATCTTGCATTCTACATTATCTAAAAAATGTGGACGTTGATGCAAAGCATACTCACTTAGTAGCCTATTCGGACACATGTGAGGGGCAAAACAGAAATCAATACATTGCATCTCTGTGGGCTTCTCTGTTCCATTATTCTCAGTTTAAAAAGATTGACCAGAAATTTCTTGAATCGGGTCATTCTTATTTACCGAATGACAAGAGATTTTAGTAGTATTGAAATAGCAAAACGAAAAGCAAAGAGTATTTTGAGTATTGATGACTATTTAGATTTAATGAAAAAATATAGAAAGAACAAACCTTTTCATGTGACAAAAATGGTGCAGTCTGATTTTCTGGGTATTAAAGAACTTGCAAATCGTTTTGTTATACGTAAACAAAATGTAGATGGAGAGAAGGTTTAATGGCTTAAAATTAAAGGGTTTAGATTTGAATCGGAAGAATCTTTCAAAGTAAGATACAGTTTGAATGAATTGGAGAGCTGGAAAATTCTTGACATTTCTCCAAACCACAGAGGTCCTGTTAATGGAACGTCTCGTGTTACCTTCACCATGGAAACTAACACCAGCTTACACTGCTCCTATCAA
>JAFIDM010008419.1:5493267-5506979 GCA_023159025.1 Thereuonema tuberculata | reverse complement strand
TCTATTAAAGAACGATCTACAATAACTGATGGCAGTTACTTCTAATTGGAGAGATAGGTAGAGTACTCACTGAAATCGAATGGATTAGTCACTTGGAATTGCGTGGTTTATCTGTCACAAAGAACACGGAGATCCGTTAGTTTCTGTTGCCTTGAGAGAAAGGAAATGTTTTTTTATTTAAATAATACAATAACATATTTCCCGGAAGAAGGTTGCGCCACCAAGCGGCGAAGTGCACTTGATGTTATGTTTTTGAAACTGGATTCTTGTGTTTATCACGCAAATGCATGCATTTTTGTTGTTGTCTATATCACATTAATTTTCAAATCAAGCCGTAAATTGTAGATTCTATTCAACTGCATTGGCTGTTTTTGTTTTTTTTTTTGCTTTCAAAAAATGTACAATATTGTAGTTTCTATTACCTATTAAAATTTTATATAAAAGAAAGAAATATTTTAAGATTCAAGTATTTTATAATTATTATTTTTAATTATTTATTTGTAAATACACTTCGGGATGAATAAAAATTCCCGATGTCATTTAGTTGTGAAATATTGATACAATATATAAGAAACAAATACAGTAGAACCCCGATTATCCGCGGAATTGGGTGGCAAGGGTACCGCGGATAGTAAAAATCGCAGATAACCCGAAAAAAGACTAAAAAGGAGGTGTAAACACGAAAAAAAATATTTCAGCATAAAAACTACGTTTTATTATATAAAAAACATAATAAAAATCTTTTTAATATGAACAGTAAAGCAGAAACCTTTCTGCAGAGCAAGAGCCTGCCACTCATCCACAAATTCCGAGAAGGCCTATAGGAATACGATGCACAATAAACCTGTCAGTAATTTTCGACCTTCGCACTGTAGGGCCTATTGTACTTTCCCTGTTTTTGGCTTGGATTAAAATTGATTTTTTTTTTTTTTTTTTTTTTTTGAGGTTCGTAATTGAAAAATTATTTCGCGGCACTCGCGGATAATCGGGCTCAACTATATATAGAAATACGAATAAGATTGAATACTGCTTTTTATAGTTTTAATAAATTATCAACTTACAAAGTGAGATATATTAAAAAAGTAAAAATATAAAAAAATATGTTTTTATATTGCCAGTTTTAAAGTATACGTGATATTAACAAATTTATCATTTACTATGAATTTAGTTTAATTGTTGATTTATTTTTCTCTTCGTTACGAGATTTTATTACTATTGATACAAAGTTAAGAAGTCCTCTCGAGTGGCCAATTAATGTCCTGTGATTGGCCGAATCGGGGGACCAATCAGTGACGTGTCTTGTCCTCTTAGCAACTGGCGGACCGAACAGACAGCGTCGCAGCTAGCGCTCTCCGAGTGACGGACCGAATAGAGAGCTCTAGAGAGATTCTCGAAATCCGATCCCATTTGTATATAAACCTGTACATAATTGTAAATGAACCGTGTATAAGCTTTAGACTAAACCACGGCGTTAGTCTCTGTCATTTCGACTACACATCAATATTTCTTTACGACTCCTCAATTCAAAAGCTAACTTATTAATTTTTTTTAGAAGCAATAATATTATTTATTTAGTTCTTATTTTGAATTTTGATATATTTTGAGCAAAGTTTGATTTCTGTAAGGATATGATGAAAAGATGTTTATTCAAAGCACTTTAATTTCAAATTTCATTTTAAACTTTACGTCTAAAATTTACTAAAATTACAAAATAGTTTTCTATGTTTTTTTTTGTTGTTTGTTTTTTAGTTGATATAATAATGTAAGTTATTTTAAATGTAACTAGTTGACCCGTGCGAATAATTTGCAACAAAAAAACCACCTTTGAGAATTAATAAATAACTCCAACAGCCGGTGTGCATGTTAGTTAAACACATTGTCAATAGATGGCGCCTTCTCCATTTTTATAAAAAGATGTTTAAAATGCAGTTTTTCTAACGAAATCATTAATTTTCAACAATGTGTTTATTTTTCATCATTAGCGGTGAACGTAATCTTCAAAATGGTGTTTTAATCATGAATTTTGATGAAGTATTAAGAGAGATATGGCGTACCTTCACGAAAACACCTTTGAGAAATAATATATAAGGATAGTACATGTTGGTTCATTGGAGCTGGCCCTGCCTCGAGTGTTTTGTACTTACGACACCCCTTGAGCTGCATTCTTTGGAGCCAGATAAAGGAATATTGACCTTCACTAAAAGCAGCAGTTGACTAAAGTCTGCTTCATTTCGAAACTTTTATAAACAGTCATTTTCTTTTTGGTCATAGAATGTTTGATTTTTTAGGATAAAATAAAAAGTAAATTTTATCTTTCAAATTGATTCATTGTTAAATATTTTTTTTAAATTAATTAAAGGTTCTTTACATTTGTTTATTTCAAACAAATAGCTTTGTAATAGTAACTCATGTATTTTGAATTTTCGGTTGCCGGTTCGAACCCGTACATCAACTACTGTTGTTATTTTCACTTAATCTTTTTTTCTCAACTTTTTTTTTTTTTTGCTTATTTTCCTAACTTTTTTTTATTTTTTTATTTTTTTCCGTATTTTATTTTACTTCCTTTTTTTATTATTATTTTTAATTTTTTTATATTATTAAGGGTCGCTCTTAAATTTAGGTTTTAGCACAAAATTCTATTCACTTGTTTTTAAACTAGTATAAAGAAGAAAGTTGTCCGGTTCAGCAATACCGGTCATGGCACCTATAGTGCGACCACGATAAGCTATTGGTTCCAAATAGGCCTATTCCCGTGACATTTCCAGTTCTCCTGAAGTGTTTACACTTACCGTGGAAATGGAAGTGACCAAGACAGAAAAACACGCTTTAATTCACTTTCTAAAAGCAGAGGGAACTTCACCGGCAGAGAACTATCAGGGAATGGCTGTCGTAGAAAAATAGTGTGGATAAATCAAAAGTAACGGAGTCGGCGAAAATCGTGAATTCCAGGTATTTCCGTGGAATCAGACATCGAATGACTGTCGTCCAGAATAGGAAAACATCATCACCGCTAATTCAATGAGGGTTTTTTTTTGTTTGTTTTTTTTACCAGTAACCTCCCAACTAGGAAGATATTAAAAATAGATGTGCATTCGATGTTTCATAGGCATCTTCTGTATTAGAAACCTATGCCCAGTAGGTGCCGAAATTTTTTAGAGCAGCTCAAAAGGGTGTCTTTCTTATGCTTTGATCAACATCTTCCGATTGACTTCTCGGAATGTGTTCATCAAAGCAGTAATGTATAATATCAGAGTCATGAGATCAAAAACAAGGCTTCTAATGAACAGCGTTATCTTCTTTCAAGACCAACCATCACCCACGTCACAACAAACACATTTGAGAGGAAGATTCTTCAACATCCTGTAAACAGTCCAGATTTCTCAAAAACATAATGTTTGTATTAACCTGAAGAAAGCATTAAACGATGAAAATTCAAGTCTTTTTTTTTGGGGGGGGGGGGGGGAATGCGTTGTTCATCACCAGACGGATATATTAATAGTTTCATTCTTATTATTGCATTGGTTATGGAGCTCAGATCATCATTGGTTATGGAGCTCAGATTCGACACTAGTAGAAGGCTTTTCTTATAGTTTTACAGTTCTTACTCTCAGGTATCCAAGGAATTGGCAGGTGAACTCATTTCCAGAGGCAAACTTAGTTATTTTATCTGAGTTCTGACAAGTGAGAGTTGATAAAGCACGGACTTTATGAAATAAAATGGACCCAAGCATCGTCGTGTGTGAATTGTGTTCTCGTTTCAAAATCAATATCTACCAACATTTAAGATAAGTGTCTTTGAAGTTCCCTTCATTTAAGAACGGAAGAAGTAGGGACCATTTCTCTGATCATCCAAAATACCCGCCAGCACATTTAAAGAAAACTGCTGTTGGTATTTTCTTTGGACGATTCCTTGTGAGTTCCCCTGTAAAGCTGGCCGAACACATGACAATTTTCTTCAGTGTTGATGATCAGTTTTATTGATATCAACCGTTTCCATCAATAAAAATGATCAATATTGACCAATATTGACCATTTCAAGAAAATTGATGTTGATTAAAAAAAAGGATCAACTTCACTTGTCAATAAGTATTGATGGTGCGCGAGCGAATCACATGAACGGATGAAATCACGTGACAATGGTGACGTACAAGCATGGCGCCTCTTTGAAGATAGGAAAGCATCAATAATCAGGTCAATACTCGAATAGAAAAAACTGTGTTCGCGCGTGATATCAACTGTCAATATCAATTTTACTCAATATCAACCGTCAATACTGAAGAAAATTGTCATGTGTTCGGCAAGCTTAAATGGGGATTACGAAAATTCACAGGATCATTTCGGGAAATTGAAGCTTCGTCAGGGAATAAAACTACAATGCAAAATGAATGGTATTCACACAATGAGCAACAAACCCTTAATGGAAAATCTGTGGTAACTAACCCTTGGACGAGTTGAAGATTATAGGGGTGCAGTAGCTGCTCCAATCATTCCATTCTGTTCTCGTTATTGTTCTATTACTAGATCAGCGGCTACGGCATCAAGATATCGATTTTCTCTTTCAGGTGTTGCAACACTGTTTGCCTATGGTTCCAATTTGTCTGTTTCTCTGAGGGTCAATCTGGGACAACAAATATTGTAATGGTGAGATATGCACCTACCTGGGAAATGTTCTTGGTGTAGCCGACATGCTTCATATCTATTTAAAGTCCATACATCAAATGCATGTCTGCCATTTCAAAAAACGAATACCAACTCACACTGCTAGTAGGTTTGCAAGTCCTTCTCGCCCTAATTTCTCGACAGAACTAAGAAAAGATTTCAAATGTAAAATATAGATTATCTGTATTCCATAAATGCACTTGCTATGTTTCAAGAAAACCCTTCCATCAAAAGTTATCAGAAAAAGACACACAAACAGAATTGATGAGCCTCAAAAGAAAATATTATTTTTGCATAATACTGATTGTTATTAAACCATAAACATTGTAAAATGGAAGGTAAGATATAAAAGCTTAATATCATAAAGTTGTCATAACACTTATTTCATGAAACCAAAATTACATTTCTGTAGAACTTTGTTTCAGTGTTTATTTCAGCTCAGTTTTGGCTAAAATAGGACCTCTCATCTACAGTGTGGCGGGAAGTTCCCGGACCCCTTCAATTTTCATATTTTTAAGAAAATATTTACACATTAAATATCCAATGCGTCTGTGTGTTCGCCATCATGCTGTACACACAAGTTCATACGCCGCCACGTCCTACTTGATATTTTTTAGAACATGTCCGGTGTGATGGTTCGAAATGCGTCCTCAACTGCATCGCGCAATTCTTCATTTGTAGCATAATGACGTTCAGACACGTAGGCCTTGATGATTCCCCACAATGAGTTGTCAGGCGTCATGAGATCAGGACTTTGTTTTGGCCATTTCAATGGAGCTGACGATGCTGGAATACCACGACCAAATCCAGTGTTCTGGAAAATGTTCATGAAGAAACCCGCGCACAATAAGAGCAAAGCGAGCAAGTGCCCTGTACTGCTGTATCGATACGCGTTTCACTTCCAACACCTGCATTCTAGTGTCAACAATTGAAATAACATTCAATAAATATTTATCAATACATTTATTACTACATAACAGGGGATACGGAAACTTCCCGGCCACACTGTATATTACGAGTACAGTAAAACCTCGTTAATTCGTCACTCAAGGGACCAAACATTTTTGACGACTTAAGCGGAGTGACGACTTCGGCGGAGTGGGAATTTTTGAAAAAAAAAACACAAAACAAAAAACACTGAAATACAGTATTTTCATGAATTGCTGTAGGATTCGGTGAGAAAAACAAGATTTTCAGAAATCAATACATGCAAATGAATGAGTGGAAAATAAAAAAAAAGAAAACACTTTTTATAGCTACCACATTTTAATCGTTTTAAAAGAAAGGCAATGTCTGTCTTTGAAATGTTCCAGCCAACCATTGCTGCCGCCGAAATCTTCAATGTTCAACTCCTTAGCAATTTCCATGGTTTTTTCTTTGAGAATCACGGCAGAAATCGGCACATCATGCGATCTGGAATGTTTTAGCCATCGAACTACAAACTCCTCGATCTCGTCAAACTTAGATTTCCTCATTCTCTTTCGTTTGTCTTTGCAGTCAGATACTTCAATTACTTGTTTCGATGAAAGAATATCGTTTAAAGTAGTTCTGGAAATATGGTGTTCTTTGGCAAAAGCTGTTTTCGAAATATTTGATTTCTCAAAAAGTGCAATTAAGTTTTTTTTTTTCTTTAAAAGATAACGAGGTAAGTTTTCGTTTCCCTTTCATGTTAAAAACATAATCGAACCACGAATTGCAAGAGAAAAAATAGGACCTTACCTATTTTTACTCGCTTACTCGCTATAAAATGAAGTCACACTCAGGAGCGGTCAAGAAAAACGTCTGCACTCGACAGAGTCGCAGCGAGAAGTGTGCTTTGAATGATTAGCAGCGAGATTCCAAGAACCCAAATCCTCCGAAGGGGTAGGAAAGGAATGAAGTGACAGGCATGGTCGAAAATTTCCAGTAAAGGCTTGGCTTTCTTAAAGTGAAGGGGCGGGGCTGAAAAGACAACACGATGGCATTAAAAATGGAGAAGAAAGATGCTTTTGGCCATTTTTGAGGGTGACGAGTTATCCGAGTAGAATTAAATTTGGTGACTGGTAAAAGAGGGTTATTTTACATTATTGTGTATGAGACCTTGTCGGGAGTAATAACGCAAAATATTTATAAGTTTAAACGGAGTGACGACTTATCCGGGTGACGACTTAACGCACGCGAGCTGCCTGGCAACAGGAGTATTGTTTCATGGTCAAAGCTGTCCACAACAATGTAATGTCGCATGTGCGTTGCAAGGCAACAGATTTCCAACTGTTACAAATAAATTTCAATATTCTATTGCATGTATTTTTTAGAATTTAAACTTTATTTTTAATTTTAGCTTGATGTATGTATGGTTTTAGTTGAAGTATTTTTTTTTTAATATATATTTTTTTTCCCTTTACATAAGCGAGAAGAGACGGGCAGGCGTCTAGTTTATTTTGGTTAAATAACTGCTTGTTAATTTTCGTTAATGATTTATTCTTTCAACTGATCTTACTTCCGATTTGGTCAAAAGGGAGACATCTTCATAATAAGAAAACATTTACATTACTGTTTATTTTTTTACAAAAAGTGCGCATTTTGTTGCAGCTTTTTCATAATAAATACAAAGTAAAATTACCAAAAGTATTTATGTATCACTGCTGTTCTGTCGTCCTCAATTATTTTAATATTTTTATCGAAAATCTTTGAAGCATTCTATGTACCAATTGAAAGAGGTGACAATTTTATGATTTCCCAGATAAACAACAGGAAGTGTTTTATGTATTTATTCCGTGTGAGAGGTTAAAGCAACTGGACTTACCCAGCAACAGAGAACACGGCTGTTTATGCAAGTATTATAACGCAGTTCATCGAAATAGGAGAAAAATATATTTGATAAAAGAAATATCTCTTAAACATTTTGGGCAAAAATTCCATTTTCATTCCTACATTGAAATAAGGGGAAAAAAATCCCGTATTTTCATTCATTAACATCGCCTTGAGTTACATCTTCTGACTTCACAAAAGTACATCCGGATAATAATACACAAACTTCTGCATTAACTCACCAGATGTCGCTCTGAAAAGAATAGTAAATGCTATTATCACGCCATTTGGTTAGTTTTCGCTGCTTGACATTGAAACCACAACCAACAGTTCATCGATTACGACTGAAGAAAACTACTTAAGGTAATTTCAGTGAATAATTAGTATTAATTCTTAATATCAAGTATATCTTTTCAGTTCATCTTTATTGAATTTTCTCTGTATTCCGTAACTAATTGATTATATTTTTTTTATAGTGTTTATTCCCTTATTCTACTCATCATGACTGAACCTATTCCACAAAAAATATTCACTTCTGAAATAAGTGAAAACAGCTTTACTTCACCTCAAACTGTCACCATCCACAAAAGAACAATTCGTGAAACGCAGTTTGAATGTGAAATTTGTCATAAATCCTTCCCACAATCCTTTCGTCTTCAAAGTCATCTGAGAACCCACACTAACGAAAAAGCATTCGACTGTAAATTTTGTAATAAACAATTTCCACGATCTTCCCAACTTCTATCTCACGTTAGAATTCACACAGGTGAAAAGCCCTACGCATGCGTCATTTGTGAGAAATGCTTTTCCCAACCGTCTTCTCTGTCGAATCATGTGAGAACACATACTGGTGAAAAGCCATTTCAGTGTAAATTCTGTTCCAAACGCTTCGCTCAGAAATCGAATCTCAACGTCCATCTTAGAAGATATACTGATGAAATATCATACGAATGTGGAGTTTGTAATAAAAGCTTTTCTCAATTGTTAGGTCTCAGATACCATCTTGGAAAGCATACGTGTAAAAAACCTCTAGTGTCGTTAGAATCCGTTAGTTAGTCTTTTGTTCCGTCGCCTCCTCGAGCTCAGTCACATGATCAGTCACATGATGTCTTTCAACTTACTCGAACATCCATTTGCTGTGAATATGTTCTAGACGCTTCGTATGAATCAGAATTCATTACAGAACTCCCACTTTTAGTAATTTTTGAAATTGTATCATTTAAATGAACTCCATCATCGTATCTTGTTAATCGTAATTAAAAGAAAGAATGTGAAACTTTTTTGTTTATTTATTTACATATTTTTTTTAAATTTTGTAATAATAATATAATATAATAATTATTTTATTGGTGATGTAATAATGAGAAAATATTCATATTTAAATTAAATCACTAATTCCAAATTTAATCCCACTAAGGAACAACAGAAAGATAATCCCTTTTCTTAGTCTGTTCTAAATGGAATGTATAAAAAAGAGTATTTCATGTGTGTATCGTGAATTAGATATTCTTTAATGTCTATCAAAAATAATAAAGTTAAAAGTAAACAATAATGGGTGGGACTAAATTGTTTACCAAGTGACATCCTGGTACAGCTGTTTCACACTCTTCGGCGATCATCAGCCAGGAACAGTCACCAGTAAACAACGAGGTACTAGGGCTAATAGGGATGAGCGTTGGAATAGCACTGGTACCTCAAAAATAAAAATAAACAATAAAAATATTAATAAAATATTAGTGAGAAAATTCACGTGCTAGCAGTCCGCCGGCCTCAATGAATTTCTTAATGAGGTTTTTTAGTTATTGATTTTTGTTTTTGAAGCACCACTGTGATTCTGGCGAAAATTAAAAGTAACTAAATAGAAATGTTATGGTATGATATTTCTTTATAGTTGTGTTTTTTTTTTTTTTTCATTATCACTAAAAAAACTGAATATAAAATATAAACGACAATACACTTTGAAAGTGTATTGTCATTTACATTTTATGTTCAGTATTTCCACAGAATTAATACACAGCATTATACAAAAAAAACATATTTGACCGTTCATTTTTTTTATACAGTTCTACTGTATTTTTTTTTAAATTAATGAATGTTTATAATTTGTAGAATCTCTTTAAGTGTGATGTATATAAAATAAATTTTGATGCTTAAAAGTAATTCAATTACTTCTGGAAAGAATTTATTTGAGAATATTATTCTGTTAAATTAAGACATTAAAAAATAATTCTGGATTTATTTATTTATTTATTTATGTATTTACTTATTTATACATTTTGATTGACTGATTGTGGTGAATGTGGGTGGCAGGGAAGCCAAGCACCGCGACCTGTAGGTCGATTGTACTATCCCACGGAAATAAGGACAGACGGAGAGAAAGACTGAGAAAGTATGGTGGGATATGTGCAGGGGAAATGGGAGAACCCTGAGAAAACCTGCCCAGCGCGGATCGTCCATCATCACAAAATCCACCTGAGAACCGAACCCCGGTACTCAGAGGTGAGCGGCCGAAGTCATAGTGACACCGCCTTATTTATACACACATACAATTTTATGTTATTTTTCAGCACTTCTTCACTTTAATTCCGTTATTGAGATATATTTTCTATATTTGAGTTATATTTACATATTTGAATTAGATTTGAAAACTAAGATAATGTCCTTTATATTCTTCACATAATGGATGCGAATTATTAATGTCGTAAGTGTGATTCACGCGTAATAAAAACAAAATCACTTCAACTGAAGAACTCATTTGAGGGAAGTATTACAAGAGATTCAGTAAAGAAATAATTAGATAAACGTTTATTGTTATTATTATTATTATCTATTTTTATTAATAATAATTATATAAATTCCGTCCAATAAATTATATGTCAGGAATTACCATATTTATCGGCATATAATGCGCACTTTTTTTCCTAAAACTTAGGGCTGAAATTCTACCTGTGTGTTATACGTGTGAACTACTTTTATTTTAATTTTTTTACTCAAACTTTCTTCTTAAAGTTTATCCAAATAATGGTTTTCATTTTAATTTAATTAAATTGTATTTTTAAAGAAAATTTTCACTGAAGTTTAAATTCATAATATATAAAAAAAAATGACTAAGAACATAATAAGACATATAAATAATTTAGAAAAATGAAAAACGTCGGTTGGAAATGAAACATTTTTTTTTTTATTTATCGAGATCAGAGAGAAAAAGAGAGGCTAAAGTAATATCCAACAATAATGTTGACAAATTATGTTTCCCTAGCATTGCTAACTACATTTTGTTATTCTTTGAGTTTCACAAAAGCCTTGATGGTACTGATCGTAAAAGCACAGGAAATGAAACAATAACACTAATAAATTAGGGAAAGCATAATTTATCAACATTGTTGTTGGACATTACTTTAGCCTTTCGTTTTCTCTCTGATCTCGATAAATAAAAAAATGTTTCATTTCGTTCATTTTATACCCAAATTGTGATTCATTACATATAATCTTACCTAAAATATACGTAGGATGAAAAAACAAAAACAAAAAAACAAATTTAATACACGCAGCAAGATTCGAACCAGCGATACCGCACTTACTAGACTGAAGCTCTACGCAGTCAGCCACGCACTCACTTGGTTGACGTCTAGTCGATATAAGACGCTTGCAATTTTTCAAAGTCGATTTTCTCGAAAATGCTTGGATATCGCACCCAATGGTTTTAGGAACTTGATATTCAATGGATGGGCTTCTCGCACTGTAAGAATGAACAGAATCCACGACCCTACTATCTGACAGTCCCCTTATTAGATGAGAAATAATTTCTTTTCGAATTTCCTTGTCAATTTCACAGTTCGATTCCTGCAAAAAGTAAGGGCTCCATATTTTCTTCTCCACAGCCATGATCGAGTATCGTAACTTTCCTATTAGAAAGGAGAATGGGTAAACTGTATGGGAATTTGCCCTACCCTGTACAGTGATAAGATATATATCTATAGAAATATTTCATAGAACATATGTTATTATTACGACATATCTCAATAATTATTCCGTTCGGAGTTATATACATCTAGATATGACTTATCTCGTTGACATCTTACTTGCGAGATTTATTAATTAATTATCAGTTAATACTTTTTTTCAGTAACAGTAAATATTATTTTCATTTATTACACGTAAATAATTATTATTTACTTGAAGTAAATGATAATATTAATTATTAATTGCTTATAATATTTATTAACATTTTGCGCACTAAATGTCTGCGCAATTTAGCTTGTGCTAACAAACTATTTGAAAAGATGTTGTGAAGAAAATAAATTAACGTGCATCTTAATAACTTCTGAAAAAAAAAAACATTAAACAATACACTGTTTATTTTATGTCTTATTGCATAGTATTCATCAGTGACCTCGGGATTTCCTGTGGTCGTGACTAATAAATCCGAGTAACAAATAACTCGAGTTGAATTTTCGTTTTTTATGACTTAGCGATGTTTTAGTATCGATAAACAACACTTCCGTCTTCCTCTTCTATACAAGCAATGCCTTGATCTGTATTTTCGTCAGTATACGCTTTACTGCTCTCCTGGGTACAAGAAACATGTGGAACTGATTTTTAAGAAATACACTTTCTTAAAAACTACTTTTCTCAACCAAAGACCCATGGTATTTTAAAAGGAATAGGACTCAGCTTAAGACAGGAGAATGGAATGCAAGTATTCAATTCATTCCTCCATTCAACGGGTTTTAATTTCCACCAACGCGCAGTGTCTGTGAGCAGGTCTCCTCTCCCCGTAAAATACTAATAAATTTTGAAACTTTCTTTAAATAAATTTTTGATAAATATTTTAAGTTATTAATTAGAGGTCAAAAACTAATTTTATTGCGGAAGCCTAGGATTCCGCGGAGCACAAGCTGGGAACCCGTGGTCTAAAGAAACCTCTGCTAATTGGATAATACTTTCAGCCGTAGGGAAGTTAATGGTAGCATTTTTAACTGCTAATTCTGTATCTCACATCTCGTGTGTTTTTGTAACTGAAATAATGTTGTTTTTTTGGCTGTATACAGTAGTTAGGGGTTTTGGTTTTTCAGCGACCCACTTAGGAGCTATTGTGAAAGCGACCAAAATGAATCAATAGCTATTGCGTTTGTTCTGTCCGTCCCTCCGTGTCTGTCACCTAGCAACTCCGGAACGGAAGGTTGGATCGACAAACGGATTTCACCATCGTGTTCAGAGACTCAAACAACGTAGGAAAAGGGTATTTTCAGGAACCAAAGCCCCCCCCCCCCCAATGTTCGAGATATTTGGCAAAATCTGAGCTGTCTAGGTCACTGAGAAGTATCAGACTCCATTTGTCCCCATTTGTATTTTCGACGATAAATTTCTATTTCTCTGGTTTTTGGGCATCGACTTAGAATTACTTTCCAAATCTGAGGTTTCTAAATTGTTGAGAAGTATCAAACGCGACTTACCCCCTATTTTCTAGGATAGTAGATTATTATTTCGCTGCGTTTTGGACATCCACTTAGTTTTGCTTTCGAAATCTGAGCTTTCTAGGTCATGGAGAAACATTAAACTCGTTTTATCCCCTCCTTTGAATGATTGGGTGGCAAATTATTATTTCTCTGGGTTTTGGGCAACGATTCTGTTTTGGTTTCTAAATCTGAACTGTCTAGGTCACGGAGAAGTATCAAACTCGATATACCTCCTCTTTTGTATGATTCGATGATAAATTTCTATTTCTCTGATTTTTGTGCATCTACCCAGTATTATTACCAAAATCTGAGCTTTTTACATAGTGAAGAAGTATTAAACGCCCATGACGTCACGCCCATGTTAAAGATGGCGTCTCCACTATTTTCTCCACTTCGCCACGACGAATCGCGATTACATAATTACTATCAGCGTATTGAGATTTTCTTTCCCACATAAATGAAGCTTTCACTGAAATGCATGAAGTTCATGCGTCAAAATTTATCAGAGAGTTTGTAAAACCTCGGTTTTTACATAATAGTCGCCGCTCTCTCAATAATCAACGAAATAGGAAATAATGGCGATGCACGTGCCCTCATTGTTGTCCAGACAGGATTATTGGTATTGGCTGCTGGACATTCGATATTGTTATTGTTGAAACTGTTAAATCAATTTTTTATTTTATTTTATTTTAGCAAAAGTTGCATGGCTTAGTCATTCAATTTATATGTGGGCTATTGCGGAAGCCATGGCTTTTAAAACATGAGCTTAGAACATCTTTTTCAATCGTGTGTTTTTCAAAAATT
>JAFIDM010008419.1:5464141-5481079 GCA_023159025.1 Thereuonema tuberculata | reverse complement strand
TTAACTACAGTTATTAATTTCTTTGTGCAATTTATGGTTCTAAAATCATTTTTACAAAGAATCTCTGAAGAATTTATGCTAGTAAAAGCTGATGATTTAATAAACAAAAACTACAATGAGAAATAACTGATAAAATAAGGAATTTTTAACTTTAACTATTTTTAACCACTGCTCAGTTAGCCAATAAAAGATGATCATTTTGATTTCAAAGCAAGGGTGATCATTTTGTATTCCTGTGCGACCCTCATGACTACCGTTTGAATAAGTTAACAGTTGAAACTTGACATGCATACTTTGGACAAGAGACTACCCTTTTGTTTATTTGATAAATAAATATCGTTGTGAGATAAAATTATAAGATCTAACAGCAAATCACAGAAAATCGGAGATCTTTTACATTACTTAACTTTGATATGAAGTATTTTCCTCAAAAATTATAATTAAAGTTCTTGTGGCCTTTCATTAAACGTAATAAGGATAGTAACTAATGATTTACTTTATTTTGAACAACATTTTATCAAATTTTTTTTAAAGTTTCAAATACTTTTTAAATTTTTTTTTTTTTTTTATAATTTATCAACATTTTCATACTATTTAATCTTCAAGTGAACAAAGAATGAAGTTCATGTGGATACACGATAAAAATTCTATAAAGTGTTCTTGTTCAATTAAACAACATAGGTTATCTTTATGCAGACTTATTTTGTAATGCCCTTGCTGTGGTTTATGAGCGTACACGTAAGGGAAGGGTTAAGAGATATTAACGCAGTGGAAAATCTATTTCTACGAAGTAGCTGGGCCCGATAATACTTCATTAGGGAATTTAGAAATACAGAAAGGATTAAGGGAGAAGAGTCGGTGTTTGTCTGCGAGGCCAGAGTGGGAGGATAGGGGACTGTTTTGTAAACAAAGCCGGACCCGCTCAGTCTAGCTGTTTCGGAGGATAACGTCAATAGGTGGCTGGCGAGACCTGCCTGGGACATTCACGACTTAACACAGCGCCAGTTTCTCAACAAGGGTTAACGCAGGGCTTTCCCTTAACATTCGCTAGTGCAAGGGTCAATAAATAAATAAACGGTACCAGTAAGTAAATAATAAAATAGATGAGGTGGGATAACTAGTTTAGGATATAAGAGATTTAATAAGGAACAGAGTATATATTTACAAATAGATGATTATGATGAGGATTAACAATGAAATAATATGCATATACCTTACCCCAGGGTTTTCAAGCGAAGACAATAATATATATGTACATCACAACACTAATACAAATGATGAAATATTGTAGTGACGTTCCGAGGCACATGAACAGTTCAGTGTCCGCCGATTTCTGACGCATAGTTCGTGGCAGTTCTCTGGAGTGGGGTAGCGGTCCAATTTTCAGTCTATACTCTTGAAAATCCAAAGAGCAATTGTGCTGGGCGTAGGTAGTTTAAGTGGGATCATCAGCTTCTGCATCGAGGCACTTTGCATCGAAAAACACTTTCACTACACAAGCCCGAAGATTCAAAGATTGCTCTATTAGATGCAATGACATCTTCGAGATTGTGATTTATTTGCTGAAGCTCGCTCCTTGGTGGATTTCCACCGATATCTTTAACGGATGGGCCAAGCGGCTTCTCACTTGGCCCAGAGTCTATCTTCCTTCGGTATAAATGGGCATCCGGAAGGAGGCGAAAATAACTAGCAGCCTGCCTTCCTGAATGCTTGATGCACGTCTGCTTTTTTTCACTATATTTCCCAAACACCGTTTCCCCTGTAGTAAAGTCACAAAAGCCTAAGACGAGGGCTGTCTAGAAGACATCTGCCGACAGGGTAGAAGATGGAAGAGACCAAGCAATAAACTTGAAGAAAGGCGAGATTGAAGATAATGAAGCAAATTTGAGAAGGAAGGAAAGCTGCGCAAAATGGTTGCCAGGTAAGGAAAGAGCAGGAAGAAAACTGCTTCAAGAAGACAATGCGTTTCGGCAAAGTTTGGGGAACCAAAGAAATAAGAAAGATATTTCCGACGATTTTTCGTACAAGGAAAATGATGAAAATAAAGGATAGGAAAGAGAGAAATTATGTAACAACCATCGGGCTGTAGACCATGATTCTATAACTATACAATCATATTAACAATTAAACAAAGCACATGCCTTTTCATAACTGTACATTATTTTATAATTGTAAATGCATTTTCTGAGATTTCGTGAATTAAGAACTGAAATGGCTTCTAATTCGTATGAATTTTTACGTGACTATTCAGATGTGGCAACTGACGAAAGCTTTTGTTACAGACTTCACAGTGAAATGGTTTTTCACCCGTGTGAGTTCTCAGGTGGAGATTCAGATACGAGGAACGAGCAAAGCTTTTTTTACAAATTTTACATTCAAATGGTTTTTCACCAGTGTGAGTTTTCAGGTGATTCTGAAGATTTGACAACTGACCAAAGCTTTTATTACACAGTTCACAATGAAAAGGCTTTTCACCAGTGTGCGTTCTAATGTGGTTAGTGAGAACTGAGGACTGAGAAAAGCTTTTCTCGCAGAACTCGCATTGAAATGGCTTTTCACCTGTATGCGTTCTAACGTGGTTACTGAGAACAGATGAATTACCAAAGCTTTCGTTACAGAATTTACATTGAAAGGGTTTTTCACCTGTATGAGTTCTACGATGGTGATTGAGCTCTGAAGTATGGGCGAATCG
This sequence comes from Thereuonema tuberculata, assembly GCA_023159025.1. Taxonomy (NCBI): domain Eukaryota; kingdom Metazoa; phylum Arthropoda; class Chilopoda; order Scutigeromorpha; family Scutigeridae; genus Thereuonema; species Thereuonema tuberculata. Next base: position 5,478,387 of record JAFIDM010008419.1, on the reverse strand, counting down.
TTTACTGCACAAATCACATTCGTACGGCCTTTCTCCTGTGTGTATTCTGAGATGGATGCAGAAATTCGTTTTCTTAAGAAATCTCTTATTACAAAACTTACATTGAAAAGGTTTTTCGTTAGTGTGAGTTTTTAAGTGACTATTGAGATTTGATGACTTAGCAAAGCTGCGATTACAAATCTCACACTGAAATGGTCTTTCACCAGTGTGGGTTCTCAGATGGATACGAAGACTCGATGCCATAGCAAAGCTTTTATCACATAATTCACACTGATGTGGTTTTTCACCAGTGTGAGTTTTCAAATGGGCGTTAAGATTTGATGATTGCGCAAAACTTCTATTACAAATCTCACACTGAAATGGTCTTTCACCGGTGTGGGTTCTCAGATGGATACGAAGACGCGTTGCCATAAAAAAGCTTTTATTACATAATTCACACTGATATGGTTTTACACCAGTGTGAGTTTTCAAATGACTATTAAGATTTGATGACTGAGAAAAACATTTATTACAAATGTCACACTGAAAGGGCTTTTCACCGGTGTGCGTTCTTTTATGGTTATCAAGGTTATAAGCTGAAGCAAAACTTTTATTACATAGGTCACAAATGAATACTTTCTGAACTGTTTGTTCACCCATACTGAGGCAAATATGAGGGAATACAGTAAAGCAGGATAACGGAAGAAAGTTCGGGAAAAATCAATTCAAGTGAACAATTTCATGAAAAATTTAGGAAGAAAAAGTTGAATAAAACATATTAAAAATTTCTTAAAATACGATTTTTCTTCGAATAACAACTTTACTTGGTTTTCCTAAATACTGTTTGGTTTCTATTTTCATTGAAATATTATAAAATTGACCCATTCCAACAACAGTACTCACAATGCTTTGTTCAAATTATCTGAATTGTTCGAATTAATATTTCTTTTCAAGAATATTACAACGAAAATCTTCGCTCAGTCGGACTTCAATCAACGCATGAGCACTTCCTGTTGTTGGGTAGAGAACGACATCTGTTGGGAAAATGGAGAAATTTTTAAAGATGGATGACTTCCGCTCCAAAACAAATGTATAAACTTTGGGTAATTTATTACTACAGTGAAACCTGCTAAGTTGACCACCCAGTGGTTCCACGTTTTCGTGGTCAACTTAGACAGGTGGTCAACTTACCAAGGGTACAACACTTACTTTTTGATTTTCATATTTTATCATCTACGTACTACCACTATACATATACATAGTATAGTACTACAAAATTAAGCAAAATATGAAATCAAAATGATACAAAATAGGAATAATATTGCTTATTAGGGTTGAACATTAATTATACATACATATTAATTATTGGATAATGTCATAGTTACTACTGTATATACTACAGTAGTAAGTTGAACAGAAACAAGTTAATTTAATTATGAAACTCAATTTATTATTACAGTAATACATTTTGCATAGGTGTAATAAACTTAGTGTATGTATTAAAGAGTATGTACTTCACACATACTGTACATTTGTACTTCCCCCTAGTTCTCGGCGAAATTCAAAGTAGTTTCATCTGTGGAATGGACGTTAAAACGCTCTTTAACAATTCTTTCTTTAGAAAATTAGATAAAAAATGCAGTATAAAAGTTGTTAGAAAGACATAGAAAACATTCTGGAAGTGGTCAACTTACAAAGGTTTTGAGCTATGCTTTGTGACAAATTCTACCTAATTACCTGGTCAACATACAAGTTAGACAGGTGGTCAACTTATAAAGGGTTCACTCAATGTTAAAGTAATTAAGCCATTCCGTTCCTGGTCAATTAGGTCAACTTAGACAGGTGGTCAACTTATAAAGGTGGTCAACTTGACAGGTTTCACTGTATTATCAAATAAAACTTTCAATATATTTATTTAGTCATTATGAAGTTCTAAATTGGCTTCGCCTTTTGTTAAAATTAAATTATTTTGGTTCAATATTCTTCTTCATTTCTTCATAATATTTAAAATCAGATACATTAGACTTCATTTCAAAATACTTTTTCTTTATTGGCAATATTTCGCAAGATTAGAATCATCTTGCCTTTTCAAGCCTTCTTTTTGAATTATATCAACAATAAGCTTGTCTACATTTATGACAGCAAATAAGCATGCTTACATTTTCTTACATCAGTAATGATTCATTAAGTGTTTTTTTTTTTCATTATTACAGAATAAAGATATACATTTGCAAAAAACCTGTTCAATTTTGCGATGATACATTATTTTGGTATTATGATATTAAAAATTAGAATTAAATAGTGATTTATTATTGTAATACTATTGTATTATTTGATGTTCTTTCACGTAGAGTAATTGTTTAGAATTGTATATATTGTATTGCATGTATTTGTTACAATGTAAACTTTAATTAATTTTTTGTTTTAGTTGTAAGTTTACTTTATGGAATTTTTTTTTTTTTTTTTTTTTTTTTTTTTAATAAATACAATGTTCGTTTCTATTCATTAACTGTAATCACGTCACATATAAGAGGCTTCTAGTGTAAGAGTCTAGTACAGTAGAACCCCGATTATCTGCGGGATTGGGTGGCAAGGGCTTCGCGGATAACGAAAATCGCGGGTAACCCGAAAAAAGACTAAAAATGAGGTGTAAACACAAAAAAATATATTTCTTCATTAAAAACTACATTTTATTGTACAATAAACATATTATGTAAAACTTTTAAAATATGTACAGTACAGCAGAAAGCTTTCTGCAGAGTAAAAGCTGCCACTCATCCACAAATTCCGAGAAGGCCTGTAGGATTACGATGCACAATAAACCTGTCAGTAATTTTTGACCTTCCCACTGTAGGGCCTATGCGGCTTTCGTGGATAATTTGCACCGCATGATTTACTGTATATATAATAATAAAGGACAGCTAAAACAAAGAATAAATAATAGGACTAAAAATGAACCTTGTCAAGTATTTCACATTCCATTTTTGGAAGAGGATAAAACCAGATTAAGTATCTCATACTTCTTTATTGTTACCAGGTAGTTCTCAATTGAAAACAACTGCTCGAATATACATGAGAATAACTATATAACTGGACAGAGTAAGTGAAGCATTCTGAAGTAGGCATGGAGACTTTATGAATATCTGTCCACAAGAAAAACAGATTGTACATAGGCAGTGATCTGCAAATCAGACACCGACTCTTGGTATAAGGGGGTTTTCATAACAGGAGTAAGGCTGTTCTACAGGGTTCAGTAGGTTGTGTGGCCCCCTTGGAATTCAGGCAAGCAATAACTCGTTGATGTATGGTGTCGTACAGGTGCCGTATGTTGTCCTCAGGCATATTCCTCCAATCTTCCTTCAACTGTGCAAGGATTTCGGTAAGGATCCTCACAGGTCGCGGCACCGAAGCAGATACCGTTCCAGCTGGTCCCACACATGCTCTAGTGGCAAAGGTCTGGTTATCTCGCAGGCCAAGGTAGGGTGATACCTTGTAGAGCCTGTTGAACCATGGCTGCTACATGTGGACGAGCATTGTCATGCTGCAGATATTATTTGGCATATGCTGGAGAAATGGCAGAAAAAGGGGCTAGAGGATCTTGTATATATATTGGTGGGCTGTCAGAGAACCATGCACAAACACCAGACAAGTTCTGGAGTCATAGCTAATGGCCATCCACACCATAACTCCAGGCAGGGCCGAATTAACCATTAAGCAAAATAATCACTTAGGGCTTAGGGCATCAAGGGAAAAGGGGCCCCACAATAAATGAAAGAAGTACATATAACGAACGTAGTTCGCTCCCCGCCCTTGCGCTTTTACCCTTCATCTCCTTCTGTATAATATTTCTATAATATATCTCTATTCTCTCTGTGATTATTTTCTAATTCTATATTTTCACCTAGAACTAATCCCAGTATTGATAGGGTTCCTTACTTCTGATCCCCGCCAAATTGGCGCCGAAGAAACTTTTGTGCTCTGTTTTAACAACTTCGGGAACGGCTAGAGAAAGCTTCTCGGACAGGTCCCCAAAGGCAATCAGGCCATGAAGCCTATTGTCTTCCTGTTAAAAGCTTTCTTCCTATTGTTAAGTGCATCGGGAATATTCTGTAACAAAAACAAAGGAACTGCCGCACAATAAACAGAGCTGTGCCAGAAGAGGGAAGGAAATGTTTGCCATCCCTCCCATTGAATAAAACGATGGTCCCCGAGGAAGTGAGGAGCTTTTGAATAGCGTTTTGAGGAGGTGAGGTTTGAGGAAGGTGTCCCGGGTTCACGTGGCCAGCGATCCGGTCGCCAAGAACCCCGCCTGAGTTCACCTTGCTCGGAGTTAACCCCGACAGATATCTAGCGAGCAGCGGTTTTGCAGAGGCGATGTACAGGGAAGACGACCAAAGCTCATGCGGCCAGCGGAGCTGGTTGTCAGGAACCCTGCCCACTTTCATCTGCTGAGATTAGTCCCCGAACGGATGCCGACGATAGCATGTGGACAGTAGTTGCAAAGAAATTACCCAGGTCCTGCGGAATGCGGTACCGATAGCTGCTACCCTGTCTGCCTTCAGTGTCTATCATTTTGCCGACTTGACTGAAGCCGACGGATCCCCCGCACCTACAATGAAACAAGCAGGCTGTGCCATTACGGAAGAGAGTCCACAAAACTGCTTCGCAAATACCCAACCGTCACTGACCTTCCGCCTCCTGACCTTCGACTGCTGACTGCTGGAAAGCAATGACCCTGAGCGATCTTCCCCAGGGCCCTTCATAGCGTCCTGACTGCTGAAACGTTCCATCAGGTTGAATCCACGGGAATTATAGAAGACACAGGACCTCCCCTCGACGACGGGGCTACGAAAAGTCCAGCGGGCCTACTGGCAGTCCCCACTGCATCCTCTCCCAGCCCCTGAGTCCCAGACAGTTTGAACGGACCTTATGACCGGTTATATATAGTACTTGTAGATATTTATCTATTATTATCATTTAATAAAATCTTTCTTGTAAATCTTCCTCCTGTCTTCATCTCGCTATTCTTTACCTGAAAGGCACGGGCCACTGGTGAATTCCCGCCGATTAGCTAGATTTCTACGGCACCTCCCCTTTCCTGACCAATCTCTTCACTCCCTCCCTTCCATATCTTCCCCTTTTATCCCGTGATCGTGGCTTGCTTTAGGAATGCATTCGATGAGCGTGCACCTAAAAACAACACTTAACATAATACAGATTAATGATATACATTAATCTTGGGAATAAAACAAAATTAGAATCTGGTCACAGTCTACGTAGGCTCTTGTGATTGTTCTTGTGTTGGTCACGTAGGAAGTTTACTTAGCGTCCGGCGTGCCAACAATACACTTGCTAATATTTTTTTGCTGATTAAAAATAATAATATTTTAACTTTGAAATTAAGCTGATTCCTATATTTTTTCTATCTCTCCTTTCAATTTTTGTAAGTTATGCGCTTTATCGAAAGTGTTCACCAACATGTCTTCCTATTCGATATTTGATCTTTTTGAAGACTAATCTGTAAATCTATTGTGATTAGGCGACAAAATATATTCATTCAATGAAAAAATACTCATTTAAATAACAATTAATAGGCATGTAAGCATAATGACAATACAAAATGTTACAAATGTTTTTATTATGCATTTACCATATTATAGTGTATTATTGTTGCAGTGAATATTATAAAATAAAAAAAATAAATCTTCAATTCACTTGTCCTCCTTTTCATTGTAAAAAAGATGGTGACCTTACTAAATAATATAATTATTGTTTTATAATTTTGCGGCCTGGTAGTGCTTTTGAAATGCCGTGAAACTCGTGAAAATCGCCAATCGTTGATTAGTGCTTCTTTTGACCATGCAGGTATTTCATGATTTTTTTTTTATCATGTGGTGGTGGACTGGTGGTAATAACTGAGTTTGTATTTCACGACGTCAATTTCCGTGATGTAGGTCATGTGTTCGGTGATGTAGAGTTTTTGTACATGTTGCTCTTTCGAACAGTGTGGATGTTGTCTTTTCTCAACTGATGGTGTTAGTGACTAAGTTTATTTCATCACGTGACAAAAGGCAGCCATTGTTTTTATTTTGAATTACATTTATATGGAGGCACAATAATCTTTTAACTGCTTAGGGCCTCTAAGGTTCTTAATCCGGCCCTACTCCAGGTGTAGGGCCACTAAGTAGTTCCATAATGTGGCCGGATGGTTACACCGAACTCTGTGATGCCACGTTATTATTGTGCCAGATAATTTTTAATTTCTTAATTACGAAATTATTTAATTTTAGAAAAAGGCGACGCGAATTTACAAGTTCGTAATAAATAAATAAACTTAGAAAGTTTTATTTGTTGAAATTAATAAATTACCAAACGTATATCTGAGAATTAGATAGCAATGAAAAATAAATTAACTTGAAATTCTACATACATTTTTATAAAGTGATTATATTATTATTTATATACAGTAAAACCCCGATTATCCGAGCCCTGATTATCCGAGTTTCCACTTTAACCGAGCTATCAAATATTTCTACGATTTTTTTGTTTTTGGTTCTATATTTTCTATTTTTAAAACTACAAAAAAAATTCTGAACTTGATCTCACCAATCAACGAAGAGGATATACGTGACTGGATAAACGCTGACGAACAACAAGACATTACAGATGAAATGATCGTCAATAAGGAAAATGAATCTAGCGATGATGATGAAGACAGTGACGATGAAAATCGACATATGAAAATCTCCCATACAGATGGACTAAAAGCTATCGAAAGTGCTATTGAATATATAGAATAACAAGAAGAAGCGACACCAGCAATCCTGTTATCCTTAAAAAAATGGTGAAATATTGCTGCAGAAAAACGCTAAAGTAACGTAAAACAAAAAACAATTAAGGACTTTTTTGGGGAAAAGAACTCTTTAATTATCGTAACAGTCTACGAATTGCATATGGTGTATCTGTATAACTTTTGTATTTGTTAAAATATACATTTAAACCTAGACGATTTATTTTATTTACAATTTTCGCTTTAACCGAGTTTTTCGGTTATCCGAGTTAGTCTTGGTTCACATTAACTCGGATAATCGGGACTCTACTGTATTATTAAAGATTAAAAAAAAAAAAATCTTTCCTTTGGATATATATTTAATTTGAAAAATTTTAACACTCACACACACCTACAAAGATATAATGTGAATGTAAATAAAACATACGACATTACAATATTTTCAATAAAAATTGCAGCAGATAAGGATAAAGATACATGAAAAAAAAATTAAAAAAATAAAGAGCTGGCACAGACAGGCACGGGGTTCTGACATTTGTTTTTGAACGGAAGTGCATTCATCTCCTCAATCTTCATAAAGTTCTCCATTTTCCCAACAGATGTCGTCCTCTACCCAACAACAGGAAGTGCTCCTGTATGAGTTGTAGTCCGATTGAGGGAAGATTTTCGCTGTAATATCCTTGAAAAACAAAAGAAATATTAATTAGAACAATTCAGATAATTTGACAAAGCATTGTGAGTACTGTTGTTGGAATGGGTGAATTTTATAATATTTCTATAAAAAATAGAAACCAAAAAGTATTAAACAGTTTTTAGGAAAACCAAGTAAAGTTTTTACTGGAAAAAAAAATCGTATTTTAAGAAATGTATAATAAGTTTTATTCAACTTTTTCTTTCCTAAATTTTTGATGAAGTAATTCGCTTCAGTTCATTTTTCCTGAACTTTCCTCTGTTCTCCTGTTTTATTGTATTCCCTGATCACAATGAGTGAACAAACAGTTCAAAAAGTATTCATTTGTGACCTATGTAATAAAAGTTTTGCTTCAGCTTATAACCTTGATAACCATAAAAGAACGCACACCGGTGAAAAGCCCTTTCAATGTGAAATTTGTAATAAATGTTTTTCTCAGTCATCAAATCTTAATAGTCATTTGAAAACTCACACTGGTGTAAAATCACATCAGTGTGAATTATGTGATAAAAGTTTTGCTATAGTATCGAGTCTTCGTATCCATCTGAGAACCCACACCGGTGAAAGACCATTTCAATGTGAGATTTGTAATCGAAGCTTTGCTCAATCATCAAATCTTAATAGTCACTTAAAAACTCACACTAATGAAAAGCCTTTTCAATGTAAGTTTTGTAATAAGAGATTTCTTAAGAAAACAGATTTCTGCATCCATCTTAGAATACACACAGGTGAAAGGCCATACGAATGTGATTTGTGCAGTAAACGATTCGCCCATACTTCAGAGCTCAATCACCATCGAAGAACTCATACAGGTGAAAAACCCTTTCAATGTAAATTCTGTAATAAAAGCTTTGGCAAGTCATCAGTTCTAAGTAACCACATTAGAACGCATACAGGTGAAAAGCCATTTCAATGCGAGTTCTGCGAGAAAAGCTTTTCCCAGTCCTCAGCTCTCAGTAACCACGTTAGAACGCACACTGGTGAAAAGCCTTTTCAGTGTGAACTGTGTAATAAAAGCTTTGGTCAGTTGTCAAATCTTCAGAATCACCTAAAAACTCACACTGGTGAAAAACCATTTGAATGTAAAATGTGTAACAGAAGCTTTGCTCGTTCCTCGTATCTGAATCTCCACCTGAGAACTCACACTGGTGAAAAACCATTTCAATGTGAAATATGTAACAAAAGCTTTCGTCAGTTGCCACATCTTAATAGTCACATAAAAATTCATACTAGCTAGAAGCCATTAAGTTAAGTAACTTATATTATTTCAGATTCTCTGCAATTTGCTGTGAGAACTTATGATTTCACCTCGCAACAATATTTATTTGTCAAAATTAAACAATGTAATTAAAAACCTAATAAAACTTTAGATAGTAAGTTGTCCGAGATATGCAGGTCAAGATTTAGTAAGATCTGTTAACTTAATCAAAAGTTAGTAATGAGGGTCGCACAGGAATACAAAGTGATCACCCTTGCTTTGAAATCAAAATGATCATCTTTTATTGGCTAACTGAGCAGTGGTTAAAAGTAGTTGAACTTAAAATTTCCTTATTTTTATTGGTTATTTCTCAGTGAAGTTTTTGTTTATTAAATCATCAGCTTTTACTAACATAAATTCTTCAGAGATTTCTTGTAAAATGAAATCTTCAGTTTCATAATATCATTTTTAGAAACATAAATTGTACAAAGAAATCCACAAGCAAATCAAATGCTGTAAACCGAGCAATTCTTGTAAATTTTATCTTGAAAATTATCCTAAGGAGTTTGATAAAATGGGGTGATAAAACAGTGAAAATACTGTTTTCAGATGTGAGAAAGCATTTAGCTAGTCTTGACTTTGGGAAAGCTCATTTAGGGATAAATGATTGACCTCAAAACTGGGTATCACTTTATTGTCTACAATGTTCTTCCTTTATTTTTGTTTTATTATATTCTTAATAAGTTGGTGTTCTGTGTGTTTTTTTGTGTATCAAAATAATAATTTATTTTTATCTATAACAAATTAATAATAATTTTACTTAATAATAATTTATAAAACTTTTTCCTTTCAACATTGCATATATTCACTGCAGAGCTATCCGAAAGGGGGTTAAATAACCAGGTGATTGTCTGTAGTATTATCATCAGGTTGGAAACCCTAAAATGTTGGTTTGGAATGAAATAATTCAAAAACTGTTTTTGAGTATTGGTTGTAATTTTTATTATTCAAAATAAGCTCTATCTGTATCTATACAATCTTGCCAACACTCTTAAGCTATAAATTCATTTTTTGCACATATCCAAGGTTTGGCGTTGCAGCAATCCTTCGATGTCCTTTTTCAGATCACAAATCTTGGAAGTATCTCCTGCCATTCAGAAAGTTGCCACATTTTTGAATAGGTGAAAATCTATTGGCGAAACATCCGGTGAATAAGACGGATGAGGCAAAATCTTATATTCAAGTTCATGAAGTTTCCTGTGGGTGCGTTTTGCCATCTGCGGTCTTGAATTAACAGGAAGCAAAATGGGACCTTTTCGATTTACCAGTGCAGGCTGTATCTTTCCTAGCTTCTGGTGCATTTCAGTTAATTCTGATACGTACAACTCTTCTGTAATGGTTTGTCCTCACGGAAGAAAGCTCCAATGGATAATTCCAGCTGGGGTTCACAAGCAGTCAAAAGAATTTGTCGTCGGTGAAGAGGTGGTTTAGGAGTTGCTGCCGGTGGCTTGTTCTTATCCAGCAAAGATGATGAGTGCTATGTATTATCATACATATCCATTTTTCGTCACAGGTTACAATTCGGTCCAAGAAAGGCTCTTTTTTGTTGCAAAGATGGATCTAAAAGCAAGGCATAGCCTTGTTTCCTTCTGAGAGTTCTTAGGGTACCCACTTGTCCATCTTCTGCACTTTGCCAAGTTCTTCCAGGCGGCGTAAAATTGTTGTGTGAGATACCCTTAGTTTCTCAGCCATCTCATGTGAACTCCTGTGATTGGTCTGGGTCAGACCCAATCAGTTCTTTCACCTCCTCGTCAGAGACCACTTTTTCGTGGCGTCCTCTTGGAGTATTCTTTATGTTGTAATCTCCATCACAGAATTTTTGGAACTAAAGTTGCACTGCCCTTTCACTTACATGGTGTCTTCACCAAAAACACTACAGTTGTTCCCCATTGCTTCAGCTGCTGTCAAGTCTGATAAAGCATCACTTGTCGAATATCCAACTTCTCCATATTTTGATTCAACTCACAAAACAGGATGCACAATACAGAAAGAACCTCATAACCAGTCAATAGCAAAGTAGGGATGATCATTAAACCTAAAGCATGCTTTAATTAACTTCCCTAGAAGTCGTGATATTTCCAGGTCAACCAAACCAACATTTTAGGGTTTCCAATCTAATACTTTATTTTTGTTTTATTTTTCTGAGCAAAGGTTCTTGTAGTTAGCATAGACGAATTAAGTTCTATATGATTAGAATTAATCATCTGTCTGTTGTGATTCCAATGACAAATTTTACTGTTGAGGTTACACTGCCATGCAGAAAGTAAGGAAAAATGACGTAAGAGAAGATATTTTGATGAAACTTTGTACATGTCTTACATTTTGACATAAGCTTCTATTAAACAAAACGAAATGTGTAATTTAATTGTGGTTAGTATTCTTCTCTTTATAGTTCTGTTTGAAATTAATAAACCTACACAATCACTTTATCTTTCTCCTATGAAGGGGGATCTCATTAAATCATTCAGTCCGTGTGTGCGTACGTTCTTCTCCAGCAACATTTGATGGATCATCTTGAAATTTAATGTGAATATTTAAGGATGAGACAATAAAACTTTTACATTTGAAACAACAATGGATAAGACAACTTGTTTATCAAGTGAAATCCTGGACGACTGTTTCACGCTCTTTGGCGATCATCAGCCAGGAGCAGTCACCAGTAAACAGTGAGGTCTCAGTACTCAGATTAATAGGAATAACAGACTTTTACATTTGAAATTTTTTCTTTGTGAGTTCTTGGTGAGAAATTAACATGAGAATAACAGAAATTCCCTTAAAGAAGAATTGGAATAGTGATATCTAACAATACATGAATAAAATTAATCCTTTATTTAATTCCATATGACTCTGAGGCATTAATTTTGGCATGTTTTGAATGGGATTTAAATTCATCTGATTTAAACAATGAAGAGTGAATTATTTGTTTGAGAAAACTAGAAGCTTCTTACTGTATTACACAGGTGTTATAATTTAAAAACAGACATATACTTTTCATTTGTGTTATTTTCAATGTTTACAAAGAAATTGTAAGAAAAGTAAGGTTTCTGGGGTTTTATAAACAATAGGACTAAGTTGAGGTTAAATTGTGAGGCTGCCACAGCCTTTAAAAACCCTGGGAAAGAAACAACCCATGCCTCAGGGTGAACCTTAGGACCCATCTGTCAAAATATCGACCTCCCTTGTGTTTGAACCCATGAGCTACTCCAGGCCACAGTCAAGATCTTCATCACTTAGTTACTGAACCACTAACAGTGAACTTATGACGTTGTATTTATATGCACGTTATCCTAGTATTCTATATGAACTGAAAAAATGTAATTTCCATCTATACATTTTTAAAAAGGCAAAGCGTGATTAAAAAATACAATCAGAAAATAGAAAAATGATAAAGAAAGATGTAATATTTTCTGATTTTCTTCATCTTGTTTAATGTGCAGTAGATATGTAAATGCTATGGCCCTCTTAACATTTATTTTCTGATTTTCTTATCTTATTTTGGATTAAGTTTCTTAAAACGTATAATAACTCCTTTTTAATCATCTCTATAATATAAAAGGGAAATTTGTGGATGTGTGTGTGTCTGTTCAAAATGTTTTAACATAATTCCCAACATGCTACAAACTTGAAATTTCGCATGTGGATAGGTTCCATATATAGACAATATAAAAAGTGTAAAAATAACCTTTTTTTAGTTTTGAAATGACCATGACCTGGGTTACATACATCTTTTTTTCTTTCTGTCTCTACTTAATAAAACTATTTTTAATAATCCAAAGAAGAAAGAATTTCAGAATTATTGTTAATAAAAAAAAAAAAATATCACTGAAATTTGTAGGCCAGACAAATTTCTTATTGACATCAAAATCAAATAAATTTTTGTGTAAATTTTTTATAAAGTAAAAATAAAGATAATCATTTACTACTAAGGTACTGTTGGATGTATCACTTTTAAAATTGATTGTTTATTTAGCAGCATTTGATGACTAGCCCATGTATTGCATTTGCCAAACTCCCGTTACTGAAGGAACATTGAAATACTTCTCTCTTGTCAAATGTAACATTTAATTTCTAACAAAAAGATTTTTTGATTGAAAAGAATGGGAAAAAGACAAAGAAATAAAAAAATATCTGAGCATTCATCGATAAGAGTTTGGGTCGGAATGTTTCGTCCTTTTTAGGGACTCATCAGCCAAACCCACTCACAGATGAAATGTTCAGATAGTGCAAAAGTAATAAGGGTATCCTCACCTGCTTCTGGCTGTGGCTTCCCTCCGAAAGAAAAAGAAACAAAACAGGTATAATTTCAAATCCTGTTCTGAGAATCTATCAGGTGCAAAGAAATTTGAATACAAATAACCACCAAAGTTAAACCCAACCTGGTTTATTTAAACAAAGAATTAACATGCCTCAAATTAATAGAAAAGATTGGGAAAAAAAAAACCCACAGAAATAAAAAATAACTCGGCATTCATCGGTGAGAGTTTGGGACGGCCCGTTCCGTCCTTTTTAGGGACTCATCAGCCAAACCCACTCACCAGAGGAAATGCTCTATCTGATAAAATACTTTTGCACTATCTGAGCATTTCATCTGGTGAGTGGATTTGGCTGATGAGTCCCTAAAAAGGACGAAACAGGCCGTCCCAAACTCTCACCGGTGAATGCTCAGATACAGTATTTTTTATTTCTGTGTCTTTTTCCCATTCTTTTCTATTAATTTGAGACACGTTAGATCTATTCTATTATTAATAAAAACTTATTCCCTCTGATCGCTGCGAAATGTTATTCAATTGATCTGTTTTAACTTGAAAGAAGTTATTTTGGCTCAGAAAGAATTTCACTGACATCAATTGATGATAAAAGAAACATTTTCAGTGAATTACAACAGAAATGGAAAAAAATAGTTCAAAAATCAAAATCAATTAGTTTCTGTTCAGATACTTTATCTGAAGTAAAAATTAATAACATTGAGGTATCAAAGATATCATATTTCGATCGTTTGTGCTTGGTGCAAAGTTTTCGAAATTGGTAATTAGTTATTGTTCAATATTAGGCTTATGAATGGATTCTCATTGAAGCAATTCTAATTCATTTTCTGGAAGAGAACAGTAAATTTCTGATCCAATTGTATCCTGACGATGGAAGAATTTAAATTTACATTGATAAAACTGGTTCCACCTGGTGTCTAAAATAATTATTATCAAGCTGAACTCTTTTTTTATTTCCATCAAAAACAATATGTTACCACAGATTGGGTAAATGATGCCAGCTGTGTTTATATTCTACAGAAATCAATAATTTATTTCTTTTTTTTTATTAGAGATATTGTATGTTTTAGAGTGAGGATCATTTATCAGTAAGGAGACGTCTGTTATTCAATGTTGACATAGAGTTGCTTACAGTGGCGTATATAGAATATATTTTCGGGGAGGCCCCAAGATTAATATAAAAAAGTAGACACCCCATGGAAACCTATCTGTTCAACCAAGAAAAAACGATGGAAACCTATCTGTTCAACCAAAAAAAAAAAA
>JAFIDM010008419.1:5445583-5463666 GCA_023159025.1 Thereuonema tuberculata | reverse complement strand
TGCCTTAGGGAAGTTAATTGTAGCTAACCTAATGCTAATTGTTTTTGTTTGAAAATGTGCCTTAGGGAAGTTAATTGTAGCTAACCTAATGCTAATTGTTTTGGGTTGAAAATGTGCCTTAGGGAAGTTAATTGTAACTACTCCTTGATTTCAATATAAATTTCACGCAATTCATTATTTTTACTTTCCCACCATTTCTTAATTATTTTTCCTGAAATTTACATAATTTCCTTCCAATTTTTCAATTATTTTATCTGTTTTACACGTACGATACTTTAGTATTTACAATCTTAGAAAAGGAAATTTCCTTCTTAATTTCAATATAAATTTCACGCAATTACTTTCACACCATTTCTTAATTATTTTTCCCCAAATTTACATAATTTCCTTCCAATTTTTCAATTATTTTATCTATTTTACACTTACGATACTTCTTTAGCAGCACAATTTCTCAGTTTCGGATATATTTAAATTGGCCTCCAGATGGAACTATCGGGCTGATCTTAACAGCGCTACTGATTCGGTCTTAATCGACTCCCAAATACGCTACAACATCATGCTTCGAAAATATAAATCCGCCGCCATCAAACAGTTCCAAATAAATGTAGAAAGTTCTTAAAAACTAAAAGACGAATCCAGAATTTTCCAACGCTTTTATCCGTATCATGCAATAACGAATCACTTTCATCCGAAATAAAGAAGATTAGGCCTAATTCCACAGGTGACATTTCATTCATAACTACCAAAATTTGGGGTGTACAGAAAAAAAATATGATGTAAAAATATTAAAAAAAAATTATCACAAAAATAAATACGATCAGAACAACGTGCAAATGAATGGCGATTACAATTGCTTTTCAATATTCTTTTTCCCGGCAAAATTTGTATCAACGCTCTCGGATTGGCTGTTGCTTAACACACACACTCCGATTGGCTAGCGCTACCTTTGATGTTGAATTACATGCAAAATCTCTTTACACAGGTGAGGTATGCACATTCTGACGCATAGCATTAATTTATTTCAGTAAAAATATTATTTATTTTCGAAAAATAATCTCCTCAATGTGATATTTAATTCGTAATAACCTTCGATCCCAACGAAGCGGTAAACAAAATGGCGCCGGCGAACTTGCTTTCCATCTTCAAAATTTGTAGGAATACGTCAGTGCTCTGTGATTGGATGTTGCTCACACACAAAATCTGATTGGCTGGCCTTACATCTGAGGAGACGTTTATGTTCATTGATTTCAAGATATCCGTTTAAACTGAGACGTAAAAGCAATTATCTTATATAAACTTAACGATTGATGGAGATAGACATGGAAGTGTGTACACCCCTTATATCAACTCGTTACGTCAAAATCGGACGATTAAGTTACTGGATGGTTACTGCATGGTGTTCGCGTAGCTTAAATATATCGTGACTTACCTTATACGGCCGCGCGGTTGGCGATTTCGCTAAGACAATGGCCTCTCACCTCTGAGTATCAGGTTCGGTTCTCATGTGGGTATCGTTGATGGTGGCGATCCGCGCTGGGCAGGTTTTCCCGGGGTTCTCCCGTTTCCCCTGCATTTCTCACACCATCCTTTCTCAGTCTTTCTCTCCGTCTGTCCTTATTTCCGTGGGATAGCATAATAGCACAATAACACAACAACACGATTTCCGTGGGATAGCACAATAACACAATTTCCATGGGATAGCACAATAACACAATTTCCGTGGGATAGCACAATAACACAATTTCCGTGGGATAGCACAATAGCACAACAACACAATTTCCGTGGCATAGCACAATAGATCTTTGAGGAGGGAGGTAGGCAGGCAGATAGATATAGGTAGGCATTTTAGAGATAAAACAGTAAATTAGATATTTTATTGGTTTACAGGGTGGTTTTAATTCAATCGATCTAATTTTATTCAAACAAACAGTATTAGGGTTCCATACTACATTCCATTGCTTCCTCAGATGTATAATTTTTTTTAATCATCCCTAATCATCAAAATAAAAAGTCATCATCATTTCGAAATAATTTATAATTTTCAACCTGGCGGCCACTTTTAACACTTGCTATGAAGTCATCATGCCTCTCCTAAATCAAGGTATATCTGTGTCACATTTCTTTGCAATATTTCCATTAAGAAAATTATAAGAGACGTTATGGGTCGCTGAAAACCTGTATTTTTTTGGAAAATTTTTGAGGTTAACCCTAATATTTAGAGATGTTTTGATTTGCAAATAATAATAAATTTTAACTAATGTCCTTTCTAAATTTTATTATTGATGAAATATTAATTATATGTGGTAGAAAATGATATTCTATATATCTTCAATTATATATGTGTGTCCAACAGCTAATATATACGTAGATAGCAAAGTTAATTAATGACAGTTAACTGGTATTAAAGGATAAGGCACATCATATATTAGCATAATAAATAGCACTCAAAAAAACTTAGTAAACACTTGTGACAACATTGTTTATATCTAATATAAACATAATTCTATAAATACATATATCTTTCAGATATCATAAATAACTTCAGGAATTATAGAAATCTTCTCTCTTTGATCAATATAGTAAATAAGTGATCAATAGCAAAAGTTCACTAATGAAAATTCCTAACCCTACAAGCGTTCCAATTGTAGGTATATCGCTGTAAGTAAATAATTGTCACTGGATCACAAATAATATCTTCCATAATTATTTACAAGACAGCGAAGAATGTTCTCTTTAGTTACACTGAAATGTTCACTGACTATCAAGCAACATAGTAATTATCACAGTTAATGATTCACTTAGAAACGGCGCTATACAATAACTCACAGTTAGATGATATAGTTCAATCGAGAAAGTTTAAATATATACTTTTCTTCTCAACTTTTACTTGTATTATACTCGTGTAAAAAGTTAATATTTCGATCCACAATTCGAAGTCGGGTCACTGATAAACAAAGTTATTTAAAGTCACTTACTTTGTTTTCCTTCTTATATTATGATCCATAGTTCCATAAGTAGTTTATCACTTCGCTGTGTGGCTTGTCTCGATGAAACATCTTTACCTTTCTTTATGAAAGTTGCTCCATAATAGTACTCATCTAGGCTTATGGCTTAGGTTCTGGAATGTTGCACTATTTCCTACTTTATTTAGAAAATAAAATTGATGAGATTAGTATTATACTAAATACGATTATTCCTCTAGTAAAATTACTATTCTTTATCTCATTATAAGTACTTCTACTTATATCACTCGTCCACAGTTTAGCATCGTCATGGATTTAACTTATAACTCTGCCATGTTGATTCTATCATCACGGATGAATCCACTTCTATTTTCGTTCATGGGGGAAATCACACAATAACTACAGAGTTTGCCACTTAGCAACCAAGTCTCTAATTAAAACAATCAATCTTCATCTGCTACTGCATACTATTCTTACTCTTGGTTACAATAACTGTATTTCAATTGTTTTGAAATAATTCATCTCCTATCAACCTTTTTTATATTAAGTAAACATAACTTGAAATTCATATTGCACAAAAAATAAACCTATTAACCAACATTTATTCATTGATGTAATTTCAATCAAACATTCTTCATAATTTGCTTAAGAAGTGATTTATATACACTCATTACCAAAAAAAAACGACGCACCTAGAAGGAGTTGTCCGACTGTAATGAAATTTCGTATGCAAAGACATTGGGACTTTGGGGTATATAAGAAGCGATTCTCAATCTGATGATCCAAATTTCTGTTGCATTGTGAATTAGGATACCTTTCAACGACTGAAAAAATGCCTCACCGCAAGATTCGAGCTCATTACGTGCAACTGTCAGAGTTTGAAGGTGGTCGTATCATTGGATTGAAAGAGGCAGGTTGGGCAAATCGTAGAATCGCTCGTCATATGGGTCGAAGTGATGCGGTGATTAGAAGATGCTGGCAGGAATGGGTGGACAATGGCAGATTTCAGCGTCATGAAGGTAGCGATCGACCTAGGGCCACAGCAGAGCGGCAGGGTAGAGTGATTGTCGATCAGCTGTCACAGCGCCTGAATCATCGTTATCAACCATCACACGTGCGACCCGCACACGAGTGTCCACCCTGACCATTCACAGACGGCTGAGAGAGTGACATCTACGCTCGTACCGATCGCTACGCCACCTGCCACTCATGTCTGCACACCGTCGGGCCAGATTACAGTCATGCTTGGCTCGATCCGGTTGGAATGATGCTGACTGGGGACGTGTAGTGTTTAGCGATGAATCCCGCTTCCAACTGTGTCGTCGCAGACGTGTCTGGAGACGCCCAGGGCAGCGTGCCGATCCTGCTTTCACTATTGCATACCACACAGGTCCTCAACCAGGAGTTAAGGTCTGGGGTGCCATTTCCCTTGATAGCCGGACCCCTTTGGTCGTCATTAGCGGCACACTTACAGCACAGCATTACGTCGATGACATTCTGAGACCTGTTTTGCTACCCTTCCTTTTGCAGTACCCTGGCCTTATTTTTCAGCAAGATAATGCCAGACCACATATGGCACGTGTTGCTATGACCTTTGAAACACTTCCTTGGCCAGCGAGATCCCCAGATCTCTCTCCAATCCAGCATATCTGGGATATGATGGGAAGGCGACTGCATCCACCAGGGAATGTGGATGACCTAGCCAGACAATTGGAGCAAATTTGGCAAAAATACCGCATGAGACCATCAGGGAGCTTTATCACTCTATGCCACGTCGTGTGGCAGCTTGTATTCAGAGAAGAGGTGGGTCAACACATTATTGAGCCCGTTACTTTGTAACTCTGAAATAAATCATTCAATTTGTCTGAAATTTTAATCATTTTCTATTTTGTAAATAATCTTCCTCTCTACCAATTTTTGTCTCCATCCGTCAATTCCTTCTAGGTGTGTCTTTTTTTTGTTAATGAGTGTATATATAATATTTCTGTATTGTATACCGGGTGTTTCACTCGCTACCGAAGCCTGAATGTTCCTTATAATTTTCTAAATAATGGAAGTGTTGCAGAGACAGACATACCTTGGTAGCATGATGATGGGGCTATTGGGTACCATGTTCTGCAGTCTAGCCAATTACGCTTATTCTATAATTATATTAACAATACCAGTCAAAACTAATGATTTTCCGAACATAAAAAGGGAAATTACCAAATGTTGATAATGAATAAAAAATAATTAAATACACCCTCTCCAGATTTCAAAGAAACAGCGAAGGATCTACTTGAACTTTTCCGATTGGAAAACAGATTTACTTCAGAACACATAGTTTACTAAAGAAAGGAAAAAAAAATCTTATATCTTGGTTAGGTCAAGTAATATAAAAAATGTAAATTAAGATCGAGATTTTAAATTCAAAGGATGACCATTTTCTGTTAGTATAAAACTAAATCTTTTTGTAGTTATTTGAAATCAGTTATTTGTTTCTTGTCGTTATTCTGTACGAAAGAATATTGATCAAACAGATATAAAACGTACAATGCCACTTTAAATATAAAATTACCAAGATATTTTTTATCAACAATTTCGCATGTAATTGAAGAATCCAAAACATTCTAAAGATAAATACAATAATGTGTGATTAAGTTTTGAATATCACAGCAGCCTGATAAAGATTGAAATTAACCTATAGTTTTTTTATCTACACACCAAAGAATGCACATCTTAAGACTCTAGGCTTTTTTGAACATTGAAACATACTATTTTTTAAAAAAGTAAAAAAGTTTTCTTTTCTCACAACAAAAGAAATTCCTGTATTTGTCCTGAAAATAGTTTAACACAATATATGTCTTTCCATTATCTGTACTGTGCAGTTAAAAAGTACTAAATAAATTTGTTGTTTGTGGAGGCAATTCTGTTTCCCCCTCAGATCAGAAATTCTTTAGATTTCCCCAAAATTCAGAAAGGTAAAGTAATTTATAATTTTCTATTTATCAACATCCAATAAAAAAAATTAAAGAAAAAAAAACCGTTTGTGATACATGTCTTATTAGTGGTTACTTTTTTTATTTGTAATCGTGTATTTTTTCCACCCATGTTCCATTATACACATAGGCTTGTTTCATTTCCATCTCGTCCTTTACTTTTCCTTTGAGATCTCAACAGTGGAGGACATCGTTGAACTTCCCCTCTACACATTTAAAAGTGTCTTTAGTGAGCATTTTGTCACTTCAGACTTTAAAACCATTAGGATTCGTACTTTGCGTTCAGATATAGTTTCTATTAGTAAATCAGGTACAGAAATACTTCCATATCTATACACTGCTGAATGAAAATTTCTTATCTCTTTTTTTTCAAAGTTTTATTTTACGTGATAATTTTCAGTGTGTCCCAAAGGTAAAACATGTCCAAAATGAAACAAGAATAGAAGGACTCAAGACCTACCAGAATTGCCCAATAAATGTTCTCCAATTGTGTACAGTTATCAAGATATTAACGATTTTGTGATTTTTCCAGTAGTCCCTACTGTATTCCAGTAAAATTTGTTTTTCTTTTCCTTATGTATGTTGTTGTGATGACTTTCGTTAGTTTAGTTGTGTTGTTTGGGAAATAAATTATTAATTACAAAAAAATGGACGAATTGCATCGGTACAATGTTGTGAAAGTCAAGGTCAAAGTATGAAGTCGTGAAGTTTCAAAAATCTTTGATGGTGATTCCAAAAACACAAAAACAAATCATCAAGACTGGTAGGTATTTCAAAAACTTCTCCATTTAATAGACTTTCAGAAACATACAAAACGGTTTACACATAGTAGGTTAAAGAGAGTCAGTATTCAAGGTCAAAGGTACAAAGATGGGTTCAAGGTGAAGTGTAGTTTTCAAAACTGCTGTTTGCAATATAATTGAAATAAAGTATGAAATTTACAGTTAAGTATTGATTAATCATGCAGCATGTGTACACGTATAGCGATTCAGATAATAACAACGAAAGAAGGTAAAATCAATTGGCTACAGATAAGGTGACTGAAGCTTTATTTGAAGACATAACAATTTTATCTTTGATTCTATGCGTGCACCTTTCAAACGTAACTGTGATTTGTCAGCGTGCTTGATGCAATGCTGCACTGGCACTGCTTCTGTTGGTTTGTGCTCTCTTTTGACTTTTGGGAGTTTTGAACTATTGGAATTGGATTGTAACCTACCAGGCTTTAGGACCTGCTTGAGTAATAGATATCAATAGTGCTTTGAAACTTGGGTTTTTGTGACGATCGGATTGATTTCGTGTTGATGCTGTAAATTACTTGCATCTTGAATGTGCAGAATGGTGTCGCATTATTTCTATGGTGTTGCTCAAGGAAATGCCCATCTGGCTTCAAGGCTGTACAGAAAAGTGGAACACCAAGGTGAATCGCAACCACAAAGATTCCTTGACTGTTGTGTTTTCATCGATTCACACAACGCCTTAATGGAAGGTTGCTTGTTGGACATCGAGGATCTCGTGAAGGGATTGCAAGAGTCAGGATAGAGCTACTGCAGTAATTGAAGAAATACAAAGAGATCCTTCCAAAAGTACTAGGGTCAATAGTTGACGAACACATATCCCAAGATCCAGTGTTCAATGTTTACTAAAACCAGAAGGATATCATCCATATCACATTCAGTGTGTTCAAGCTCTGATTCCTACTGACTACAAAAAAAAAAAAGTTCAATTTCCTGAAGTCATGCTGCAGAAAGCGAGAGAAAATCATGATTTATTTGAACACATTGTGGACAGATGAATCTAAATTCAAAAGAACTGGTGTGTTCAACATTCATAAATATCATAGCTGGTCAATAGAGAATCCTCGACTTTCTGGAGTGTCTCGTTTCCAACATTGCTTTGGAGTTAATATTGGGGCAGGAGTTTTAAAGGGCAACTGATTGATCCGTTTGAATTACCGGACCATTTAAATGGACAAATATATCTGAATGGCCTACCGATTCTCCTGCAAGATGTTGATCTGGAAACCCGCCATGACGTGGTTGCAGAACGATGGAGCCCCTTGTCACTATGCGACTGGATGATGCAAAGATGTCTGGAGGAAACATTTTGACGCAGGTGATTGGACAAGGTGACCTATCCAATGGTCTGCATGTTCACCTGATCTTAACCTCATTGACTTTCTTTGTGGGGGATTGTTACAAAGAAATTGTTTATACTAAAGAATGTGCAAGCGAAAAAAAAATAAGACGAAACATCAGAGAAGCTGAAAACGTCGTTGATCAAATCGTTAGGCTTTTTGTAAACTCTAAAACAACTTCCTTAGAAGATGCAGACTATGCATAGAAGTTGGTGTCAGAACCTTTGAACATCTTTTGTAATGGATCAGTAATCCGTGTTTTCCAATTCAACTGTGAGGTTTTGAATAATCCACCTGTAAGAACCTTTGGGATAATTCAGAGGTTATCATAGGAAATATCGACTTCACTTTGAAACCCATCTTTGTATCTTTGACCTTGAATACTGTCTCTTTTTCACCTATTACATATAAAATGCTTTGTATGTTTCTCAAAGTCTATTAAATGGAGAAGTTTTTGAAATATCTACCTGTCTTGATGATTTGTTGAGTTTTTCAGAATCACCATCAAAGATTTTTGAAACTTCACAACTTCATACTTTGATCTTGATTTACACAACATTGTACCGATGCAATTCATCCATTTTTTTTTATAATTAATAATGTATTTGGCAAAGAACACAACTAAACTAATAAAGTCATCATAACAACATCCATATAAAAAAAAAAAAACCAAATTTTTACTGAAATAAGGTAGGGACTACTGCTAAATTCACAAAATCGTTAATATCTCAACAACGGTACACAATCGGAGAACATTCTGGTAGTTCTTGGGGCCCTCTATTCCTTTTTTCCATTATGGAGGTGTAGCTTTGGGCCATCCTGTAAAAATATTTTTAAAAATTTGATACTAATAAAGTTTAATTCCAATTTCCATACTTAAAAATGTTTTTCAAAATTATTTTAGATGTTACTAAATTGAAAGGACTAGTCCATTACATAAAAGCAATTATTTTATTTCTAAAAACCTTGTTTTAATCTATTGTTATTCTATTTCTTATTGATATATTCTCTATTACAGGAAATACTGCTGATCTGGAGCAGCATAAGAAATAGCAAAAATGAGCAGTGGCAACTACACCATCTTCTGCATTTGCAGCTGCACTAACCTCTCCGCTCTCTCCTGAACCACTTCAAATTGATAAAAGCAAGTTATCTGAGTCCAGCACTGCTACAAGTAAGAAAAGGAAAAGTTGAAAACAGCAAAAATAAAAAAAATATTATCAAAGGAAGTGTCGTACTTGAAAACGAAATGCCAGTAGATAAAAGAAAAGAATAAATGATGCATTGAAATTCTAATTCAATCTCTTCTTTCTTCTATCCTTTTTAAATTTGTTGAAAGCCAATTAAGGGCTTCAACTACATCACGTTTTGGACAGAGGTGTACAATGAAGGACAAAGATTTGCATCTTCAGTTGTACCTTGCAAATCCTGAAGCAAATAAGTTTTTTTTTGCTTTTACCAGTAAGAAGACCATTCTGAAAACTATTTCTGACATGGAATTAGGATTTTTCTGTCCCTGTGTTGAATGCCCTTCATTTAGTAGTTAGAAAGTTTCAAAACTTAGGATACATTGTATCATTTGATGAAATGGCATTAAAACAAGGTTTAGTGTATAATGTAAGAAGAAATGTAATTGGTGGTTTTGAATTATGGTTCCTACATTAATGTAACATCCACTGTTGCAACCATGTTGTTGTTTTTATGGCTTGTTGTCTTGTAAAAAATGGAAACCGGTTATTTGATTATTTTTTTGCATCATAAACAACCTCTGCATCAACCTTAAAAGTACTTGTTATTCAAACTCTTTCAAATTTATTTGATTGTGGCTTGGAATGTTTGGCAATAAACAATTTCAATGTGTGGTGATCAGGATGATAATAATCAAGAACACCATGTTGAAAAATTGTGTGACATCTTTCGGACCTTTTTTTTTATTTTCAGGCACTGTATTTACTGTTTTTGATGTTCCACATTTACTAAAATGTGTTAGAAATAACTTTCAAAGATATTCAGTTACATTTTTAGGGGGAAAGACTGCAAAATGGAACGTTTTGTAAAATTATGGGAATTTATTCTAAATTGCCGCATTGATTGGCTCCCAAATTAACAAGAAAAGCATGTTGAAATGAAAGGGGTCAGTACAAAGAGTGTGAAGCTCAGGCCTTGGGTAAATCGGAGGCTTTTGGAACTTGTTGTCTTAGTGTATTGGGGCATCTTAATTCCGATGCTGCTCATTCAGCAGACGTTCCTTCTCAGTTTAATGAATTTAAAAGAGTTCCTTAGGCACACTGTCCCTCCTGTCCCGTCCCAGTCTAGTAGTGTGCTCCCCATGGCTCGGGAAGAAGACCACATATATCTAAGAAACTAATAACGGAAGTTGTTAGATTAGCGTCAACCTTAATGTAATTAATCTACATCTCCTGATGAAGGACCAAGGCACCGGACCGAAATATTGAGCAAATCCTACCAGAAAGTGGGAAAATCCCCCCAAAAAATAAGAATCTATCCAGTATCATGTTTCACTCCTCCTTCAGAACCAAACTACGGGTTCAAAATAGTTCTACCGATTTCAAGATAACATCTGGTGGCTATCACCACAACTGGAGACACTAAATGGCTACACATTTAAAACTAGGAAAATAAATCAATTTGAAGATTAGGACTAATTAAGAAGAATATCATTTAGGGATAGCCCAGAACGTGTCTTGGAACTAACATTCAAAACCATGTCCCTCATTGTCAACTTCATTTTGTTGTAGTTCTGGGTGACGTAGAAATATCAACAGAAGAAGTTCATTGGGGATTTAGCCAAGACTTCCAGTCCAGAGCCAAGACCTTAAGCCATCTGAGGTAGATAAGTGGGTGGCTGTCTTTTTCTCTCCCTCTCGTATAGAATAAAAATAAAAGTTCAAAATAAAGTACCTAGTTTACACTGTATAGATATAGATAAAAGAGAAAACCGAGATTAACTTAAAAGGGAAAAAGAATAAGTAAGAAAAAAACCAACAGAATGTCAACAAGTTACAGCAAGCCTGGGTCATTCAACTTCAGAACCAACCACATTCTCCTGTTACACAACTATTCAATACTTGAAGTTACTGAAAGAAACCCTGTTAAAACAACATACAAAGATAGGGGGAAATGTTGAAACTACAAGTTTCTCTTAAGCCATTCGTACATAATAAGGACAATTGAAATCAGTGGCAATTAATATAACGTCTCTTTGATGTTTACATATAAAAGAAAACTACTAAACGACTAAAAAGAAATCCAATATAATTTTCCATTCAGTTGCACAGTTTTGCTGAAAAATAGTTACAATTAATCACTAGAAGATGGAGGTTCCAATAATCACCATCTTATCAAGACAAAGAGGAGATTGGATGTTCCATACTTTGCATTCTTAACCCTTGGGAAACGAATTCAATATACACTTGACAGGCATTTAATGAATTCCATGCGGTCTACAGAAGAAATAAAAATGGTCAATCATCAAAAGGAAATGGACAGCCCACAAAAAGCGAAGTTAAGAGACCCACTACATAAATTGGATAATACTAGAACGTTTTATAAATGATCGAGATAGGATTTTCTCTTTAATCCTTACAATGACTTAAATTTTGAATGTCAACAGCTTTCATCCAATGATTTTTAATTTGATTACAAATAATAGCTGACATTTATTGTACAAAATTAAATAAAATTTAAATTTCAGTGAGATCTCTGATCTGACAACGATTACCAACATAATAATAAACCAAGATATTTTGATATAAAATTTTATGAACCTGGAAACTTGTATTTATTTTATTGAGGACTAAATTCTGATAGAATAATCTGTTGTATGATCACTTTAAAGGACAATTATGATTTTTTTTCTACCTTAAGGCAAAATCTTTCTTGTAGTTGTAATGTGATTGTGGATGAAGTTACTACATTCCAAGACTCTTGGGTGTTTCCCACATCGTTGAAGGAAGATAGACGATACAATGTTCAACAATGCTCTCCCTAAAGTTTTTTTCCCCTTTTTTCCCACTAAATCAGCCAGATTTTCAAGGTTTCAACAGGCCTTTCCAACCTATTTTCTTTTCCCCTTCCAAAAATCAGAAACTTCCTATGCCACCCTAAAGATCCTACCCCGACTGCCCAAAAACAAAGTATCTACTCGATTCCATGTTGTTGTGGCAACATTATATTGGTCAAACTAAACGTTCCCTCAGCAAATGCCTGCTCAACAAGATATCAAACACTGGAAAACTACTGCTGTCATCACCCATGCCAGCATCCCTGGTCATTCCTTCAACTGGGATAGAGCCACCATTCTATCTCAACCCTCCAGGAACATCGAAGAATGTGTAGCTATTCTCAAAGCATGCTCGATTGAAAACAACTATGATAATTATAGAAAATGCTAAAAAGAGCCAGAACTGAGATTTCTTTGATTAGGGATCATTCACAAAGCATTCATTTCCTAACTCTAAAACTACAGCCCGTAAACATAATGTCACAGAACCTTCAAAATGACCTTTGGAACCCGAATCTTTTCACTTTGTCTACCATTTCCAAAACACCCTGTATAAGTGTGCTACGAAGTAAAAGAAATAAAAATCACTGCTTCAGATAAATGTTCAAACAAGTGAAACAATGATTCACTGGTGTACATTAAAATTAATGTTTGAGAGATTTTAGACACATTGTTAACACTCAACTCCACAATAAATGTGTACTCTTATTCTCCTGTAATTTAAAATCCCTGATGAAGTGGAAGGCGTACTTCCAGGAAATACCAGATTAGTTATTTATTATTTGAAGTAGGAAATATAAATATATTTTTTTATATTTGTTATAATGTTACATCAAGTATTTGGACAGTACGTTATACGTTATTTCGATTTCACTCCATTGCAGAATATTACTGTAAACTCTTCTAAACGCATTACTACACAAATGGTGTAATTTTAATTTAGAAAAACATTTTTGAATGAATTCAAAAATCCAACAGGAATTTATAATGTACGGCATTTACTGAAATCCTAACAACATTGAAGATATTTACTTTAATAGAAAGAAAACTTAAAAATACTTGTTACCTGTTGTCTAACATTTTTCTGATGTTCTAATGCCAACTTTCTTCTTTGTATTTCTTTTCATTCATTCAAAGCCACAGTTCAAAGATGGTTTGAGGAAAGTCCTTGAAGAAAGATGGCTTAGGATATGAGAAACAGGTTGGATAACAAGTATTTTTAAAATTTATATCGATTCAGCTTAAAAGTTATAAGACATGGGACTATTTAAAATGCTTCCATCCGCTTTGGATCCTATTTCATTGATTTCTAATGGTAACAATTCAAGTAAAAGATACTTCAAGCTCTTATTCTGCGTTTCGATAAGACATTGATATTCAAATTGGGTTCCACAGAACATTTTCAGGCATTCCACAATTTTTTTTTTTTTTTTTAGATTTTGTTATATCATTTTATGACACTTTCATTATTATTTTTTCTTCAAAAATTTTGGTAAACCTATTTTAAATTAATAAGGTCAATTTCCAGTCATTAACTCACACTTGCATAAATGTTGATTGCTCAACTGAACTTTAGTATTGAATTGTGTTGGAAGGTATTACTCGATGCAATTTTGGTTTATAATTGACAATGAAAATTATATTTATATGCTAAATATTCTGTAACTGAGTGACACTGAAACCTAAATAAAGTATTATAATGCAAATATATAGTAAGCTATAAAATATCAATTTTGATCAAAACTAAATGCAATTGTAAATATCTACATTTTCATTTTAAAACGTTTGACCATTTTAAAATTAAAAGCAGTGCCTGCAGTGCATTTTTCTGTTCTAGGGTTCCAAAGAAATAGCATTCAAAGTGTAGTGTTCTGAAGCAGCAGTTTGAAGACCGCTGCTATAAGGAATGACTGCCATTGTGATTTCTGAATGTTCTGTTTGTGGTGCTTGTCAGTACATATTTAGCTTTTATTGTGAATTGGAAATTGAGTCATTCACAAATAAGGATAATTCCTTTATTTGTGATTGTGTTTAAGATGTATTTCTATTTTAAAGAATTCTTCTTGGATTTCCAGCCAAGTAAAACTTTTGGAATGGTCCAAGCTTTCAGATGCTGTCATGGAGTCTATCTTCAGGGAATGAGAAGTGAGATCGCCATGGGCTTTTTAAACGGTTTAAGCTTGGACCACTCCAAAATTCTTACTTGGCTGGAAACTAGAGAAGAATTCTTTAATCTTTGTTGCCAAGAAAGTTTGTCATATTTGTATATATTTAAAACATTTCTTAAAGAAAGTTTATGACAAACTGAAGTCAAAACACAAACTTGAGAATTTCAAAATACAGAAATACATCTATCTTCTGGTGATAGCGTATTTAGATTACACTAAATGTAAATGTAACTTATGAAAATAAAATAAAAAAGACTGATTTTAATTTTAATAAAAACTAATCATATTTTAATCATATACTCAAGGATTGATGGAGTTTGTGGCATCATTGCTATTTGTTACGTTAGCTTACGTCAGGGGGAGGGGGCCAAAACCCCCAATATATTGCTGTTGTCTTTTTCAAACATTTTTTGGTTAAGACGCTGCATCAGGTTGATGGTGTTCACATGACACCAAGTAGAAAAGCTGTTCCAGTCGATGTCAATCCCTCCCATCTCATTAATCATTTCAATTTAACCTTCAATAAACACCTTTTTTATTCAGCCCACAGTCAAATCAACGCCATCTACCATCTCTGAAAGAAAAATAAAACAAATTCTTGATCATTTTGAAATAAAAGCAAATCTTGGTAAATAATAAGAAAATTACAAAATTTGTACTCAGCTGATTTTTTAAAGCATAACTTTTTGCAGATCTTCAATTCTGTCACATCTAAACATTAAATTACTTTGTGGATGCATTGCAAGCAAGTACAGTGGATGATTTTGTTAAATGCCTCTTTCAAAACAACTGGAGATGTGTTTTTCTCTTTAATTCTTGAGGACCCTTGATTTGATAAGAGTTTCACATCAAATTTACATTAAGGCGTCTTGAGACTTCTTAAGGACAATACCTTTTACAAGACTCCACAATTCATCAGTTACATGGTTTGTAAACCCAATTGTTGTTTTGAAAATATATCTTGGGTTTTTTTTTTTTTTTTTAATTACTTTTAAATCAGACATCAGAATTACAGAAGCTTTAAAAGTAAGTATTTTTTTTTTTTTTGTTATTTTAAATTTATAAGTCAATTCACTATTATTAAAATAAGATAAACAAGCAAAGAATTTATTATAAAAAAACAAAAAACTTAAAATCTTTATATTTTTTCTTGTAACCTCAATAGAATTTTCATTCTGACATTTCCTCGTTCACTTTTTCACCAGCGTGTTTCTTAACATGGTAACTGAGGCCTGCCAACGTAGCATAGCCTTTATCACAGAATTCACACTGATACGGTTTTTCACCAGTGTGAGTTCTAATGTGCTTGGCAAGATCTGACGCCTGAGCAAAGCTTTTATTACAAAATTCACACTGATTCGGCTTCTCTCCGCACTTCGTTTTAAGATGATAACTGAGACTTGATAAATTCACAAATTTTTCACTGCAGGATTCACACTGATACGGCTTCTCACCAGTGTGTGTTCTAAGATGAGCGTTAAGCGTTGATAACTGACGAAAACTTTTTGTGCAGAATTCACAAGGAAATGGCTTTTCGTCTGTATGGATCCTCAGATGTCTACTTAGAACTGACAACTGAGCAAAACTTTTACTACAGAATTCACATTCGTATGGCTTTTCACCTGTGTGGATTCTGCGATGGTTATTGCGATGCGATGAATAAGCAAACTTTTTACCGCATATTTCACATTCAAATGGCTTTTCTCCAGTATGAGTTCTCAAGTGACAATTCAATCCGTATAACTGGGAAAATTTCTTATTACAGAATTCACATTTAAACTGTTTGCCAGTAGCGTGAGTTCTCAGATGGCAATTGTATTTATACAATCCATTGAACCCCTTATTACAGAATTCACATTTAAAAGGCTTTTCAGTTGTATGACCTTTCATATGACGATTGCGCTGTGATGATTGTGTAAAGCATTTCTTACAGATTTCACATTCAAATGGCTTTTCACCAGTATGCGTTCTCATGTGCATATTAAGGTTATGGGATTTAGGAAAGCTTTTATTACAAATCTCACACAGGAATGTTTTTTTAACAGCAGACTCACTCATTTTTAGTTATTTATGAATTATTATTATTATTATATTACCGAAATAGAACTGAATAATGTCATTAATACAGCAACGATCTATTTCAAAGAACTCTACAATTCCATTGAAAAACTTCCTAACTATTCAAAGTGCACTACTAAAATCATCTCATAAGTGATTCCGAATTTCTAATAACTTAAACTTCCTTTGGGCGTTCGACAGTGATGAGAGAAAAGTTCTGTCCCATTGAGCATCAAGTTTTATTCCGAGGATCACTTCCGGACTGTGGGTAAAGAGCGACATCTGGAGGTGAATTCTCACTGTTTGTTTACATTTACGAGAGACACGTGTTTGTAGAAACCTATGGCTACATTTCTTATTTCAGTTTCAGTCTAATTTGTGATTTTGATTAATAAATAAATTCATTTCAAGAAAGTAATAATTTATCAGAAATAAATAACTTTTACTTGAGATGATTTGTGTTTTATAATTCCTGCTCGAAATAATTAAACGAGTGATATAAGAGAAAAAAAATCTAAATACTGTAACTACCTATTTTTGCATTTTATTCATTTCTGTTTCTTTTAACAATAATTATATTTGTCTTTAACTTTTTTCTCCAAAATTGTTTATTTCAAAAGATTTTGATATAATGTGTGGTGATAATTTGTTAATATAAGGCAGAACACTTTAGAAGTTAAAAATTTATTACATGTTGAATTTCACGAAAATTTGCTGCCATATTTATATTATATTAATATTTACTTCAGAAATTAATTTCAACATAAAACATACCAATTTTATTCATCAACTAGCTGTACCCGCCCACGCGTTGCTGCTGTGGCTCAATTCAAATGAAAATCAATCGACACAGCTCAATTGCACTGAAACATAAGAAAAACGGTAAGATCCTAAGGTCCGGCACACCTCGTTGAACCAGAAAAACTATACTCACGAAATGAACGCTATGGTAAACGAGACAGCTCAATTCCAACGCAATGGCACACGAAATAATTAAGTAAAAATGAAAATAAATCGAAATCTATGAAAATTCAATTTAACAATGCAATCATTATTATTTCTTTTTTGGTTAGATTATTTTATTCAAAAATTACAATAACAAATGTAGACAAACCAATGTGTTGGATCAGAGTCATTTTTAAAAGATGATTGCTACACCATTATTAATATATTTTTAATCGAAGTTGTAAAAAGAGTAATATAACTAAAAATTTAAAAAAAAAAGCAATTTTGATAAAATATTTTTCCTTGAAGAAATAAATCATTAACATCGATAGCAGATCAATGGAGAAAAGTATATAATTTATTTATTCATGATATTCGAATAAAGGCTAAACTGCAGAAAGAAGTAAAGTTACTGATCTACTATATCGTATCGATGGGTGTTTGGAATTATTAATTTATTTGATTCATCTTTTGTCTTTACATTTTTTAAAAAAATGTAATTTTTCTGAAGAAAAATTTAGAAAACTTCTCTATTTCTCCTGTAGGTGTCGCCCACTACCCGAAAGAGAGAATGTGTTGTAGTTCTACTTTCATGTGTTACTGCTGTGTTAAGATTCTTGTAAGACTGGAATTATTCGCTGATTTTATCAAGACAAACTAAATATAAATGATTACAATTTACAGATAATTTCAGTAAGACAGTGTGAGTAGTTTACACATTTTTTAAAACTGAAATTGTGCAATTTTATGTGTTACTTCTTTTATACTTCACAAATAATACCCTATCGCAAAAAAATGAGTGAACCTACA
>JAFIDM010008419.1:5429977-5445483 GCA_023159025.1 Thereuonema tuberculata | reverse complement strand
TAAGGGATTTAGTGAATTATATAAATACAGATGTCATGTGAAAATTCACACTACCGGAAAGCAATTTGAATGTGAATTGTGTACAAAAAGATTCAGCAACTTAAATGGACTGAATTGCCATTTAAGAACTCACACTGGAGAAAAACCATTTGAATGTGAAATATGCAATAAAAAATTTGCTTATTCGTCACATCGCAATAACCATCGCAGAATCCACACGGGTGAAAAACCATATGAATGTGAATTCTGCAGTAAAAGTTTTGCTCGGTTGTCAGTTCTCAGTAAACACCTGCGAATTCATACGAATGAAAAGCCATTTACTTGTGGATTCTGTGTGAAAAACTTTCGCGAGTTATCAAGTCTTAACGTTCATCTAAGAACTCATACGGGTGAAAAGCCGTACGAATGCGAATTCTGTAGTAAACGCTTCGCTCAGGCATCAGATCTCAATAAACACGTTAGAATTCATACGGGTGAAAAGCCTTTTTCATGTCAATTCTGTGGAAAAAGCTTTCGTCAGTTGTCAACTCTTAATAACCATCTTAGAACGCACACTGGTGGAAAGCCTTATCAGTGTGAAACGTGTAACGAAAAATTTGCCAATTTATCTAGTCTTACTTATCATCTTAAAAAGAAGTGCAGTGAAAAACCATAGTTAGCGTAGTTTTGTAATAAAAAACTTCGCTCAAAATGTCAGATCTTGCTTAGCATATTCAAACTCAATGGTTAAAACCTTATCGGCTCTGATAAAGGCTGCCAGTTTTTCCCTCTCATGAACAATGATTATTTTAAATTTCAAAGTAAGACAGTGGAGTGATGAGGAAGAGATCAATCAGTTTCTTTGGTAATTATGTGACTAACTCCAATGGATCCCGATTCTTTATTTGAAAATAAACCTTGACCTTTTTTCACTTCATTTAAATTTAGTCAAGCTGTGCCAAACTTATTATTGACATTAATAAAAACAACCGAAAAAAATGATAAAAATAAACTGATAAAATTTATGTAGATAGAAAAAAATAAGAATATATATAATTTATTTGAACTTGAACAATCATAAGGTATTGTTTTAATTTTGTATTTGTTAGATTTATCTTTCTTTAGCTAAGTAATTAATAAAAATATTTACGAAGTTCTCCCCAAAATTATTTTTGACTTTTATTTCAACTACTCAAAAGCAAGTCATTTAAAATAAAAAAAAAACAAGACTTTGTATCTTACAAAAATTATTTTTTATCTTTTTGTTAGAATATGTATTTTTCAAATAATAATAGACAATAATTGTTATTCAGAATTCATTTACTTCCATTAAAGATAATATTAAAATAACATTATAAGTTGTGTTACATTTGGTGATCAAGATTTATTGGATCTTCGCCTGAAATGGTAATAGTATATTAATGCAATTCATAAAATAATTATTGTAAAATTAAAATTAAAAAGAAATATGTTTTAAATAGAAAACTAAATATTTTAGTTAAGTTATTTTTTATAAGAAGGTTGACGAAATAAAGAAAAGAAATGGTAACACACCTCTACTTGGTTAAAATTAATTGGGGAATGTAAATCCAGTGGTTCTGGAACACACTGTGTATTCCATCATCAGGAGATGGCATAAATATATACGTCAACACAAGACAAGTGTCCCAGGGACAATTAACATTAATGGCAGACAGTATATACCAAATTATAAGCTTTAACGCAGATTACGTGGTGGGATTCAGTAAGCAGGAACTTCTACTGTGATCCAAGAAGTTCAGTTTTGTGGGGTTTTTTTCAACAGGTGTTGCAAGAGTTAAGGCACTTGTGGAAAAGGTAGAGATATTTTACTTATGGCTGTAAAAAAAAAAAAAAAAACTCAACCTCATTTGTAGGAATTGTTTTGTGGAAAGTGTGCTTAATGTTCTTCCTATCATGAAGTGTGTGGCTTTTGATTTTGTATTTGAGTGGGGGGTGTTTGAATTGTAAAATATTTGTATCTTTCAGAGCCTGTGGATCTTCTGTGAGCTGCGGCTTTGATAGTGTTGTTGTATAACAGGAGATTTCTATATATCCAGATGGTTAATGTGTTTATTTGATGGTTTTTCAAGCTCAAATTGTAGGTGGAGTCCTTTAGAATCGAGGTGTTGTTGTATGTGTTAATGCTGGGTTCTTTTGTGACAATGTCTGTAATGTTGGGACAGTGGATGGAAAACATTTGTTTTTCAATATGGTGGACTGTTAAGTCTGCAATAGGTCGTGAGATGGCAAGGCCCTCGAATGAGACTTGTGTTTGGAGGAATGTTTTGTTGTTGTGAGAAAAGTCTTTCATTCTTTCTGTTGTATAGGAAGTAGATGAGGAAGTTAATGTAATTTCTTTCCCCCTTATCAGCACCTTCAGATCCACTTACATACACGTCACACACATAGTTATCAAAAAGATTCTTCCAACACTGTATACCTGATCTCCTACGTACAGTACCCCTCAGGCTATCATCATCATCATGGTAGATCAATCCGTAGATTGGTTCTCAACATAACGTCTCCAGCCTTTACGGTCTTGTGCAGCCCTGCTCAACTCCACGTAGCACTGCAGATTCCTGTCTTTAAGAATGTTCTGTATGAAATGGGTCCTGGGGCGACCTCTTGTTCTTCTTCCATGGATATGGCCCTCCATGAGCTCGGCAAGTATTCCCTTATGTCGAAGCTGATGGCCAATCATTCCGTCTCTTCTCCTACGTATACCTGCCATCATAGTCCTCTTTTCACCAACTCTGTAAAGGACTTCCTCGTTTGTCAACAAATCAGTCCATTTAATCTTCTCCATTCTTCTCCATCCCCACATCTCAAGCGCCTCCAATCTCCTAACATCATTCCTCGTGATTGACCATGTTTCACATCCGTACATAGCAGTACTCCACACAAACACCTTCAACAGTCTTTTCCTGGTATCCAGGCTAATATTTGATGATGTCAAAATGTTCTTTCTTCGGTAGAATGCACACTTTGCGTTTCCAATTCTGCTTTTTATCTCCATTTCAGAGGTAGCATTCTGGGTCACTAGACTTCCTAAATATCGAAAAGACGTCACCTGTTCGAGGTTGTTGCCTCGAACCCGTACTCTCATCTCTTTGTAGGGCCCCTTGCCCATCATCATGACTTTTGTCTTTTTGTAGTTTATAATTAGGCCCCAGTGTCGTAAACAACTGTCCATTCTCTCTAATACAATCTCCAGTTTCTTCACGCTATCCGCAAATACAGCAACGTCATCTGCATATCTAATCCAGTTTATCATCCTCCCATTAATCTTGATGCCAGTTGTTATTTTGTTGTTATTGATGGCCTCAAATGCTGCCTCTAAATAAATGTTGAATAGTAAAGGCGACAATACACATCCTTGCCGTACCCCTTTTCTAATCTTAGCACTTGCCTTCTTATCGCCTATTTTTATCAAGGCCTCCTGTTCCGCATATAAACCGTACAACAATCTTCTATCACGCCAGTCCACTCCCTTTAGTTTTAAAATTTTAAACAGAGTAGTCCAGTCTATACTATCAAATGCTTTCTCTAAGTCCACGAAGGCAACAAAAGTATCTCTGTTTCTATCTCTTCTTCTTTCCACTATCTGTCTAACAGCAAATATTGCCTCTCTGGTTCCAACGCCTCTCCTAAAACCAAACTGATCTTCTCCCAGTTGTCCATTCAGCTTTCCTTCCAGTCGTTTGAGTATAATTTTCAGCAGGATCTTGGAGGCATGGGAAATCAGACTCAGAGTTCTATGTTCACTGCATTTATCTGTATTCTCCTTTTTGGGGATAGTCACAATAGTGCACTGTTTGAAGTGCTTGGGTAGAATCCCTGTTCTATAGATCTTTGTAATCAGATTGAACAGATATGTCTTTGAAATCTCCCCTGCTTCTCTCACCAGCTCAGCAGCTCTCATCATCCTCCCCAGGAGCTTTACCTGTTGTGAGAGACTGTAAAGCCCAGTCGAACTCTTCTCTCAGTACATCTGGTCCAATTTGATCTGCCAATAAATCTGTCTCCGGTTCTATCGATGCTTCTTCTAGTTTCCTTCCATCATATAACTCTCCCAAGTATTCTCTCCATCTGTTTAGTATGTCCTCCTGGTCAATCAATAGAATTCCATGTTTGTCTCTTAAAGCATTGTTACATTGATGTTTATTGGTATCAAGTCGTCTTATTTCTTGATATGCCTTGTCAACTCTCCCATTTCTCATAAAATCTTCAACTGTAGAACATCTCTCCCTGTACCATTACCTGTACCTCTCCCTGTACCTCAGGCTACATGTGACAAATAAGTCACCCTGGCTTCAATGAACATAAAAATGCCTTCACTAAATCCTACCACATAAACAGACCCATAGCTTGTAATCCAGTAACCAACGTCAAAAATGCCCTCCATTGTCGTTAACTATTCCTGTATTATGACTGCATGTTGTTTGTCTTGTGTTGTCTGTTTGTGCTGTCTCCTGATGATGGCACATGCAATGTTCCAAACCTTTGGATTTTTTTCTTTTTAATGTTCACCAGTCCTATTAGGTAATACCTATAAAAATGTAACCTGTGTTGTAGGTGCTGATCGATTGTTATATAAGATTAATTAAAATAAAGATGATTAAAATTAGGAGTTCATTGTTATTTCTTCATCAATTACATCGCTTATTATTTGTTTTTTAATATAACTAATATTTTTACAATTTTTTACTTCATAGTTTTCCCAATTAATTTGACTAAATAACTTATATTTGATATAATTATCTGGTCTTTGACCTTAATTATTATTTAATTTTGGAGTGGCAAAAATTTTAAGCAAATTTTTTTCTAGTTACTACATTTCCATCATAATTTTCTTTTTGCTCTTTTGACTTCATAATATTTTTCAGTACAGTTTTATAAATAATTTTTTCTTTTATAGTTAAGATTTTGAATTTTTTTCTAATTTCTCTTTGATCTTGAATTGTTTTATTTTTAAAATTAATATAAATATTATCTAATATTTTATAAATTAATTTATTTATGTTTTTGATTTGATGTTTACTTTCATGAATTCATTATCAAAGTGTGTTTTACCGTTTCTTTTCTTAATTTTTGTAATGTAGTATATAATGTAGTTTAATATTTTATTTTGGGTTTGAAACTGTTGTAGATTTTGAAATCCTAACTGAAAAAAGAAGTAGTTTTTTAAAAAAGGTCCCTTTGGATCATTGAAGGTGTTCAATTTTTATCTTTTCACTCAATCTCAAAGCTCATCATCTAAGTTTATTCACCTCAGTCACTTTTGTTGTGTCAGGTCATAAATGAGTTGATATTGAAAAGAAATAACAGTGGTTCTTCATTAAACTAAAGAAGTCAATAAATATGACATGAATATTTGGCATTCGAATGGCTCAAGAGGAATTTTATTGCAAAATATAGAAAGAAAGTAACAAAAAATTGAAGTAAACAATTGAAAAATAACATTATTACCAATAAATTAGTTAATAAAGTAAAAATAAATTTGAATAAAAAATATCTAATTACTATTTGAAGAAACTTAATTTGAAATGAAAGATCAAGGATTACCATTAATCTTATTTTTGTTTTTTGTTTTTCTGTAAATTGCTAACATTAATTCTCCTTCTCTGACCTTTAAGTTGTTTGCTTTTTTATTTCATTTCAATATTTGGAAGCCGGCAAACGACTTCTATTTATCTGCTACATTCCAATTTCTTTATTTCATTTTTCCTGTATGGAAAAGCTTCACTTACTATTTTATTGAAAGAATAAAAAAAGTAACAATAGAAGTAACATGATAAATTACTAGAGGATTTCAAATGTAGCATTCAAATGGATCACTTGATCTCATTACACCTGTCAGTGTCTATTTCGATGTCTGTAAAATTAATATTTTACTTAAAGCTATTTTATTTTCAAACAGCATTCAAAAGTGCAGTTACTTATCCTCTATCATGTATGAAATATCGTAATTGAGCATTCCTTATTTGGATAAAAAAAATATTCTAATAAAGAATTATATAATAGAATCGTTCATAGAGATCTCGAATATTAGTTCCAGTATGTTGCCTACTATGTGTTCTACTGTAGATCACACGACTGGTTGACCTTTAGTCGCCCTCCACTTGATTGATGGTTCAGAAGTGTCAGGATTATTGATGCTGTATAAATCAGTCGGTATTAATTAACAAAGTAATTAAAAAGGAATTCCTATACAACTAATGCACATATATTCTGTTACTCAGTGAGTTGCTGCAGCTTTTTAGTCAACAATAACATAAGGATTTAGGAAGAGATTTAAGCCTTTCAAAACAGTGCTGAACTTCTTGCATCTTATCTGAAATGTTAAAATCTTTTGTTACGATGGACAATTTTTCATGGCATAAATATCGTGAATAGGAGTAGTTTCATGTTTAATTTGAAGAAGGAATCACTGGTGTATTGTAATAACATTACAATATTTGAGTAATGAATTTATATTGTTAACACTCGATCAGATTGGAAACTTCCTGTGGATTCACCAAAGAAAACCTTAAAAGAAGTGTTCTTCATAATGGAAATATCTGTGCTTCTATTTCAGTAGCACATTTGCGTACTTAAATAAATATGCTGTAAGTGAAATACAAGAAGTATCAGCTGTATTTGGATAATGATTAAAAAATTATTCAAATTTTGCCTTGATAGCAAGCTGGCTGCACAAAATACATTACCTTCTTTTTTATAGATACATCTAAGACTGGAAAGTGAGAGATTAGCCACTTTATGAAAATTTATTACTAGGATCAAAATATATTCAACAAGAATTATTTGGTTGCCAGCAAAAGTGTTTCTGCCTATAATAAACTTTAAAGAAATAAAAAAAAAACAAGGCCTCCACATAAATAAGCTTTAATTCCTTTGAGTTTATTATCAGAGGGTATCTGGAATGGCCATTTTGTCCTCATTGGAACTCATCAGCCAGATCCATCCTCAATGATAAATCCAGAAAGGCAATGGAAAGTGAACCTCACACAAAATAAACATAAATAAAAACTAACTGCATCAAATATATTTAAAAAACTTTTGACTCAACAGCCATTCGGTACCAACAGAGAAGCCACAGTAACCATTGAAAACAAATTTAAATGTGCAGAGAAATCATTAAAGAAATAAAAAAACAAAGGCTACACATAAACTTTCATTAAAGAGGTGCCTGCTGATAAATAGAGTCAGTGTTACATTCCATCCATTACAAAAAGCTTTAGGAAGGAATCTTCATAGGACCTCAAAATCAAAAATGACTATAGTCAATCCATTTGAGGAAGACAGTCCCCTCAGGCGTCAGGACTGAGAACTTGAAAAAATAGGGGTGAAAGGGTATCGGTATTGTTATGGAATTAAAAAAGGGCCTTATGTGATCCTTTTTTTAATATTTTGAGAATTCAACTCTTCGGAAATATAGTTATTTAAAGCCGATGATAACGAGGTCAAGCTCTGCCAACACTGTTGTAATCTTTCCTCCCTACCCCCACTTACCTTATACCCTTTCACCCCTATTTTTTGAAGTTCTCAGTCCCAACGCCTGAGGGGACTGCCTTCCTCAAATGGATTGACTATATAGTGACTGCGAGAAGATGGCTTGGATCAGCTTCACAATTTGGTAGAAATCTTTTTGCTAATCAATAAAAATTAAACACAGTTAATGTGAATGATATATTGGAGAAATTACAAAACTTGGCTTCCATTTGAGTGTCGAAATACAAGGTGGCTGTAATTAAACTGACACTCCTCAAAGGCATCTGTGGCTCAATTGAGCAACTGGAATGGCACCAAATTTGGTTGGGAGACAAATGAAAACACGGGAAGAAGTGTTCTGCGGAAAAAAAAATGTAGTTCCAAAACTCGCCGCTAGGGAGAAATGTGGTGCTGTGCAATGTAAAAAAGAGTTGCAATGGACAGATGAATGAATAACAAAGACAAAACTGAACTGAAGCATCACCTTTTATGCAGCACATTCACTTCCCCTGTGCAGATGTGGACCAAGTTCAATGTGGCCCTATTCTTGTGGATCAGGAAATGCATCCTGTGCACCACATTCTTACAGCTGAACGTAACATGTCTGAAGGAATGCTCATCAAAAGTCTGTGATACATTGTCCTTTATAGTAGTTAAGTTCGGGACCCCGCCAAGATAGATCTTGGAGTTAAAGTAACCCCACAGCCAAATGTCGCATGGAGTTAAATCTGGGAAGTGAGGCAGTCGTGCAACTGGAAATAAACGACTAATGACTGTTTCATCTGTGATGTGGTGCTGTAGAAGCTGCTGTACAGATCAAGCAACATGTGGTTGTGCTCCATCTTGCATAAAAATTATCTCGTCTAGACGTTGTCTTTGTTGAAGTTGAGGACTGACAAAACTGTTCAGCATATTGCGATATTTCTGTCCGGTAATGGAACAGGTTACTGGTCCTGTCGG
Source organism: Thereuonema tuberculata (assembly GCA_023159025.1). NCBI lineage: Eukaryota > Metazoa > Arthropoda > Chilopoda > Scutigeromorpha > Scutigeridae > Thereuonema > Thereuonema tuberculata. The sequence continues at coordinate 5,437,032 of JAFIDM010008419.1, read as the reverse complement.
AGTAATATTCTCAAAAAGGAATGGTCCTACAATGAAATCGGCTGTGAAGTCACACCAAGCAGTGATATTTGGTGAATAAAATGGGATTTCCTGAAACGCATTGGGTGGTTCAGATGCCCAAATTTGACAATTTTGCATGTTTACAATACCATGCAGATAAAAGTGGGCCTCCTCTCTCCACAGGATTCTCCAATACCAAGCGTTGTCGACTTCCATTCTGCAAGTAACATGAGACCAACTGTCAGTTGCCTACATAATCGTTGTATTCAAGTTGCTGTACGTGACTGGTCTTGTATGGATAGAAGTGGATAACTTTCCGCAAGATCTTCAGTTGTCAATTATATATATCAAAAAACATCAAATCAGTTGTCATGCTATTGCACGGGTGCTGCTACTACCAACATAGGTCCCCTCTGTGCCATCGACGATCACAGTTGCAACATCTGTAATTGTCAGTTCTGGCACCGGTTCTGTTTTCTGCTAGCCATCCTGTTTCTTCAAACTTCATCACCGATTTCAATGTATTAACTGGCAATGGACGTTTATGCAGGTTCTGAAGGGGTTCTAAACTCACAAAGAATGGCTGTTGCATTGGACTGGTGAAGATAAAATATAACTTCAATAGTAACGCACGATGAAGTAACATAAGACTACAGTAAATGAATAGCACACTATATTTAGAGATACAAAACTATTAACAATCAATAATTTTGCAATACTTTTGATTACTGATTCCATCTTTTAAATGACAGCTCCAAGCTCTTGAACTTCCATATGTTTACTTTAACAAACTAAATGACTTTAAAAAAAAATCAGTCATCCAAAAGAGATATACAGTGCAACTTGGATAATTCGAACGTCTTTAATTCGAAATCGTGGTTAATTCGAAGATTTCTCTTAGTCCCTTGAACTTCTTATTAAATCAATGTTAAAAAATCGTGGATAATTCGAAGTTCAACTTCCTTAATTCGAAGTTTTTTATAAAAAATTTTGAACCATAACGACTTTTCGGCGTTTCATCGTTAAGAAATTAGACACGTGACAACTGAAATCCCCTTCCCACCACCGTTTGACACGTGACGCTTCAGACGCCATTCGAGCTTCCTGCTGTCAGTGTCACCATGTCTTTCAGTAAACCTCGCATGTACAAGAATTTAACGTTCGCTGAAAAAGTCGCAGTCATTCGCGAGGTGGAAAAGGGTGTGAAGAAGAAATGCCAAATCGCCAACGAGTACGGGATAGCGCCGAATTTCGTCGGTACATTGAAGGACAAACCAACGTAAGTGAAGCTGTTTTCCGTTCACTAAACATGCTTGATGATTTTGCTAACCTTAAGCGACTGAATTCTACAAAACAATCAGACATTGCACAATTTTTTGAAAAACTATAATTTTCTGTATTGAATGTAATATGTACTGTAGCTTACATAATATAAATCTTATTTTGTTTACATACATATAGTGTTTAAGTCTTTCATACCATGATCTTTCTGAATAAATATTTACTCTTTTTTATTACAGAATAATCTTTTCAAGCATTCAGTGGACCTGAAATTAAAGTTAAAAGATGTAACTTGTTTAATTCGAAAACTTGGATAATTCGAAGTTGGTTGGAGATACACTTGTGGCCATCAGCCACGTACTAACTGTGCTACTCTTTCTCCGGCTGGAGAAACACTTGCGGCTCGCTTGCCGCCAAACACCAACTCTGCTACCTTTGGGCCTCTGCCCAGAAAAGAACTCACTGTCTCTGCTGTTCTCCAGACTGGAGACGACTTTGCGAACCCTTCAGCTTCGAATTATCCAAGTTGCACTTTATTAGAAAGAGATAGATTTTCATAACACGTGATTTTTTTTTCTTTCTGTTTCATTTCCATTTATAAGTCAATACAAATGCTTCCCAAGCTATTCTCACTCAAATGAAAGGAAATCTTGCTAGCCTAATACTTCTTGGTTTTTCTTGTGCATATAAATGCAAATTTTCACTTTTTTTTTAATTTTTTGAGCATAAATAAGAGAAATTCCGCCATATTTAGGGATTTTTTTCCTTTTTTTGGATGGGCCAATTTTTAGGTCATACTTTTAATTCCTAAATGTTTATGGACCTAAAATACGACCTAAATATTTAAGTAAAAAAATCCGAATCTTACAACTTATAAGTTAATAATTGAAGAAATCTGCCGTTTTAGTCCCCAATTTCGCTGCCCTGATCAGATCTTCATAGATCCACGACATCTGTTTGATTTAAGTTTAGAATTATTTTATTTATATTTCGTCTTTACATTTTCTGAAATCATGAATTCAAAATCTCGAGCTTCCCCGTTCTCCCAGTAGATGTCGCTGACTACCCAAAAGCTACACTCCGTTAAACTTACGGACAGAGTGAACTTTTTCGCTACTTTTATCAAAGCAAAAGTAAATGTAAATAATTACAACTTCCGAATCATATATCGTAAGCGTATATATAGTTTCAGAAAGATAGTTTGAATAGCTTATACCACTTCTAAATGTGAAATTGCGCAATTTTTAATAATTCATTTTGAATTGCAACTATTTTCAGATTTCAAAATGAGCGAGTCTGCTGTTAAAAAAACATTCCTGTGTGAGATATGTAATAAAAGCTTTCCTAAATCCCATAACCTTAATATGCACATGAGAACGCATACTGGTGAAAAGCCATTTGAATGTGAAATCTGTAAGAAATGCTTTACACAATCATCACAGCGCAATCGTCATATGAAAGGTCATACAACGGAAAAGCCTTTTAAATGTGAATTCTGTAATAAGGGGTTCAATGGATTATATAAATACAATTGTCATCTGAGAACTCACGCTACTGGTAAACAGTTTGAATGTGAATTCTGTAAGAAACGATTTAGTTACTTATATGGACTGAATTGCCATTTAAGAACTCATACTGGAGAAAAACCATTTGAATGTGAAATATGCGGTAAAAAATTTACTTATTCTTCGCATCTCAGTTCTCATCGCAGAATTCACACGGGTGAGAAGCCATACGAATGTGAATTTTGTAATAAAGGCTTTGCTCAGTCATCAGATCTCAGTAAACACCTTAGAACTCACACGGATGAAAAACCCTTTCCATGCGAATTCTGTGAAAAAAGTTTTCGTCAGCTATCAACTCTTAATAACCATCTTAGAACACACACTGGTGAGAAACCGTATCAGTGTGAATCCTGCAGTGAAAAATTTGCCAATTTATCAAGTCTCAGTTATCATCTTAAAACGAAATGCGGTGAGAAGCCAAATCAATGTGAATTTTGTAATAAAAGCTTTGCTCAGGCATCAGATCTTGCCAAGCACATTAGAACTCACACTGGTGAGAAACCGTATCAGTGTGAATTCTGTGATAAAGGCTATGCTACGTTGGCAGGACTCAGTTACCATATTAAGAAACACGCTGGTGAAAAAGTGAATGAAGAAATGTCAGAATGAAAGAATTAGTAAAGTCATCTGAGAATGATATTAACGGAAAGCTTTTATATTTCAGTTCTGTAAAGAATTCTTTATTACTTCGTCTTAATAATTCACAAACTCAAAGCTTTTTGTAATTTTCTAATCTCTATAATTTTGATGTTCCTTTTAACAAGACGAATAAACGATGATTGGCTTTTCAATGAAAATTACTAAGAAGTGTTCAAAATGGATTCGAAGGAGTTTTGAATTGAACTATGTTACTCAACACTTGCAAAGTAACATTAAAAACTTAAAACTATTTGTAGAAAAATTGTTTATCAAAAGAAAGTCACATCTCATTTGTGGAAAGAACATTAAAAAATTATCATATTTTAATTTATATTTTATATTATGACTTTAATTAAGACTTATCAAAAGTTTGTAGCAGTTCTTAAAATCAGCTGCATACATTACAAAATGATAGGTTACTTTTATTTTGCCTGTGTATTCATGAAGTAAGATTCCATAGCTAAAGTATATATTATATGTGTACAGTTTTATACTAAATTGGAATTATTTATTTAAAAGATTACCTTTAGAAAAACATATTGGCTGTGGCTTAGTGTTAAATTGTAATTAATGCATGTGTAAATTCATGGGTATATGTATACGATGTTCTTATACAGTTATTTGAGCTTCTGTTGGTTCAACTTCCCATTGATCATCACAGTTCTTTTGTATTAGTTTTTGCTGTTCATCGCTTAATGATGTATTGATTAACCTTATATATATTCTACTGCTGATGGATATTTACAATTCTGTTACACTTTGATCTTGGGTTTTAAATAAATACCTTTTACATTTGTTGTATGGCACTTGACTGTGAGATGGAGGGTCCAGGTTCAATCACCAGCAGAGGTTGGGGATTTTTTCACTCTGGATTCTCTTCCAGACGGCCCTAGGGTCCATCCAGCCCTCTATAAATAGGTGTCGGGGTTAAAGGTGGAAGAGTAGGTGTCGAACAGACCTCTCCACCTCAACTTAGCCAGTTAGAAAGCCAGGAGCTGTACCTCTTGCAACCCCAAAGGCCCACAATTGGCTTTTAACTTTAGTTGGTTATAGTAGCACTTCTTAATCCATGTAGATACCAAAACAAAAAAAGAACAAAAGAGAACACATACCTCATTGTAACAGTCCTCTATTGCTTAAGAAAAGGGGATGATCGATCACCATACTTTGATCATTCAAGTGCAGATAACATATATACAGCATAGTAATTCACTTAGGATAAAATTCAAAGGATTACATTGTATCCATAATAATAATATTGTCATTTGATAGAAAATGAAATAGTAGAGTCTGACTCATATTAACCTGAATGAATTCCATATAAAGCTGCTTTTTTTTTCGTTACCCAATCAGTTTTAAGCAAACTTAGCATCATAATATTGCAACAAGGAAACTTAACGTGCATGTATTAAAATAAAGAGAAAGTGAAAATAAATAAAACATGCTTACTTGCAAACATGATGTAAAAAAGATGGTAATAAACCTACAGTTTCGGAATACTCCACGTATTCCATCATGAGGGACGACACAAACATACAGGACATCACAAAAAAAAAAATCCCATTTAAGATGACACGAGGTGGGAATACATAGAGTCCCACTTCATGTTGTATTAAATGTTTTTTGTGATGTCTTATATGTTTGTGCTGTCCCTGATGATGGAATACGCAGAGTATTCTGAAACTGTAGGTTTATTTCCATCTTTTTTTATTCTCTTTACATCATATTTGCAAGTAAGTGTGTTTTATTTATTTTCATTTTCTCTTTATAACATTTCAATTTGATCATCTTTGCTTTAGTATCCTCAGTTCCCCACCTGAGCCTTTGCTTTTATGTGAGGTGGTTGTTAAAATTATCTTTGACTTTATGTGCTTCAACTACTTTGAAAGCAGCTTATTATATTTATTGTTATTATTTCTCCTCTTTAAGGGGTTTTGAAGCACAAAGCTTAATTTTACAAGTTTTTGAAGAAGATCATATATACTGGATGAAGAGTGACTCTGTTAATGCACTCCACTCATATAAAATAACAATATATTTTGTGGTACGTAGAGTACTACACACACGCTTTACCCTTCAATCTCAGCAAACTGAACCATCAGAAATCTCCTTCACAAATATTCTTTTCACAAGTGTTTTAACTTCTCCCCGACTCCTCCAAAACAGAATCAAGGAACCAAACACAGTTCAATCCATATCTCCCAACCAAATACATCCCTTTTTCTTACTAACCTCCCCTTGAGCATTTTCAGACATTTCTTACCCTTAAACCTACGCCTTCACCTTCCAATCAGTTAACATAAATATTTCACCTCACAAACAAAGTAATAATAAAGAATTCTTCTCTGGTTTCCAGCCAAGTAAGAATTTTGGAGTGGTCCAAGCTTTCAGAGGCCCTCATGGAGTCCATCTTCATTCCCTGAAGATACGACGGCATCTGAAAGCACTCCAAAATTCTCTCTTGTCTAAAAACCAGAGAACAATTCTTTAATGGCAAAATTTAATTTGTGCGTAAGAGTTAGTAATAATCAATAAAGATAAAAAACTCACAACAATTAAAATGTCAAAAATAGCTGAGTGGATCTTTCAATTGTGTGCGTTTTTATCTTTATTGTTTATTACTAACTCTTACACACGTTAAATTTTTGCCATTATGTAAATGTTTAATTTAAAAACTAACCCTTTACAAGCTAAGCGATCTGCTAGCGGGGATTAACTTGCTGCCCTTTTTTTATTCTTAATTTATATTTTGATGTTTTTTTTAATTGAAGGGCCATTGTTTTGTTCATACTTGTTCTTTGTATATGTTACTTTGGATCCCACAGAGTTATGAGTACTGGGCGAATCAAACTGATGAGATCTAGGAAGATCGAAACAGACTGTATTTCATTCCCTATACAAAAATGCCAAAAATAGCTCAGTGGATCTTTTAATTGTTGTGCATTTTTATCTTTATTGTTATTAAGAATTCTTTAATCTTCGTCACCAAGAAAATTTCCTGTCTTAAAGTAATAATAGTAATACAAATTGACTGTTCTTTCTCCATACAAATTTTTATTATTATTAACTGAGAAAGCTTTCTTCATCAAGATCCCATTTGCTTCTATACTGTTATTATTTGAAAAGAATTGGACAAAAATCCTATTCCATATCTGCCAAACGCCTTTCCTATCACAGTAGAATTGCCCAATGCTTCCTTTCTGAAACCGTTTGTATAATCTGTCTCGAAGCCAATCATTCCACAGGTAACATACTCACCAGTATTAAAAACCTTTTCTCCGTCTATCCATGAATTCGGTTCTGCCATCCCTGATGAAGTTATCAAAACTGTTTGATGTAAAATCATTTCTATTCAGTCATTAAGTGTGTTTTTTTTCCATTTTGTTTTTATTATTTATTAGAATAAAAACTTTTTAATGAAAATAATAAACAGTAATATTAAATTGACAATTTAATAAATATTTAAATTATTTAAATTATTACAAATTTTAGACACACAGTAAGTCATTTCATCAGTAATTTGTATACAGGGTGTTTCAAAAATACACGGCATAATTTCAGGTATGTATT
>JAFIDM010008419.1:5394298-5424977 GCA_023159025.1 Thereuonema tuberculata | reverse complement strand
AATACATACCTGAAATTATGCCGTGTATTTTTGAAACACCCTGTATAATGTTTAAATTTAATAACTCAAATAAAGTCTGTATTATTATTAGTAATAGTAGTAGTAATTTAAGACAGGCCGTATTGATCATTAGGGCTCGGATTATATGCAAAAGGCATATTTGTTATTAAGAGGTATATCAACAAAATTGTAAGTTTTCTATGCATATCTAATGTTTTTTAATAGAATGGCCTACTTAATCAAAAAACATTAGATAGGCATAGGAAATTTATAATTTTGTTGATATACATCTTAATAACAAATATGCATTTTGCATATAATCCGAGCCTTATTGATCATTGAAAATATTTCCTATCTTTTTGTTTTTCTTTTGAATTTTTAAGGTCTACAATTTGCTTGAATTTAGGATAAATCTATTCAATACTTGAAAAGCCCTTGAAGAAAAATATGGCAGTGGAATAAATATTCTTGGACTAATTAATTATTGTTTTCAAATGAACAACTAAAATATATTTGCAAGTTTTATTTAATGTTGAAAATAAAAGTGTATATGTTTACACCCGAATGTGCTGGAGGGTGCTTTTGGCAGCACATTAGTTGAGCAGTGTGAGTTGTCCTGCATTCATTTCTTCCTCTGTAGTTACCTCAAAGGCATCGTTCACAAGACCCCCATTGCAAGACACTGACTCGTTGCAAGAGTCGCTGTGGCAGCTGGATGTGTCCTCAAAAGGCTTTGCATTTTTGCAAATGTTCGGCAATCCATGCATCGACATTGTGAGGCGTGTTTTACTGTTGGTGGATGGAACTTTGAGCATCCACTGTGAACCTGTAAGTGTACACCTTACTGTCATATTGTAAACATAGGGCTAATAAGCATCTTCTCTACCTTGTTGTCTTTTATTTCTGACCCTTAGTGCACCTTCTAGCACAGGTGGCGTTTGCGGACATATGTTCCACCATGAATACGGTTTGTTTTTGTATTCCGGAACTACCTTTAAAGTTTGTACAGGGAATTTTGAATCACCCTGTATGTGTGTGTGTGTGGTTGCTGTTACTACAAATCATCCTTTTTTTAATCTTTCCTTCTTCACTCTTTAGCTGTTTGTGGATCTTGGCTTCCATCAGGATCTTCCTTCATTCATCTCTATCAAGTGCTTCCTCTATTATTAAGTGTGGTTCATTTTTAGTGTTTTAATATTCTTAAATACAGTCGAACCTCCATATATCGAAGTAGCAAATTGCCGGAAAAAAATTCGATATATAGAATTTTATCATAATTACTCCTAAAACATTAAAATTCAAGCTAATTTTCTTATACGAAACTCAGTTTCTAATTTATACGCGAATCACATTAAATGAAAGTTAATACGGGTAATTAAAAATTGAATTAATATGAAAGATTTATTGAGTACTACATACCTTTAAAAAAAACAATAATGCAGACAGTGGTTACAATGATCCCAGTTTCATTTATTTTTAAAAAACTTCGAATATCTTGCTGAACAGCCAGTTTTGCGGAAAGTTCATCAAAGAAATGTTAGCATTTATTCAGTCCACTAAAAACTTCATCAGGAACATTTTCCGCGAATTGAAGTCCACGACGTATTGTTTCAAACGCTTCTCGCATTTCTTTTTTCGATGGCTTGGAAATGTTTTCAGATTCATTTACTTCCTCTGGTTCTTCGATTTCTTTTTCAGTTTCATGAAACGAACTCAGTGTCTTCGTCTATAGGATAATCAACAACGGCATTCCGATTTTTTTATAATAGTCGGGAATATCAAATTTAGGTGAAATGTCTTTTTTGCGGATTCCGCTATCTACATTCATCAGCAATTCAACTTTATCCACACTTTTATCCCAATAAATCTTGAAAAAAAATTTCGATATATAGAGATTTTTTCGATATATAGAAACAGTTTTTCTATGTAATGACCCTGGAGATTTGCTAAGAGTTCGATATATAGAAAATTTCGATATGTGGAAGTTCGATATATGGAGGTTCGACTGTATAACATACATCCATTTTAATTTTAATCTGCATTTTTCACAACTGCCTCTGGTTGACTAGATGTCTTCTATTCTTGTTACATGAACCCCAGCCCCTCTAAGTCTTGACAATTTAATTGTTTGCATTATGTGAAGTGCTTCATCTAAATTATATATTTCATTATTATATCTAACTCTCTATTCTGCATTCTCGCATGTTATGTAGTGAATGTGGGTGGCAGAGAAGCCAAGCACTGCAACCTGAGGTCTATTGTACTATCCCACGGAAATAAAGACACATGGAGAGAAAGACTGAGAAAGTATGGTGGGAGAAGTGCAGGGGAAACGGGAGAACCCCGAGAAAACCTGCCCAGCTAGGATCGTCCATCATCACGAAACTCACATGAGAACCGAACCCCGGTACCCAGAGGTGAGAGGCCGAAGTCATAGCGACAGTGCCAACTGCGCGGCCATTGCATTCTCGCATACTGGACTATGTATTTTTCTTAGTACTTTCCTTTCAAATATCCTTCATCTTTCTTCCCATCCTGTTGTTGTAGTTTCATTATTCATACTATTAACAATAATACTTTATTTAATTCTTTAACACATTTGTTTATTCATGTTCAGATTCTTTTCCTTGGATGGATTACTTTATTTCCATCATCTTAGTTTTTTCATAATTAACCTTAAGTTCTAGTTGTTTTGCTGATGTTTCAAGTTGTGGAAAGGTTTCTATTACTGCTCTTTCGTATCTTCCTATTTCATCTGCATGAGCTAAGATTTGTGTAGACTTATGTACTGTAGTGCCTCTGCTATCAACTCCTGCTGTTGTAATTGCTTTTTCAACAGAATAGTGCATATCCTTACTTTACTTCCTTCTTTGTATAGAAGGCATCTGAAATTCCTATCTGTTTATCTCTGTATTTAACTTCCTTTACTGTTGCTTCTACTAAGTTGCATTGGCATTAAAAACTCTTATAGCCTTGAATACTTCCTTTCTGTCAATACTGTCGTAGGTGACTTTGAAGTCTACAAATAGATAAAATATATGGATTCCCTTTTCTATCAGTTGTCTAGTGTAGGAATCTGATCTAATGTGGATTATCCACATATAAACCCATTTTGATAACTTCCTACAATTTCATTTACATATGGTTGAAGTGTTTGGAATTATATTTGATAATCTACTCATATGTATAAAAGTCAAAGTTTGTTTGTTCTCTATACAATTTTACATCGTTTGACTGATTGGAACCAAATTTTGCATAGATACTCTCTACTACCCTGCGGAAAATGTAGGCTACCCTGGAACTAGATTAACCACCCTCAATGGGATGAAATCTCTGAAATAGTGCCACACGTGCACCTGGTGGCAAGAATGGGAACTACATAAATGCTGTTCTGGAGCAGTTGGGGAAGGTTTGATGTGATAGGGTTGAGGAGAAGGGGAGAACCAAAACTCTTTTTCTTTGCAGAGTCCTTCAATTATTTTATCAAATTCCTTTTTAATTTCTATTTTCTTTAAACTTATATCCTATTTGGAGTTTATTATTTATTATAATATTTACTTTTGTAATGACCTAATAGTCTGTGTTGTCTCGCTCCTTACATTCATCAAACGAAGGCTTGCTTCATCTGAATACGATCCATTTGATTTTATATTTCACTATCTGTTGTTCAGTGTATTTTCTTTTGTACAACCAATCACTTGTCAATGCATCTGTTTTCTTTAAGAATGCTGTATTTTTCAGTGCACTAGCATCTGAAGTCAACTTTAATTTACCTCTGTAAATCAAAAACTCTCTTAACTTCATTTTTTTCCAGCGGCTTCGACTTGAAGACAGGTTCTACTGAATTTGATCTGAATCTTTTGTTGGGTGTATACATTAAGCTCCTACTGTTGTATCTCTCTCTTAGTTTGAGTGTATAAATTATATTATCCAAAACCCATCACTTGATGTTTTTATTTTTCTATCCACAACAAAACCACATTGAAATTATGTTTATTCTTCTCTCATATAAATTTTTTTCTTTCTTCTCAAGTAGACCTTGTCCAATCCAGTCCATTTCCTGGATATTGCTTCTATATTCTAAATAGATTAACGTGCAAGCATTGTTCTGAGATTACAGTGTAAAGCTTCCACACTTGTCTAAAAAATGAACTGAAATTACAATTAAAAATGCCACCTGCTAGTTGCATCCAGAGTGATGACTGTACATCCAAAAGGGAATGCTTCTATATTCCTTTTAACACTTCTACTTCTTTACAGCATCAGCTCTATAAAAAGTCAACATATTCCATGTTCCTATCCTTAGTATTGCCTAGTTGTATCTTTCCATCTTTCGAGGAATTGTTCTTTCTGTTGAGTTTTTACAGGACGAGGTTGTTAATCCCCTGCCCAACCTCCAACTTGGAGAACCAGTCCTGTGTATTTAGAATCCCTGGAGACAGGTGACCCAGCTCATCCCAGGCACTGGGTGGCTCAGGATTGATACGTCATGTCCCATGATGGGCCCCAAAAGAGATCCCATGCAGTTCTTAAATGAAACTCAAGTGTCTTAATGACTGGAGATTTAGTTGAGTGCAATTCAATAAACTAAATTTTAAAAAAAAATTATGATAAAGAGGTCTTTAGTAGTTCTTAATTTCTTTTTCATATTTTGTATCTTAAAAATGGTCTCAAACATGATGCTTAAATATGAAATTAGTCTTATACTTATGTCGTGTGAATGTAGTCAATCTGAATCAGAGCCATTGGCATAAAAGCATTGTTGCCAAAGATGAAAGACAGTTTTCAGAAGCCTTTTTTAAAAAAAAATCAGAGAAGTGGAAGCATGCGAAGTCATTGACACACAATATTGCCACGTCAATGTCAGAGAAATAAGGACCTTTCGTTTTGTAAGGGACCATCTATTAAGTACAGGACCTAAGTTTTTCTTGTTAGATATCTTTGCCCCACTGTAATAAGTTGTAAGGAGGGACTTTTAAGCAGCGTATCTTAAAGTTTTCAGTAATTAGACTAGGTTGTCAACAGTTTATTTAATTTAATTTTAATAAATAAATAAATGATATTCGTATTGTACTCCTTTCCTCATAACTTTATTATTCCATAATATTTCGTTCTTTTTGTATCAAAAGAACTTCCTCAGATGGTTAGGGATGGATATTTAACGAAATATTATGGAATAATAAAGTTGTTATGAGGAAAGGAGTACAATATGAATATCATTAATTTAATTTATTTTTTTTTGAAACTAGAAATGATGATTTAAGTTAAGAATGAATACCAACTAAATTATCTTAATAAGTTTAAATCATTAAAATAAAGTTTAATACTTAAAAATTCCTATTTTTTTTTATTATTATTATTTCCAACATTTTTTCCCTTCTGTCTTAAACTTGATTACATGGGCCAATCAGTTAATGAAGTGGGACAGCTCTGGCAGTAAACACGAGACAGCAATGCATTCACTGAAGAAGCATTTGTTTATGTAATAGTGCTTCAAATGCTTTAAAAAAAGTGTAGTTAGTCAGAAAGGTATAAAGGAAGCTCAAAAACCTAATATCTTTAATTGCCTCCTTGGTCTCCTTTCCCAAACGGATGTGGATGTTCTTCAAGTAGCATCTATATAGCTATGTATAGGGTTCGTGGTAAAAGTGCAGTTTACAGTACAGAAACCGGTCTGGAAGTTGATGTAGGATGTGTGAAGTTCTGGTGCAGAAAGTTGTTGTTCGATGTAGAATCGTTGTTTTTTTGAACGGACAAATTTTTTTTTCAAAAGTAGCAACAGATACATCCTGCAGTTGGCGATGCCTCAATTAACCAAACAAAACTGCAAAAGGCGAATCCAGCAACCTAACATTAGTGGTAAGATACCCATCAGTGCTGTATCCTTGCGAGCTTCCTATTGGCTTGTACCAGATACTGCACTTTAGCCGGGTGCGTCTATAAATGATAGCAACGGTTCTGGTTACTTCCCTCCTTCGTTTATTTTTAACTTCGCTAAGTTGCTTAAAAGTTAGTCATTTTATTTTTACTTTTTTTTGTTGTAGTTCAAGATGGCTGGTGAACTTGATTCAATTTCTAACAATAGATTCTCAGCCATCTTGTACCATGCCGCCTGCGACCACAGCATTACCAGTCACGTGATAACTAGAACTGCGGTTATTATTTATAGATAAGATTGTACTTCCTGCCGTACCAAGGAGTAACAGGAGATGCCCTATCGGTACAGAAGTGAAACCTCTGTCACGCCCACTCTGAAGCCCATCCCTTCGCTAAGCCAACTGATTGCAATATTATTTGTTTATTGTTATAATGACATTTTTTAAACTTGCGAATTATAGAATATTGCAAATAAAGAACATATTTTGAATAAATATCAAAACTAACATTTGAAATAAATTAGAAAAAAATATTCATTTAAATTTTGTAAAATTATTTTATATTATTAAAATTCTTGATAATATGAACTAATCTTAAACATTAATAAGAATATTAACTCCAGATACGTTTTCCAGATAATATAACATTTAATACCGGTACACTTTTTGTTTCAAGCTTGCAAAATAAAACATTAATATATTTATAAGTATAACGGCCAATTAGTTTATCCTTCCAAAGACGTTTTTATCATTTGTAAAAAGGGAATTTTAAGAAAAATGAATCGTATTTCAGCAAGATAGTGAATACAAGTGCCACCAAAAAAAATCTAAAACACCAGTGTATGCCAAAGACATATCTTCTGTAATGAAGCAATTAAATTAAGTCAATTTATTTTCTTCTGTTCAAGAATACATCCTCGATACGGGGGTTCCTGGATAATCATATTGTTTGCTTAATAAAATCATTGATAAAACAGTATTTAAGTGAAAGATATAACTACTTCAGCAAAAATGTTGAAAGCAATGCAAAACCTGTACGACAGCTATTAATGGTGCTCATTAAACAGAGTGTCTACAGAACCGGGAAATCAGGGAAAACCTGGAATTGTCAGGGAATTTTGTTATTCTAGAAAAAATCAGGGAATTTTGCAATTATTACTTAAAATCAAGGAAATTTTTTGGTAGAACAGATTGGTTTGGAGGGTTTTTTTTTTTTTTGGTTGAACAGATCAGTTTGGAGGGTTTTTTTTTTTTTCTCTTATCATCAGGGAATTTTAAAAGAAATTGTTCATGAAATCAGGGAAAAATCAGGGAATTTTTTTATTCAGATTTTTAGACACCCTGTTAAAGGACAATAGATAGCATGGACTTACTGTTATTTTTTTTTCATGAAAATAAGAAGTTGTGTGTATTTCAAATGTTTTATTTTTATTAACTGATTTCCAATTTTTAATTTGTTTAAAAAAAATGATTGCTTGTTTTCCCCCCGAATCAGCACTAAGTATTGAATTTTTGTAAAATTTTAAATAAATTATATATCTGTGTTTTATATTTACTTAGTAATGACAGATCCGAAATACTAACATCTTCAGATTAAAACTAAGATTTTTTTTTTTTTTTTTTTTTTTTGACATTGCACAATAAACAGTTTTAAATATTTAGTTAACGTTTTATAGATGAGAAAGAAAATGTAGCAAACATTGATATTATGAAGAAATAATTATAAAATAAATATAATTAAAAATTTACTATTTTTAAAAATTCCCAAAAACAACGAAAATTTAGAAAATAGGACAACAAAAACAACATTTTGAAAAAAGGTCAACTAAACTTTAAATATTCCCAAAATATTTATTGGAATCGTACTGGGGAAAAAAAAATATCTTTACACAGAAGGTTAATTGTAAATTTAGAAAAATCCAAAGAATAACAGAATTATTCGTATTCAGATAATAGTGAAAATCTCTATAATTTAAAAAAGATAAAAATAATCAATTTTATTCTTAATTGCAGTCCTTCTCATATCAATTACATTTATATTATAAAAATAGAAATAAAAATGATTTATAATAAAAATTGAAATCCTACTCCTAATCAATCGGCCACCCATAATGTAAAAAATACGTAAACAATGAACTTTTATATAAAAAAAAATAGGAACCAGTTAATTGTATCAAATGATATATGATTTTTTTTTTTTTTTTATTGAATTTAGGAAAATTCTATATAATTCTTTCTATTGTATAATCATGAATTATGTTTAGAAACAATTTCATGAACTTATTTTAGTCTTACTAAATATGGATAATTGTAAACGTTGTTTTGCCGATCTGTAACTATGGGCATCCAACACGACCCTTGGTCTCCAGAGGGGGCGTGGCAGATGCTTCAACGCTCTACCACTATGAGCGCTGATATCGCATCTCCTCTTCTGTATAATCTCCTGTTACTCCTTGTGCTATAATTGTCAAGAGCACATTATAATACTGCAACAACCATGTTAAATTGTTTTATTCTAGAAAAAAAAAATCATAACATTTTTAAAAAGGAACCTCATTTTAATGCAATGTTTTTACCGGAAGTGGATTCAGTTCTGATCTTCCTCTACCTGTCGATATTGATTATTGATATCAATATTTTTTCTTACTCCCTCCGCCCGAAAATATGGTATACATTTTAAAATTATTTTTAAATAGCGGGTGTCACTTTATTTTACACGAAGTAAGACATTATATTTTTACAATAAAAGCTTTTCTCTTAGTCAAATACGAATGTGTGCCAACTAAAACAGTTATTTTTCAAAAACTGTCACAACTGCGTTGCTAGGTTACCAAGTTGTTTGGCTAATGCAATAATTTTCAATGTGTTTTAAAATGTATACCATATTTTCGGACGAAGGGAGTGTATAAATTTCAAAGGAAATTAACATTTCAGTACTTAGGACACATCTAATCACACAATTACAATAGGGAACTAGAACTCTTATATACAATTTCTCAACTGTAGTCTAATTCATTTGAGTAGGTGTTTGCTGATCACTTCGTTTATTTCAGTGCATACGAACTTCAAAATGAATGAATCTTCTGCTAAAAAAGCATTTCGTTGTGAAATTTGTGATAAAAGATTTACTTCATCAGGTAATCTTAGTAATCATAAAAGAAGTCATTCTTATGAAAAACCATTTGAATGTGAAATATGTAATACAACATTTATTTATTCTTCCGATCTCACAATACATCGTAGAACTCACACATGTGAAACGCCATTTAAGTGTGAGTTTTGTGAGGAAAGTTTTGCTCAGTCATCACATCTAGGAGTGCATCTTAAAACTCACACCGATAAAAAACCATTTCAGTGTGAACTCTGTAAGAAAGAGTTTCGTCAGTTATCACAACTCAATAATCATTTAAGAACTCACACAGGTGAAAAGTCGTACGATTGTGAATATTGTGATAAAAGCTTTATTTGGTCCTCACATTTAGATAGCCATCTCAAAATGCGCACACGTGAAAAACCATTTGTGTGTAAGTTTTGCAATAAAAGTTTTAAACAGTCGTCATATCTAAATCAGCATTTGAGAATTCATACGGGTGAAAGGCCATTTCAGTGTGAATTCTGTCATGCAAGCTTTTCTTGGTTAAACAGCCTGCATACCCACCTACGAACTCACACTGGTGAAAAACCTTTTCAATGTGAAACATGTAAAAGAAACTTTGCTCAGTCATCACATCTGATAAGCCATCTCAGGACACATTCAGGTGAAAAACCATGTGTGTGTGAATTGTGCAATAAAAGGTTTGCTCGGAATTTAGAACTTGATCGTCACATGAAAACACACACTGGAGAGAAATCCTTTGTGTGTGAATTATGCAACAGAAACTATGTTCATTTATCAAGTCTTAAGTATCATCTCAGAAACCACACTGGTGAAAAGCCATTTCAATGCGAACTGTGTAATAGAAGTTTTGTTCGCTCATCAGAGCTCAATAATCATCTTAGAACTCATACTGGAGAAAAGCCATTTGTATGTGAATTTTGTAAAAAAAGTTATACTCGACTGTCAGATCTTCGTCGTCATCAAAAGAATCATGGGAAAACCCGAAAAAGTAGTTATGGAGCTTCTGTATAATTATGTAGTGGAATTTAGAAATTCAATGAGCGATCCATCTAAGTATCAATGCAAAATTTCATAATATTAAAAGGCAGCATTTTCAGGAAATAGTTAAGCAAGCTGGCTTTAGCAAAGACAAATTACTAGGAAATAAAATTACCTTATTAAAAGACAATCAATTACAATGGAATCGTCTGGAAAACTATAATGCTTGCTACCAGATCCCGTGGGCTTAAGTCGGCTCAATGGGAAATTGTACTTCAAGATGCCTTGCATTGTATTCGTTCACTTGTCTGTACTGCTACTAATGACACTCCTCACGAAAGAATGTTAAGACACTCGAGAAGATCTCCTAATGGTTTTTGACTCCAGCTAAAATCCTTATGCAGCGTCAAAGCAGATAATCCAAGTATGACTCTTTAGTGGATAAGGTAGATATAATCGATAACCCAAATCGTGCGATTAGGAGATAGCTGTGCAGTAACCATATCACTTTTGACATTTAGCACCACGAGGAAATGAAAAGCGATATCTTATTGCTTCCGGACGTTTCAAAATCAGATTCAAACATACATACAACTACAGACATTCAAGATGACTTTTCATCGTCACCTCAAAATATCTCTACATTAAGAGATAGCCTTGTCTCCTCCGTCAATTGAAAATGTCTACTCCATTGGATAGTGATTCATCTCCAATACCTAGTTCAGAAGAAAAAACCTCAGAAGACCTTCACGGATACCAAACTATTTAAAAGACTGTGTACTTGAAGTAATTAAAAGTGGGGGGAAATGTGATGCAATAATTATTTATTTTTACTATTGTCAATAATCATTATTACTATTAATCTTTGTTATAATTATTTATATTATTCAGATTGCCTAGTAACGAATTGGATAGCATACTCGAAGTTTCTGTTGAATTAGGCTTAGTTTTATATATCCTAAATCTATTACAAATATTTGGATTGAAAACGGAATATTGTGCATGGAGTAAATCTCTAATTTTTCATCTTACATCACAAAAAGGACTACGTATTCATTTCTTTGAGCTTTGGTTTTGATAATGTCAATATGGAACTGATGAAATATCATTAGTCCATGGCTTGTACATTTGCTTTTGTCTCTTTGCTGTGCTATTGTATGTTCTTATAATATCATTTTTATAATATATGCATTTCATAATATATGCATGAAATTTCGGTTTATGTATTTTCTTAATTTAAAAAAAAAAT
Organism: Thereuonema tuberculata; assembly: GCA_023159025.1. NCBI lineage: Eukaryota > Metazoa > Arthropoda > Chilopoda > Scutigeromorpha > Scutigeridae > Thereuonema > Thereuonema tuberculata. The sequence continues at coordinate 5,413,756 of JAFIDM010008419.1, read as the reverse complement.
GCTTATTTTTATCTGATTTAATGTTTTTATTCTTTTATAATTTTATATCTGGTCATCTGTGTTTGTTAGGTTTTGCCTTTGCTTTCTTCTTTTTATATCATTTTCCACTTTTACTAATTGATATGAGAATTATTTAGTACAAGTTTCCAGTATTCATAAATCAAGGAAAAATTTAATTAGAGAAAACTGACAGTTCACAATGAAGTCTCATTAAAACACTACTTTACAATATAGTCACTTCTAATGTGGTGAAGTACCGTCTTATTGAAACCAGGTTGCAATCCCCTTCTGAGTTTAAGATTGATGATAATTCTTCCTCCTGGACATATGTCTGTCCTGCCACAGTCTGCTGAAAAAGAAAGAAGGGTTCAATAATTTGATCGTTCCATATCCCACACCAGATCATGAGGCGGTCGTCACCTTGTGTCTTAGAAGTCTTCATCCAATGGGGGTTTTGTGATGACCAGTAACGTGTGTTTTTGCTTATTCACCTCCCTGTTTACATAAAAATTGGCCTCATCACTAAATAGGGTAGTAAACAGGAAAGTGGGATTAATCCCTTATTGTTGCAGAGCCCAATCGCAGAATTCGACTCTGCAATCGGGATCATCCTCACTTAATGTTTGATCTAGTATCGATCATTGTTTTTCTGACATTAAGAATATCAGAACAATGGCTACCATTATAGAATGGGATATTTCTGATCATTTCGGGATCTTATTCCAAATGAACAACTCAAATGACAATATAAATAAAATAACAAATAGAAATGTGATATATAATTATGTAATTAATGAGGAGTTTTTCAACAAAAAATTAAATGAGCTTATACTTCAAATAATAAATGATTACAATCAAGATATAAATAAAATTATTAATAAATTATGTAAAATAATTAAGAAAGCCAAAAAAATAAATTGGAAAAATAAAAATAAATCCTTAGAAACTTTATCAAATACACAAAATACTACATATAAACAACCAAGGATGGATAAAGATATAATGAAACATACTGAAGAAAAAAATAAATTGTTTAATGAACATAAAAAGAATAAAAAAAATAAAATTTTGGAAAAGAAATACAAAAAAAAAATGGCTAAAAAATTTTATTGATAAAAAAAAAAAATATTTTTACAGGAAATTAATTGAAGATGATCCAAAGGCAAATGTGAACATTTGGAATTTTTTAAAAACACATAAATTATACACAGAAAAATATTAATAATAATGAAATAATAAACCTATTAAAAAAATATGTGAAAATTATCTTTGAAGAACTAAAAAATGTTTTTATTCAAAAAAATCAAAAAAATAATGAAAATAATTCCAAAAAGCAAGAAAAAATCAATCATGAAAATAATTTTCAAAAAGATTCCATGGTACTATTTCCACCTTCATTAAATGATATCTTGAACATAATTTCTAAACTAAAAAATCATAACTCTATGGGCTGTGATTTTATAAAAGTAAAAGAAATTAAACAACAGAAAGAAATTTTTGGCTTCTTTTATTGTTGAACTTTTTAAAAATATCCTTATAACAGAAACATATCCTAATCTTTGGAAAATTGCCCATGTTATCCCTATATATAAAGGAAACAATACAAGTAATTATTATAAGTTTGAAAATTATAGACCTATATCTTTACTTTCAAATATTTCAAAAATTTTTGAGAGTTATTTATATGACATGATTTTCAAATATATAAAAAGTAAGAATATATTAAATCATAATCAATATGCATATCAATCGAATAAAAGCACTGGATTATTGTTAAAAAATCTTAGTGAAGACATAATAAACTTAATGAAGGTAAAATTATTTATACTGCGTTTATTGATTTTAGAAAAGCTTTTGATAGCATAAATCATAAATTGTTGTTGGAAAAACTTAAATCAATTGGTATTAGGGGAAAAATTAATGATCTAATAAAAAAATATTTAAAAAATAGAAAAATTAAAATAAAAATACAAAACTACATAAGTAAATCATATAATATGAAATCTGGAGTTCCACAAGGCTCAAATTTGGGACGTCTATTATTTAATCTTTATATGAACTCTTTCAACAATTGTATTATCCATTCAAATATGTAAATATATGCCGATGATGTACTAATATTTACACATGATAATAGCCAATTAAATGCGTATAACAGAATGCAGATTGACTTAAATAATATTAATAGTTGGGCTACGAATAATCACAGACAATAAATATTAAAAAAACTAAAATTATGTTAATAAAAAATAAAAATAAAATTATCTATAAAAATTTATTCTGTGCTTTACACAACAAAAATTGTAAAAATATGGAAAATACTTATCCTGTTAATAAAGAACCATGCAATTGCGAAAAAATTGACTACATCTCTCAACATAAGTATTTAGGAGTCTATATTGACGAGAAATTTTCATGGAATGCACAGTATCACCATATCATTAAAAAATGAAATACCTTAAGTTACTTATTTTATCATTTAAAAGAAATAATTCCTTTCAAACAAAAATTAATTATTTTTAAATCTTTGGTAGATTCCATCTTGGACTATGGTCTTGATAGTTGGATCTTTATAAAAAGGAAACAAACGAAAAATATTAACAAAGTATTTTTTAAAATAAAAAGTAATGTCTTTCTAAATTTTAGTAAGAAAAGTAGAGATGAAAAAAAGCACATAAGAAAAAAATTCAAAATCTTAACTATAGAGGAAAAATTTATTTACAAAATAATTATTAAAATTTTTTTTTAAATAAAAAATGATAAAAACAAATATAATGAAGAAACAAAAACTAGAAATAACTGGCTTAGTACTTTAAATAATAATAAAATCAGAAATAATTATGGCTACCGTTTAAATGGTCATATTATCTACAAATTATTCAAACAAATTAAGTGGGAAAATTACGATTCTCAAAAAATTAAAGATATAAAGGAAAGATTGATTTCTGACATTATTGATGAAAAGATTAAATTACAAATTTTGTAAGGTAATTATGAAATTAATTTTTTTTATCTTTATTTTTGTTATTACTCATATTAAACTTATCAGTACCTATACTACAGATGTGTATTATTATAAGCACACCTAATAGGACTGAGGAACATTTAAAAAACAAAAACAAAAACAACTGCATCTTGAACGGATGATGTTTAACTACTTTTCACAATACATTAGATGGACTTTTAAGGACCCTTGTCTCTGCGGAGTGACTTCTTAGGGCTTTTAGAGAATGCTACCAGGACATTAGAAGTTGTCTGTTCATCTGTTGATGTCTTTGGTGGTCGGCTGCGAGGTTTATCTACCACAGATCCCGTCTCCTTGAATTTTACATACAGGGTGTTCGGGCTAAATTTGACAGTTTTTGTATGTAAAAAAAAAATGGATTCTCTAGAAAACTTTTAAATGTTCTACAAATTTTTTTATTCTTTTATGTCAGCTTTACCCTTGGTGTGAAAATTAACTGAAATGGACAAGTGGAACCCATCTGAATATTGGAAAAGATAACCTGCATCATGATGATTCGTGCAGGGCATGAAAATTCCACAATCATGGCGGCTGCTCAATGCTCGTCAAACACTGTCAAAGCAATACGAAGTGAAATGAAGAACTGCAAAGGAGACTATGAAGCCGTGGCTTGTAAAAAAAACACACAGCAGACGTTCTGATTGCCTCCGTACACCAGAATTCATCCAAAAATTGCAAGAGAAAGTGATGGAAGACCCAGGCAACTGGGTCAAATGGCTATGTGGAGTTGCTGAACACTGTAGTCAAGCCTTGGGTGGAGCAGGTGGCTTCTGGACGACCATATGTGTGGCAGCAAGATTCAGCTCCCTGCCATACTGCTGGGAAGACTCAGAAGTGGTTGTCAGAGAATTTTTACGATGCCACCGGTCTTAATGTTTGGCCCCCGAACTCTCCTGATTGCAATCCTATGGGTTATTATGTGTGCGGCACAGTTGAGAAACACACCAACCGCAATGCCTGAAACACAAAATCCAAGATGATTGCCAGGATCAAGGAGGCGTTTGGGGTTCTCCCTCGGGACACCATCAAAGCTGCCTGCAACAGATTCCGAAGCCGGCTTGAGCTCTCGTGGATGCTGAGGGTGGCTTTTTTGAATGAAATATCTTTAGATACCTTTAATCTGTATGTATCTTTTTTTATTTTTTCAATAAATTTATTCTTGGCTAAGATATTCACTTTTTTTGTCTTTAACACGAAACTGTCAAATTTACCCCGAACACCCTGTAATTGACAATGCTCCAGGAGGAAACATTATCATCAGTCTTAAACCCACAAGGGGATTTCCCAACCTGGGTTTCAATAGGACAGGGCTTCGCCACATTACAACCTATGGGTCTGGACTTAAGGGACACCCTGCAGTAGGCAGTCAGGTGTAAATAATATTTCTGAGTATACTGATGATGATAAAGCTTTATTTTGCTTAAGAACTGGATGTAAAGACCTTGAAATTGCATGTACCTATCATGGGAAAAAAATTGCTAGATAAATTTTCCCACCTTTTTGGGACTTCTTACTGTGACCCATTTTCATTGGTTATTGCAAAGACCTTATGAATAATAAGTAAGGATTTGTATTTGAAAAACCCAACTTTTAACCTTATAATGGGAAATCTCTCATCGCTAAATGTTTGAATAATATTAAAAAACAATCAGTTGAAACCCGTGAAGACAATAATGAAATATATGAGTCTAAAAGTGTTTTAGCTGAGTCAGTGAAGGAAGCATGTTCTGCCCTGGGTGTCACCTTCGAAGGTTGTCAAACTATCATCTGATGCTAAATCATCTGAAGAAGAAAGTTGCAAAGATTACAGATTCTGTCATCCATAAACTGACTAAATTGTTTGGCATCAAGATGGCTCCAAATGATGAAAGTGACAGATATGTGATGAGTATGAAAAACTACTGGAAAATCTCAAAAAGAGAATAAAAACTGCTGCATCAGTTCAGGAAAAAGTAAACATTCAGAAAAGGCTCATCTTGTTCGACTTGAAGGAACTTTACCTACATTTTAAAGAAAAGTACCCTGATCTGAAAATTGGATTCTTAAAATTTGCAGAGCTTAGACCTAAATTCTGTGTTAGCAGGATCGTCTGGTAGTCATTCCATCAAAACGTTACACTCATGATTTCATGGATCAATTGCCACGACAGCTACAAAGATTTGATAAGGATTATGGTCTGTAACATTGAAAGTGCGAAATGTATGAATACTGGATGAACTGCATGTCCTGATGTGGAGGCTGCCATAAGAATTCCAGAAGAATTTCATATGACTCAGCATCACAATATGACAATACGAAAATCTTCTTTAACTTAAATCACTATGAAGAGGACTTTTGGAGTTAAATCAGAGTGGTATTTCTTCACCACATCACATGGAAAAGGTCATGTGACATGGATAGGATTGGGGGAACAGTCATGAAGCTATTTCAAAGAGCCTAGTTTGCAGCAGCCTGTGGATGATCAAATTTTGAAACCATCTGACGTCTTTCAATATTGTACTGAGCATATTCAAGGAATTAAGCCATTCCAGCATGGCTGAGCAGTCTAGACGGCAATCTGCCGTGAGGCCGATATGTGGGAACCTGGGTTCGAATCCTGGCGTCGGCATGGATGTCCCTTTCTCCTTCTGTGTTTCTGCGGGTATAGCATGAGCTGCCTCCTATGGCGTACCCTGGGCAACGTTTCGTCGGCTAAATGCTCACATTTCTCGCCCCTTGCTGAGGTCAATAGTTTAAATACTAAGAGCCCGGGCGTTGGCTTAAAAAAAAAAAAAATATTCATGGAATTACCTTTTTCTATGTTTTCTCTGACAATGTCAAGGCAGCAAAAAAGAGCCTCAAGAACAGATATAGAACTACCAGTACCTCAAACCCGGTCTTTCCACAGCTTCATTCCAGACAGAGGATCCTTCTCATTTAAGGATTTTCCCATTGCTTAAAGATGATGAACCTATAAACCCTAGACAGTCTACACTAATCACTCGCCCAAAGTTGTCAGGATATGTTTGCTGCAACTAGGATGGAGACTGGTGGCTAGGACAAGTGTTGGAAACAAAAGACGAAGAAGAATACAGGATCCACTTTTATCATCCTAAGGGACCTCAAACATCATTTAAAAAATCTGTGACGACAATTAAACTTAGATTCAGTTTCAAAATGTTCTGAAGATCCATTGGAACTATGATCTACTCAACGATGACGACACTACATTACACCTACAATGAGTGAACATCTGTCAACGTGAAAGAGCTTCCGGCTACTAAGAATACGATGATACACAAGGCAGATATTATCGTTAGTTTTCAAATTTAGATTTACAATCTTATTTTATTGGCATACTAATATATTAACTTTGAAAATTTCCCCCCAATGATCCTTTTATCAGTTTTGGAAACATAAAAGACTACAAGCACTGGAAAAACTAGAGCCTCTTCAGTTTAATGTGAACAAATGAAATATATTCTAATAAGTTTTTGTTGCACTTTTGAGCTATTTTCATAATTTAAAACCTAAAATAATTACATAGCTTTTTTCCCATTAAAAGTGAAGTTAATAAACTCAAGTTATTAAGTTAATAATTGTTAGTACTGTTTTTAACTTTGTTTTTTCAGAGTAATGTTATTAGAACGTTATACCTTTGTAGCTCCCAAACCACTTTTAAATAACAAATCAATTAATTTTTGTTTTGAAGCACGTAAAAAGTACTTTAGCTCACATGAGTGAAAAAAGTTTACCCCTCCCCATATATGGAGTTTTTTAACCTTAAGAAATGTGTTTTCAAAACAGTCTGTCTTGGGTTCCTGATAGATAAATTTCAAAAATAGTTAGTGAATCCTTTAAATGTGTAAGTTTTTTAAGCTTCTTTTTATTATTAAATGTGTTTTCAAACAATTTCACTACTTTTGGAGATCAAAATTTACGAAGGGATCAGAATAATAAGCCATTTTTTTTTTCATACAAATACTTGATATTCCAAGCCCTTCATAAGTTTTAAATTTACAAGATAAACTTTGAAATGAAAAAAAAGGCTTTTTTTTGACAAGGCTTTGTCTTGACAATATTACAAATTTAGTAATAACACACAAAAAAGAGATTTATTTTTTTTATCTTTGAGCTATGACTGAGCCTTGTAGCTTCGACTGGAAGAAAGTTACAGCTCAAAAGAAAAAGCTGTGAATTATCATTTTTTGCTTTCGGCTGTAGAATAAAATTGTCTGTATGTGAAGGGGTATATTTTTAAAAAATGTGCAAAAGACATTTCTAAGGTCTAGCAGGTAGAAAGAATGCACCACACAAATTTTCACCAAGATCAAAAAAGATGATGCAAAAAAGTATTTGAAAATTTGTTGAATTAAAATGGAATGACCCTGTACTGTGCAGATTGATGTTAACAGTGTGTGTCTAGAAGAGTGGTTCTCAATCCTTTACCTTTCTACTCCCCCCCAACTACCGTATCAAGATATCCTGGTTGCTACTATATCATAAAGAAACCCTCACTCTTTCAAGTACACATATTTCATCATCAGAAAGTAAGAATATAAAAGAATTTAATAATTTTACTTAAAATGATTGTATTGCATAAGTACAAATACAGAAATTAGGAATATGAAAATAAAATTGTGTCTTTTACAGAAACATGACTTTTTATTAATGATAAACCTGGTATTTTATTAACGTCATATCAATTTTGGAGGTAATAAAAAGGAAACAGCTTGGCAAGCTATTAAGTTGCAGGCAGTTTCTTTCCTATATTATTACAACTGTCATGGCAGGGAAAATCATTTTACAAAGATGTATAGAAGAAAATATTTGTTTAGCTACTTTACTAACTTATCCAAATCCTTTTTTAAACTGAAGTTTCCAAATGCTTTCAAAACTTAATCTTAGAACCCAAAACATTCTTCAACTTGTCTCTGTATTCAAATACCTCCTGCACTCCATATTGATGTATTGTTGAAAGAATGACAAGGACTAGCGTCAGAGTTTCAACTTAAGGCACAACACAGTGTAATTACAATTTATTTACAGGTTACATACATATTCGGGGGATTCTCAAAATCCGCTCAAGCTTCCTGTTTGGTCCGTCACTGGCTACTCGAAGCTTTCTGTTCAGTCCGTCACTTATTTTTAGTTGTATATAAATCTATTGTTTTTGTATATAATTGTTTAAATTAAAAATTTACTTATCTGTTATAATAATAAATATAACTTCATGAAAATAATCCTCCAAAAATTCTTTACTCCATAATAACGACAATATTTCGAATAATCTGATTATTCGAATATTTCGGATAATTCTTCATAAGGTCGAAAAAGCAAAAAATAAAACTATTTCTTTCCTTGAACATAAAACAAACAATAATGTTTCTTATTTGTCATTTAATAATTGGTTTATTTGTAATCTCATGTCTTTTGTTTATCATTTTAATAATTGAAGTATATTATAAAAGTGTTTGAATTATATCAAATTTAACTTTTATCAATTGTAATTTGAATTGTAATTTAGAATTTGTTTGTTTTATGTTCAAGGAAATAAATAGTTTTATTTCTTCCTTTTTCGACCTGATGAAGATTAATTGATCAGATTATTCGAAATATTGTTGTTATTATTGAGTAAAGAATTTTTAGAGGATTATTATCGTGAAGTTATATTTATTAAATCTATTGTTTGTTTATTGTTGTGTATATAGTTGTATATAAATCTATTGTTTGTTCATTGTTGTATATATATTGTTAGATATTATAGTTTTATGTTAACTTATAAGGAATGTTATTTTGTAGTAAATGATTAATTTTTTTCCTGAAATCCGTTTTTCTAAGACTTTATATCCCTTTATTTATTTCCACCATTTCCCCTATTAAAATTCAACAATATCAAAGAGATATTTTAATTATTTATTGTTTTTATATAACAAATAACTGATAAGAACTGATAGTATTTTGTACTGGTGTCAATAAAAGAAATATGAATGACACAAAACAAAAAAAATTAAAAATAAAAGACTTTGCTCACAAAATATAAGGCTTGTTTTATTTTTTTCTTAAATTGATTTTTATTTTTTGTCTCATATTTTTTATTTAATTTTTGCAAAAAAAAAAAAAAAAAATTAGAGGCTTTGTTCACAAAATATAAGGAAAATGCTATTTGATGAGAAATGGTTTTCATTTCTTAAAAGTACTAAAATTAAGGCAAATAAAACTGCTTTTTTTATTCTTACTTTCGCACAGAACCTATTTGGGAGCATCTTCTATCAAAAATATAATACGATAGAAACAGAAAATTCCAGAACAGTTTCAATTATTTATTCATCACTTTTATGCAGTGTTTTTTTGTTTTTTTCCCTTTTGTTGAGTTTCCTTTACTTGATCTTGAAGTGTGTTTAACTTAACATCATCTACAGTGATTATTTAATGCCGTAATATCAGAAAACATTACTGTCTAAAAAATTCAAGTGGGAAAGTAGCGGTCACTTTATTAGGTAAACCCCTGCTGTGCGCACAAATGGTATGTCTCACAACTCTTCAAGCCAGTGGGGGCAGTGTCATGGTGTGGGGGATGTTTTCCTGGCATACGTTGGGTCCATTGATACCTCTGGAGGCACGTCATGATGCTAGAGCGTAATCTAAACATCGTAGCTGATCAAGTGCATGTTAACAGTTTATCATCATGCAGATGGCTACTTCCGGCAGGACAATGCACTGGTGCAGAAAGCCCTCATCACTATGGGATGGTTTGAGGAACATGACGATGACTTTTCCTTGCTGCAGTGGCCTGCTCCTCAGATCTCAGCCCGATTGAAAATTTGTGGGATGAGCTGGAACGGGCTGTTCGCTCCAGGCCTACACCTCCATCAAATCTTCAGGAACTGCATGACACACTCATGTCTGCATGGTACACAATACCTCAACAACGTTTTCAGCATCTTGTGGAATCCATGCCTCGACGAATTCAGGCTGTTTTGAGGGCTAAAGGAGGCCCAACATGCTACTAGGTAGGTGTACCTAATAAAGTGGCCAGACAGTGTACATAAAAGTCAAAGTTTGTATGTTCTCTATGTAATTTTACCCTGTTTGGCTGATTATAACCAAATTTTGCATAGATGCTCTCTACTACCCTGCGGAAAAATATAGGCTATCCTGGAACCTGCTTAACCAACCCCAAGGAGGTGAATTCTCTAAACAGCACCACACATGCACCTAGTGGTGACAATGGGAACTACATAAAAATTGTTCTGCAATAGTTGGAACAATTGAGGAAGGTTTGATGAGGAGAGGAGGAGAAACAGGGCTCCCCTCACCAGACAAAGCTGGGTACTTTCAGCTAGTTAAAAATGGGTAATACGGGACTTAATACGTACATAAATTGCCACTTGTTTTACACACACACACATGATGTATCTTGGATCAATGCAACTAATAATTCAATGCAAGGTGAATTGGGACAGTGCGATACTGGAACAAGGAACATTCTAGATAAACTTTGTGGTGGCAGATCAGGAGTTGAGAACTATCCCTTCTTACAGTGCATTTTTTCATGAAACAACCGTCTGCACAGGACTTATTTGGTGAAATGATGTTGAGAACTTCAATGGTTTACACAACTGTTTCCCAAAGAGGGTTTTATACCACCACCTGGTAGGCGCTGGAACGATCCAGGGGAGGGCGGTAGTAGGCTCGGGTGCAATTGGGGGGCGTTGAATAAGAATAAGGGGGCAATGGAAGCATAAAGAAACAAGATAAGAAAATTTTGAAAAACTGTTCATATTTCATCTCTTATGGAACATAAAGTCATAGCGATTAATTTATTTTCCAAATAAACACACAGAATATGAGTTATAACTGATCTGTGTTCAAATCCACCTACAGATTTGTTTGTCATGATTTGTTAATAGTTAACAATAGTGCAAAAAGTATTAAAAAAATTTTAATTCATATTTGATGAAGATCTTTACGGACCACAGATCACATCCAAAGCAAATTGTATTGTTGTTGTTTCAGTAAAAGAGCAATTTACAAGAGCGTATTATTTATACATTTTCTTACATATCAACTGCATGTGTCTTCTATTGCTTTCTAATAATAAAATCGTAGCAGGCTTGTGTCGGTACAATACTATTTAAAGTGTACAGTCAATATATTTGTCATATTTTTTATTAAAATAATAACAAAAGTAGAGGAACGAAACCGTAAAAAAACTGTTAACCATTAACATTTAGTTATATGTTATTCGTAATTTTTATTTTAATATTATCCTTTGTTATCTTAATTTTCTGTGTGTAATGCAAATTTTACTAGGGTTGATTTTTAATAAATAATTTTATAATTTCAAGCTTCAAGGTGTCATATTTTACAATATTTTTCTTTACTATGTTGTAGGATGTAGGTAGAAATATAGATACATAAAAGAACGTAAATTTGTCTGCATCTTTCTGTTTGTTCGCTTAAAGAAGGTAGATTTCCAGGGGGGGGGGGGGGGCGTTGAGTATTTTTTTCTTTCTGAAAAGGGGGCGGTAGGCCAAATAAGTTTGAGAACCTATGGTCTATGCAAACCTCTAATCCCATTGATCATTTCCAGGAATAATTAGAATCCCAATAGCTATCTTTGGTATGGTTTTGTTAAAAAATGGTGGTAGGACCCTACTTCAATTACAACCTTGCTCCCAGGGTCACAGCCACAAGACGGGATTTCAGCCAACTCCAGGGAAGATAGGATGTCGAGACTTGCAACTGTTTTCTTTTGTTTCCTTGAAATAACTACTTTATATACCATCTTGAGCAGTGGCGGATTTAGCACTTGAGAGGCCCTAGGCGCAATTCAATTTTGAGGCCCCCTCTAAATATTTTCACTACCCCAACACAGTGGCGTACCAACGCCTTTGGGGGCCCGGAGCGGGAGTTCCATTATTCCACAACCAAAAAAAAAAGGAAATACTTCTTGGGTGGATAGGGCCCCCTAGGCTTGCTTTTACAATCAAAAAAAAAAAAAGGAAATCTTGCTTTTACAACCAAAAAATTTTGAGAGCTAAATTTTGAGGCCCCCTTGATTTATGAGGCCCGTGGCGTGCGCCTCCTGCGCCTATGCGGAAATCCGCCACTGATCTTGAGACATCTGTAGTTTTCAAGAATGAAAATTACAGATGTCCTAAGATAAAGTAGTAGGCTATTTTTTCTTTGCTTGGAACTTACGTAAAAACTTATATCAGGACCCTTCCCCAGTTAGAATTCTGGCTTACCCATGTGGTCAAAGGTCGGTTAAAGGATTGTGTGAATGTTGATGGAAGAATTAAGATATATTTCTCCTATGTAAATAAGAATTTCCAAAATGTAAATGATAATTATAAATTCTCATGTGGAAGAAATTATCAAACAGCATCTAGATTGTTGAGTTCATATTAATTCCAAATATTGCGTTTATTAAATATTTTTATTTTTTTTTCCAAACTGACATTTGGATGCTGGGAAGTTTCCATTTAATCCCAGCCAGCGTCTGAAAACTTTCATTTTAAAAATGCCTCACTCCGCTGTCAGGTCAACTTATCTAGCCCAACTGACAGTGCAAAGTTTTTTGTTTTTATTTCCAATATTGGGCAAAACAAAATCTATACACAGACTAGCTTTACCAAATAAACAGAACAAAGATAGAAAAAGTTCAATAATAAGATAGCAAAAGTCTATTGGCCCATGCGGTTTCTTCCCTCCCAATATCGCTCCCACAATGAAGTTGAAAACAGAGCTGAGCAGCGGAGAAGGTGAGACCGGTCCATCTCTTCCTGAAGGTCGCAAAGCATGCATAATGGACTATCCAGAAGGTCAAACCGGTGGAGATGTTTTGCAAGGCAGTCATGTCCTGTAGCCAACGGAATTCGACCACAGCCCTTTTCCATGGCCAGTCAGGAAGTTCGTGAATTTTATTCCACCAGGATTTCTGGGAATTTTTCGCTGAGAGTCCACTGGTATGTTTATTTTCGAACATTTTCTTAATAATTGACTTCATTGTGGTATATGGGATCTCTGTATTTGATGTCTGGAGAATCCTAGTCCTTCTTTTTGACAGGAAGTTAGCTTTCTCATTACCTTCTATTCTGCATTGACTTGGTATCCACTGCTGACGAATCATTTTGTTGTGAGCAGACAGTCTGTGTAGGAGCAACCGGCACTCTCTCATTGTCTTTGAACTTGGGGATCCACAGAATGCAATTGCCTGAATGGCAGCCTTTGAATCCGAGAAGATAACAACTCTTGAGAAGCACTCTAAGTGGCACATCAGTTGGGAGAGGGCCACACGAAAGGCCTCGAGTTCTCCGTCGAAAGCGGATCGATATCGCCCCACTGGGGCGTAGATGGAGAGAATACTAGAGAACACACCTGCTCCAGAATTTACGCAGTTATCCTTGCGTGAGCTATCAGTGTACACTTGAAGCCAATCTGGTTCAGGGTACAAGGTATTCAATAGTTTCATAAGCCAGGTCTCGCAACACAGAATCACAAGTAGTAGCCTTCGAGGCCAGGGGCGGATCCAGCCCGGACCCATGGGGGGGGGGCAAATATTAAAGGTTGCCAACCTATAGGCGGAAATAATCAAAATGCTGCATTTCTTCCTTGAATAATAAACTAGTATTTTTGTGTTTTTTTTATTTAAGGGGGGGCATAGTACCTTTTTTGGCAAAATTTCATATATTTCTTAGAGACGTAAAGAACATATTTTAAACTTAAAAAGTAAGAGAAAAAATATTTTAGTTCCTTTTTTTAAGTTTTAACCATTTTTTAAAATTCTATTCCTTTTCATTAATTTTTTTTTTTTTTTTGATGTAATCATTGTTTTATGCCTGTAAGAGGGTGGCATTTTAGTAAGAAATACTTTGAACTTCTTTCAAAAAATTATTTCTGAGATAACGTAGAAAAATAGCATAAAATTTCAAAAATTGAAGTTAGGGACATATGCGTCTTCTTTTCCAAATATCTTTATTATGAACTCTGACGTACATTTAAATTATGAAAAATTGTGAAAATGGAAGATGTTTAATTCAGCAATTACGATAAGTTTATTATAAATAATATAGATAAGATTGAAGAAGAATAAAATTAATAATGAGTTTGATCTAAAAACGCTATCAAACAAAGACAGAATTTCCGCAGTCAAAAGAGACATAAGAAATCGGATTGTAGAATCTACGAAAATTTAAAAAAAATAAAAAGAAAAAAATATAGAAGAAGCATAATGAAATTTATTTTATCATTTAAGTATTTGTATGTTTGTTCATTTGCTCGTTCCTTGTTTGTCTCAAATAGCCATCTTAATACAAAATATATTTTTTTATTTGTTTCTTTTTTTAGTTATAGTAAAATAATTATTAATAATTAATTGATTTACATGTATAAAGGTCTGTGTTTGACAGCAAAACGTCTGCACGAATGTGAATGTATTGTATGTATCTATTTTTTGAATGTTTATATATTTTTTATGCTTATCTCATCTGTATAGTCATAAGTAGTTTATAGTTTAGTGGTTTTTCAGATTTACAATCATTTACAATCATAGAACTCAAAAGCATATGAAAGTCCATAATATCTATCAACAAAAGTTAATACGACAAAAAAAAGGCAAAGTCTAAAACAAAGTCAACACCAATTGGCAAAAATGAAATACAAAATGTTTATATAAAGAATTGTTTTACAAAGAAATACAAAAATGTTTATATAATAACAAATTATTCAATTATTATCACTGTAATAAAACAGCATCTGTTTATAGGAACTAACGGTTCCTAACCAGACTGAAATTGTAATCAATTTAAGGAAATAATAATAAAAAAAAAACTACACAAAAAATTTACAAACAAAAATTTACACGGCGGTTGCCAGACTTTGAAAATCGAGTTATAATATCATCAATAGTTACATCTTCACCCCGGTGAACATACATCAGGGCCAGACCTGTCAGTCTATTTTCTGACATTGTGGCTCGTAGCCACGACTTCAGTCGCCGCAAGGCTGAAAAAGAACGTTCAGCTGAAGCATTACTGATTGGTAGAGTTATTAAAGCATTTAGCAATGTATGAATTGTTGGATATATATCATTATCGCAGTTTTTCAGAATATCAGTTGAAGATTTGGGATATGTGATGACACTCTGCCCAAGCCACTTCTCCCTCCACATGGTAAGTTCACCCTGAAGCAACTTTTGTGATAATACCAGTTCATGAGGCAAAATATCACTGAACTTCCTGGCTAAAAACTCTGCTTTTTTTTCCAGGACTGAATTTGAAATTTTTATTACGTTCGATGGCAAAAGTAGCGAAAGCTGAAAACAGTTAAGATCATCAGATGGAAATCTCTCCTTAATGTCCATTAAAATGTGGTCAAGCAGAGGGATGAATACAGCTTGCCGAAAGTAAGTTTCCGGTGGCTCTGCAGCATAGTTGGCCCTGTTAATTTGACGACCACATCTCCTAGGTGGAATCAGGTGGGCATTGACTTCATCAGCCAAATCTTCAATTTTCGCCCAAATTTTTAAAAAATATTCCTCAGCCTTTTCACGGCGTGTGGAAAGAATTGATATCAAATTTGATATTGTTTCTGCTGCTGCTTCCAAATGCAAATCAACTTTTGGGAGCAGCTTGCTCAACGGCAGTATTAGTGCCAGTATGTCACTTAAACACATTACTGACACTAAAAATAAACTATCCGTCATGGCGGCCCGCAGCTGGGATGCCTTACTGGAAGTGGATAAGTCATCCCAAGTCGCTATCGACTCCAAAGGTTCCAATATTTTGGGTAAATCTACCGAGAACTGAAAAACCCCGTCATGCCGCTCCACCCACCTCGTCTCACATAACCCTGATAGATTTCGCCCAAGGTACTTATGAAGGTTCCGACAACGCTTGGCGGAAGCGTCGAAAAACGTGACGCACTCCTTCATAGTACCATCGGCATTTCGTACCCCAGGGATTTTGTTGGACTGAGATAGGGCGAGGTTCAGCCTATGGCTATAACAAGGTGTCCGAAGAGCATTTTTTGCTTCTTTCTGAACCTCTTTGACAGCACCGCAAACTTCCGAAGTCATTAAGGAACAACCATCAGTGCCAATTCCAATGCACTTGTCTAGGGGAAGACCTAGTTTCCTTAAAAGTCAAAGGACAATTTGTCCTAGGGCTTTCCCCGTCGTTTTCAGCTCTTCTTTATCCTTCGTAGACCTGTGAGTTTTGTCCCCAGCATCTTCATTTGATTCGTAAGTGCTATCTTCTTTTTCTTTAGCACTTTCATGATCAGCAAATGCATCAAGAAAGGAAACGAACTCTTCATAGACAGCATTTTTATATATATATATCTGATAACTACACTAAGTTGAGACTTGTGAGACAAAACCGTCGTCTCATCAAACAAAACAGAGTAGAAGATAGCTTCTCGGACTCTTGTCAGTATCTTTTCTGTAATTTCTTCGCCAATACATTCTATTAGTTCATTTTGGATCGTCTTGCTAATGTAGGATGCAGTAGAGGAAGAATTTTTCAGATGTTCTTCAAGCTGTTTGTCTCCAGACGCAACCATTAGCCTAAGTATCTCTCTGAAATTACCGTCATTTCCTGTTGCAGATGCAGAATCATCTTGATTTTCAGAGAAGAGACTTCCATCACGGTGCCCCCTAAACGCCATACCCTGCCTTCCAAGAAAGAGCGTCGCTCTTACAATGGGAACAAGCCGTTCTCTATTTTCTCGTATCTGACCAAGTCGTTGTTGGTTCACCTGATTGATGACATCGACTTCAGGCTTGTTGTAGATATCTAGAAAATTTTTTCCTTTTTCCACAGCAGTCTTGTGGTACTGGCTATTCTCATGATTAGCTAAGAAACTATTTTTATGCTTCCTAAAAGGTCTTTAAACGTTATCAAGGGCTCAGAGACAAGTTTTTTCAAAGGGACATTCTTATCCTTGCCACCTACACTTCCAACATTGAACCAAGGACAATACTTACAGTACAGACCCCTTGAAGAGTGAGACAAAACTAGCCAATTTTTATAATGGTCAAGGTGTTTGTGACTTAGATAACGTTTATATTCCTTTCCTTTGTAGTTGTAAGTAGAGAATGGAAAATCGTAATGAGCAGGCGGCTTCCATGGATTTAGTAGTAGCTCTCGCTTTTGAAAATCAGAAACATTTTGACCTATGAAATTACCTATGTCATTCATTACCATTACATTCGCTGGATTCGTAGTAGGTATGGACACGACAGATTGGAGCTATCCGGTAAAGAAGGGACGATGCAACTTACGCTTCCTTCCTTTGTATTACAAGTGGAGGTTGTGGAGGAGTCAGAGTCAGTGGACATTGCGATGGCACCGGTGACTGGAGCATGCATGAGAGATGGTGCAGTGGCAACGTCGGAGCCCTCCACGACTGCAACGGATGTCTTCGGTATGGTGGGCGCTGGCCCCTGATTTGTTGTAGGTGCAGCCTCAGGTTGGCGTTTGAAGAAATTATCGATCGTCTTCAACCGCTTTGACTGATGCTGGTGGGGCTGAAGGGGAACACAAATAAAAATCAACGCTTAGATAAATTTATAGTAATACATATTTGATATGATAATCCTGTTCTTTGTTGTTGTTTTTTCTTAACGACTGCCTTAAACTACGGCTCATAACACTTATACTCAATAAAGGGGACTTACCTTCGAACTCGAGCTGTTGCTGGGCCCTGGATTGGATTCTATGCCTGCCGCAAGTAGCAGAAGTCGTGTGACAAGTCCATTAAAATAGTTCAACATTCCGCCTAATGTTAATTTTTGCAATAAATTGACATTTAATAAATACCTTTTTTTAAACTTAGTAAAAAGTTGAATTTCCGTGAGTTAAATAATTTTTTTCATTCTCTGCTTTAAATGGAATTTCACTTATACTCCAGTCAAATTGTGCTGCAAATAGCCCCTAGAGGGAAAGTTTTGGGGTAATTTTGATTTTTCCATTCTGTATGTTTTTTGGGGTGCTGACTCCGAATCTGAGATTTGCTAACAAAATTTCGTGACGCAACATTAAAAAAAATGCAAAAAAAGGTTAAAAATCTCGCTATTTGGCGGTTTTTTCCTTAGAACTCGAAAACTATCAACTTTTCGTAAATAACCTTCTTATTCATAAAGAAAGTTCAAAAAATTTACTACAAATTTCACTATTTAGGTTTTTTTTCTCCGATGAACTGTTCGGGCTCAAGTGCTAGTTGAAAATTGGCGTAGTTTGTCTCTCTCCGCAAAAACCCACGTTGTCCACTCAATTAGTGAATTCCTCCCAGGTCTCTGCACATACCTTATTAAGATCGTATATGTAAAGGTACAGGTCATTTTTTCAAAAATTACTTAATGTTAAAGTCATTTAATCAGGTCCGAAATTGTATATCAGTATATCAGGAAAAACAGTTATTAATAAAGAAAGACTGAAAAGAAGGTCTCTTCAAAAAAATATAAATCGAGGATTGTCATTTTTGTTTTTAAAAGCTTTATTTTTCCTGAAATTATTTGAGTTATATTTTTTTTCTAAAATTTAATAATAAATTTCATATTTTATTGATACACAGATATTTTCTTTATTTATAAATTTATTTTTGTCTAATGTCAATTTAAACTTCAGAAGTAAATAAAATTTATCATGACGAAATGTTATATAAAATTTGGTTATTTACGAAAAGTTGATAATTTTCGAGTTCTAAGGAAAAAAACCGTCAAATAACTAAGATTTTTTAACCTTTTTTTTGCATTTTTTTTTTAATGTTGCATCACGAAATTTTGTTTTCAAACCTCAGATTCAGAATCGTCACCCCAAAAAACATATAGAACGGAAAAATCAAAACTACCCCAAAACTTTCCTGGTAAAAATACTGACTGGACTATTTACTGGCATTTGGTTCGACGCAAACTGCGACCAGAATGAAAGTTAAGAGCGTCCAGTTAAGTGAAATTACGGTTAAAGCAGAGAATGAAAAAAAAAAACACCTGCTGGTTAGAAGGAAGTGTACTGAATATTCCAATTTATGTTATAGATTATACCTTAGCCTTGTTGGTTCAGCGAAAATCACGTGATTTCCATTTAAGAGCTTTTATTCAAAGATGATTCGAAAGTATTTTTTACTATCACTACAAAATTAAACATTACCAGTTTCCTTAAATCTTAATCTTTGACATATTTTCTTAAAAAAAATTAAAATTTCTTAAAAAATTGTAATTATTATATTGTCTGAGTTTGAATTGTTCGTTAATATTTTTATATTTATAAAAAAAAAACTAAAGATTTGGAAGTGAAAAAGATGCGAAATTAATTAACAAAACAGGCTTGTCCCCGTGCTTAATGTTTCGTTTTCTTCTCCTTTCCTTCTCTCAGTTCTTCTCTCTTTATTCCTTTTCTGCATTTTTAAAAAGGCGGCTGAGCCCACGGGGGGGGGGGGGGGCAAAA
>JAFIDM010008419.1:5358159-5386076 GCA_023159025.1 Thereuonema tuberculata | reverse complement strand
GAGACCAATGATTGGAGGAAGCACAGTACAGTGAAAATGGAGACCAATGATTGGAGGAGGATATGTGGACCATCTCCACTATTCCTGCTGCATTACTCTTGCTTCCTATACAGTCCCTAGTGATGATACATTTGTTTCAAATTCTAAAGCATTTCCTGCTTTTGTCTTTATTGAAAAAGCATTCTCATCCCTCCACTCATGGAATTGGATTTTTGCTTTTCACTCATTGACATAAATAGAATTTGTAAGAAGAAAATATCTAATGGTTTTACTATAAATCTAGAAAACTATTTTTAATATCTACTTTGATTTTTACTTTGAAGTTTGAAAAGTGACTGCAAATAAATGGAAAAAAAGTATTTTCTTTTGTTTGTATTGTGGAAATGCAATAATAAAAATGAAATACCTTGTATTATTGTCCTCCAAATGAGAGATGGCCGCCCTGTTTTTGTGAGATCTGCACATGTATGATCGATTAGTCTGGTCAGGCACTTCCGTCTGATTTTATGACAGGATGCCGCCATTACGGTAATCGCTTGTTACTTTGCAAAAGAGCATTGTATTTATAAATAACATATATTTATTTATTTACATAAATACTTATTGTTAGCAACTGGTATTGAAATAACGCTAAATAGTCGAGAGAAGTTTTAATTTGGCGTTATCAACATGTCTTTCTCAGTGAAAACAGACGCCATCGTCCATTGTGATAGGAAAACATAATTGATCAGCTACCGGAAGGGCTGCGCAGTTCAAACTTCCGCCGGCCAACTTTCATTTGGAGGACAATAATATACTGTAATTCTTTTTGTTGGAATAATGTACTTATATACATCTCCAATAACAATTTTTTGAGGTAATTAATAGTAAGGCTATGTATTGATGAACAAAAACTAGAAAAAAAGAGGATAAATTAAGAAAAAACATTAAATGCCTTCTTAAATCCACATATACCTCAACTACTTCCTTCCATCAAAGATTAAAATTCGTAAAGGTTTCTATAATAAAAACAAAAGATGAGTAATTTTTAACATTATGTAAGATCTTCCTTCTGGTTTCCAGAATTTTACATTAAAAGCAAATTTTAAGATGGCTACCAGGCTTGATTATTGCACTTGCCTGAAGTAACATTAAAATCTGTAGATGAACGAGGTAGGCCTAAGAAAATATATGGCATGAATCAAAATAAATACCATCAACTATTCTTATTAAAAAACGAGTTATAAAATTCTAAATTACAGTCCCCAAAATTATTTAATATAAGATCATCAGTTATGAAGATGTATCACAGATTAAAACATTTATCTAAATAAAAGTTAATATTAAAGCATTGTTTCCTCAAAGCTTAAAAGGAGAGTGAACGTTCTATTCATTATTGTTTGCAAAAATATATTTGATAGTATAATTTCTCATATTCATATATTTTTTCTTTATTTAAACTGCTTTTAGAGTTAGAAAGTTTTATTGTAAACTTAAACTTTTAAATCTCTTTGAGAAAACTGAATGACAAGTGAGGTGCGAAATCTTTTTAGTTCATTTATGCCTTCCATAGTATTTGGATTTATTGAATTATTAGGCACGTAAAATTGGTCATTACTTAAACTGGTTAGTTTAAATGCTTTGTTTTATGCTATAGACAAATTCCTTTTGAGCCTAGCAGAACACAGACCAATGATTTGACTTTTTCTTCTATTATTGTGTATTTTTGCTTGTGTTTTGCTTTTGTGGGGTCCCGCTTCCGGGAGCAAGAGTGGGATACTTATATGCTCGCACCTTCTGATTCTGTCATCTGTGGAGTTTGTCTGGCTGATGAGTCTTAAAGAGGATGAAACAGTCGTCCCAGACTCTCCCCGATGACAGCTCGAGGTGCGAAATCTTTTTGATTCCTTTGTATCTTCCATTGTTACCATTTTAGTGAATTCTTCTTGATTAGATCACCAGTAAAAAGTCGAGAAACTCAATAAAGAACTTAAGGTCTACTGTAACTTAAGGTCCACTGTCCTTATACGATTGCTGTGTTGCTTTTATTATTGTTATTTTTCACAGCTGTCAAAATACGAAGGAAAAGTATCTGTATTTTTGTAATAACAAGATAGTTGAGTGCAAATGCTATCTTGAATTTTTTTTCTGAAAATACTCCATTTAAGCAAAGTTTTGCTTAAACCCAGTTAATTTAAATCATGTAAAAATACACAGAATAATTACAGTTTAATGTGAATTCCTAGAAATCTTTAAACAAGTAAATGTTTCATTTCTAATCCTATGAGAATCTTTGTCACTTTCATAAATGAATTTCTCAACAGAATATTTAAATGTCTTACGCTAAAATTAGATCATTTCATGTTCATAAATATGCAGGCCAATTTTTAAGAAAATCTATTCTCTTTCAAAAGTGAATAGACTCACTTACTAGGAGAATCACAGAAGGATTTTAAAAACCTCTGTTTCTTAAGAATACAGGCTTAAAAAAAAATTCCAAGAAAGTCTTTTGTGGAAAATGAAAAGTAATTCTGATGACAGTTGGTTTTTTATTTTTCTTAATTGACTGAACATGCGATGTCTCACTTATCCACTTGAACATTTTACTCTTTTGTTTGTCCACTTGTCTGTTTCGAAGCGTATCAAGCTAAAGGTTTGTATAAGGGGGGTGGCAGTTATTAATGGTTATATCCACCCCCTCTATTATTAAAAACACTGAACTGTTTTGTGAAATGAATGTCAAAATAACAATACAGATGATCTTTATACCAAATTCTTCTACAAAGTCTCTTCTTTTCATATTTTGTAAAGCATAAAAGTAACTCCATATAACTCCTTCAAAGTATTTAAATTTGTTTATTTAAATACTAAAAATAGCAAATTTTCGGGAACGTAATACGTAATTCCCTTCCTCAAGCCAAAATAAGAATAAATGAAACAAACAATAGTACAAATAAGAAAATTAAAAAAAGGTCATATCATGGAAGAAGAAGTCAAGATTTTTGTGTAAAGAATCAAATTGGAAACTAAGGAAAATAATAGAAAGTTGCATCATAAAGAACACTAGAAACAGTAACTTTAACAGATATGAAGGCATCAAAGTGGACCCCATAACCATTGGTTTAATTAGAGACTCTATTAAAGCAGACAATAAATTTGGTGTTACTATCACTGGTACTAATTCTTTAAATTATTAACTTTAATCAACTCATTGTTCTCGTAAAAGTTAATTCTTGTCATTATCTATAAATTTACCTATTGTTTTAATGGTCATCGTTACAACAATTTTGTGTCATTTTCTTTGATGTGTAATTTTAAATTGTTGATGTTCTTTCTTTTTTGTACTATTGTTTGTTTCATTTATTCTTATTTTGGCTTGAGGAAGGGAATTGAGTATCACGTTCCCGAAAATTTGCTATTTTTAGTATTTAAATACTTTGAAGGAGTTATATGGAGTTACTTTTATGCTTTACTAAATACAGATGATCCCCGCGATATGGACTTACAAATGACTCAACTTACAAAAGGGCTCCCAAGCCTTTCCATAAGGATTTATCCTTAAATACTTATGTTATTCTGTCATAAGACTTTAAAGTTTTTCCAATTTTGTGACCATACTATAAGAGATAGATTGGTCATGCAAATGGATAAAATGTAGATCTTTTTTAAGACAAACCAAATGCTAACAAAAATTTTTTGAAAAAAGTTATTGGTTTCCAAGATGGCGCCTTTTAAAGGGTCAACTTTTGACTTTTTCGCAATTTAAATGAAAAGTATAAAAGATAGAAGAGAATATTAAATTGAGAAAATGTTGGTATTTGAAAGTACTATCGAACGATGTATCAGTCATTCACAAACGTTTCTGCGTTTGCAAGATACATGCAAAAATGTAAAAAATTTCATGTTGGCTATTGTGAAAAGTTTTGAAGACATGTAAAAATGAAACAACTGTATAATTCAAGGAAATACAAAAACAAATAAAGATCATATTTTCATATATAAGCATGATATCGAAACATGCGGAGAAGGCCACAATGGGCTGGGAAGTCGTATATTCTCAGATCTCAATATTAATTTGCTAAATAAATAATTTTCTTTTAATGCTATACGCAACAGTTTCAGAGCGAAGCGACGGTACCTGGCTAGTTACATTAATAATTCAGGAACTAGTTTCTTCCATGCATGTAAATTAACTCACATGGCGTATACGGTTCGTTTGTGCAGCATCCTTATGCTACTGGCTAGTCTGATTGTTTATACAGTCGCTTGTGCACAGCATCACTTTTGTGTAAACTTTTTTATTCGATTTTGTGAGTCTCTGTTTATTCTTATGACCATGCGATAGTTCTGTAACTTATTATTACGGTACTGAGGTATTACTATTATTATCTAAAAGTTTCAAACCTTGGGTTTCCCCAGCAAAGACAACATGGCGGGTCAAGGACCAAAGCATATATTGCAAAGTGTAAAAAAAAAATTGTGCAAGAATGATTAGGGATGTGTGGTTTTGTCCATAAATTTCCTAACTATGCGTGTCGTGTTGAGTACCACAGCCTTCTGGAGTTGTGTATGTGTGTTTGTGAAGTTCTAGTGTGCTGAGACTGTGGTGCAATGTGTGGAGGCACCAGACCAGTGGCGGACAGGACGATAGGTACAACATGTACTCTGTCCTGCCTCCACTGCTTCTGGAGCTCGTTTGCTAAATCGGTGTATTTATTGATCTTGTCTATGAGGCTGATCAGTAAATGTTCTTGCTAATAGGCACTGTAATATCAATGAGATAGGTCTGTTTGTTATTATTATTATTACTATTACAGAATGAATAATCTCGCATCTGGTTACACTGTATTAGTATTACATAATTATGAGTCATTATAATATTACTGTATATGAGGTGTTCATCAGGAATCCAAGTTACATACAAATCTGATTTACAGACATTCTCATTTGTAACCCGGGCACTGCCTGTACTTATTTAAGTAATTCCTTATACTATGTTGGTATAGTAAATTTAAATATCAACTTAATTGTTTTTTAAATGACCAATTTTCAATTATCAATTTATTTGCTTTATTCATATTTTGTTGTATTATTTGTTAATATATTATTTATTCATTTATTTACTTTTATTTTTATGATTTATTTAGTGAATTGGGGCTTTGGTGATGGGTTTAGAAGATTATTTTTCTGTTTAATTATAACTACACAAATGGGTCTGTTTCTTAAAAATTTGTTGACTCTGAAAAAAAAAATAAACTTTTTTATATTGATATTAAATAAATAAATAAATAAATAAATAAATAAATAAATAAATAAAGTAAAAGAAAATCTTGAAGTCAGCTAAGCCATGGTAAAGTGAAGAATGTTAATAGCCAAATCTTTCACTGTTGTTTGAAAAAGCAGTGACAAGCTGTTGTTTTAGCCAAAAATATTTGTGATAAAGGGTTAGAAGATTGGTTCTTTTGATGTAAACTTTTCACATTTATCTGTACTTCATTAAAAGCTTCAAATGCAGAATACGATGCAGTGTTGTTTTATTCCAGTAGAACCAATCTCATTGATTCCAATAAATTTGAGTCAATTGTTGGGATTCATTTTTTTAGGAAAATTCAGTGACGACTCAACACATAAATGAAATTCATCCATATCAAAAACTGGTGCTGAATTATACTGCTTTTTCTTACTTTAACTACATTTCTTCAAATTAAAAAGTAATATTTGTTGCAGCTGAAGTTCTATCAAAATGTTTCAATATGCTTTAAGTTCAATCCTTTGCAAATTCCCTGCGTAATTTGGCTGGGTACTGTCTACCCTTTTTGGCTTGATCCTTTCTTACCGTATTTCTTCAACTGCTGTCATTTGCACATCAAGGTTTGATTAAGATTTAGGTTAATTTCTTAAATAGTAACCTTGTTTGGTGGAGGCAATTGGGAGTGTATATTACATGCTACATTCAGATATTAATCGAATACGCAGCAGTGGAGCATTTCCTGAGGGATGCGAGAGTGAATGGAGACCAAAATAAACAACATACCAAATTTCATGAAAATCTGTCCAGCAGTTTTAAACCATACAAACAGTCAATCGAAGGAGAAAGACGTTTCCGTATAATAATCAGATTTTGTATGTTTTTATGTTTGGTCACTAATTGACAGTTATGCCAATCGTCTCCACCCCACTGCAAGCTCAGTTGTCACTAAGCGATGGATATAAATATCACAACAAGTTTAGGAAGTCAGCAGTTGTAGAAGTTAATCATATGACTTAACATCTTGTGTAAGAAAAGAGTCGCCCTATCAATAAATATTATCACATTTTCAATAACTTTTCATATAGTGACACATTAACAGGTTGAGACCCAGTGTTTCACTAGATGACATCTGAGGGCTATTTCATGCTCATTAGCGATCATCAGCTCAGTATAGTCACCAGTAAAACAACAAGGTCTCAATACAGAAGTGAGTGTAATCTTAGTCGAAAGGAATATGGTAAAAATTAAACAAAAAATACACTTTAAAAATAAAATTCTGAAAATTCATGTGCCAGTCTCTGCTGGCCTCATTGAATTTTTTAAGCACAATTGATCGCTAATGAGCGTGAAATAGTTATTCTGAGATGGCACCCAATGAAACACTGGGTCTCAATCTTTTAATGTGTTAATATTTTTAGGCGCTTTTCTATTATGAATTGGATTTAAAAGTTATATTTATGACATCATTGAAAAATTGATTTATAATATTCAGTTTAGACAATGCCAGGTAATTTTCATTATGGCCTTGATATTCTGTTGCTTGGTTTGCATCCTGGGAAAAGCTGTTTTAAATAATCGATTGAAATGGATTGCTATCTAGATAATCCTCACTCAACCCAAATCATTGTCAAACTGTCAAGTGCTTTTACTGGAGTTAGCTCATCAACAGTTTTCAGGCCGAGCAACAAAAAGAAATTAAGTTCTTTCCCCTTCACTGCCAGTGTATAATGATCAATGCTTCAAAAGTATGATAGTTTGATTTATCTCGTAAATATGTTGGAAAGTGTGTGAATTATAATCCAAAAATAAAATTCCTGCTGCTTCTAAAGGTCTAAATAAAAGACGACGATTAACTACCAAATTTTATTTTGAGATCAACCCAACAACAACACTGGGATCTTGAAATGATTGATCAGATAAACGTTTCGTTTTCTTTTTTTTTTTTAAATCATTATAGAACAGAGGATACTTAAAAATAAAAAATGCAGCTGTAAAGTATTAAAAACTGAGTACATTGCTCATATCTAAATCTATTTACTTATTTAATCGTCAGTTATAATAAAAAGACCAAAGGAACTACGAAAAATAAAAGTTTAAAAACATACACACACAAATTTAATAAATTCTAATTAAATTTTGAAGTTTATACATTATTAAATTTAAAAATAAAATTCAAAGTTAACGTTTGTGTATTTATTAAGTTACGATATACATTTCAGCAAAAAAAAAATATAATGAAAAATTACTATACAGCAGATGTTAACAAATATCGTAATGAATATAAGCCTGCGTATTTCATCCCTTAACTCTCTGTAATGTTGGTAATAAATCATTCGTTGGCCAAGGATACAGGTTCGCCAAATTTGAGTGATCCATTCACGCACAGTTCCTATGCTGCCTTCACCTATTGTCGTCGACTGTAGTTTTATTTTGCCTCGTTCCGTTTCTACATTTACTGAATCCCCAACAGATGTCGCCATTTACCCATAACGACGATAGTTTCTCTTTGTTTACAGGGTTTCTAAATCAGAGGTATCCCTCCAAATCTGGAGGTTTTGGGCCGCTGACGAAGGATAAAAACATCGTGTCGGAAGGCAGAGAAAAATCTAGAGGTTTACGATTTGTAATTGAGAGGTTTCCAAGTCTTATTCAAACGTTTTTCAAACGCAAGTTTTACGATGACTTACTGAAAACGTGAAGCTACTTTTGAGAATTTTACGGAAATCCGATGCTTTTCGACTGGTGAGACCTTTGTTTTGGTTGTTTGGACAAGAAGTGGTGAGAGCGTTTTCATTTTCTGTTTTTGGTTGAACGTTGAATTTCTTAAAATCTACAAAATCTGTGGGTTGAAGGTGCGTTTCGGAGGTTTTTCAAATGCCGGCAAAGGGATTTCAGGTTTTCGACTTGACAACATTGTTTTCTGTGTCCGTTTGCCAAAAACCTACCTGTACTATTTTTGGGAAGCAATGGAAATTCCCGACTGACTTCAGGAATCTTCCATAACTTTTTATTAAGACAATGTAAGTACTAGAAACAATGGCTGAATTTAAAACTGTGGTTATATCCTGGTGATATCATTGCTTAACTATTTCTGTTAACTTTTAAATTCTTCAATATGAGTAAAGCTACTTCGCAACGACGATTTCTTTGCGAAAGATGTAATACAACTTTTCCAAAATTATATAGCTTTAATATTCATATAAGAAGACATATTGGTAAAAAGCCATTTGAATGCGAATTTTGTAATAAAAAATTCACTCTATTTTATCAACTGAAATGTCATCTAAGACTTCACACTGGAGAGAAACCGTATCAATGCAAATTTTGTAATAAACGTTTTTCTTAACAATGGCGATCCCATTGGACATCATAGACTTCATACGAGTGAAAAACCATACCAATGCAAATTTTGTAACTGTAGCTTTCGTAACATAACATTTCAGTAAAATCATATGAGAACCCACAACAGTGAAAGACCACATCAATTTTGTAGTCAAAGTTTTGCTAATTCGTCGGGGTTCTATCGTCACAGTAAAATTCACTCACTTTAGAAGCCCTTTAAATGTGACATTTGCAATACAAGCTTTGCTAAGCAATTGCAGTTTGATAGACATCGTGCAAAGCATACTGGTGAAAAGCTACTTGACTTGCGAATTCTGCAGTAAGAGCTTTGCCAGGTCAGCAGATGTTAGAAGACATCAAAGAATTCACACGGGTGAAAAGCCATATCAGTGCCGATTTTGCAGTCCTCAAATCGCCAAGGTCATGAGAAGATACACACAGCTGAAAAGACATTTCATTGTTGCAGTGAAAGCTTTGCTTGTCAATCGGTTCTTGATAGGCATCTTAAAACTCTCAAGAGTGAAAAGTCATTATGATGTAAATTCGGAAAAAGTTGAGATTTGGGTAACTCAATGGAGACGTCCATTTTGTTTTGTGAAAGAGGGCAGATTTTTGTTAAATTGCTGTTGAATGAATTATTTGTTATTTTTAAAATTGTTTTGGGGAATTGAAATTTTCAAAATTTTTCCAACAGATACATCCTGGAGGGGTGATGCCTAATCTTACCTAACCTATAGCTAATCGTGCAGTTGTCACTACTGTGTCAACTGCTTGACCTCATAGGATGATTATTTTTTTTTTGGTTAAATGTTATTAAAAATGGTAATGTTCCTTAATTTACTGTTGTCCATCCTTTGTATGGTGGATAAATTTTGGTTATTGCTTGTATGAATGATGTGAAGAGTTGTATATAGTTTTTCTTTTTTTTTTTTTTTTTTTTCTTCACATAAATTCTGCTAGGTATGAGTCAAATTGATTTTGATATTTGTTGGTTCCTTGTGAGTCTTTTGATGGTACTTCATGCGATTTGTCTTGTGTTGGCTCCTGTTTTTGAAATAGAGCGAGTGGTTAACCATGATATGTCTGTATCTCTCGTCACTTTCGGTGTCATATGATACCCAGCAATGATAGTTGTTTCTGGTAAAATATATTTTTTGATAACATCTGTCAAAACTTCCCTCATTCTGTTTTGGACATTTAGGAAGAGGCACCTCCATTGATTCATACTCGACACCGCCGAAAACCCATCTTCCTTTGTTGTATTTTCTTTTTCCAAATTTGCTTTTGTCGATTTCAACTGTTTTTTCAGGCCAATCCACCAATAGGTGAATTGTCATTGAACAAAATTTTGATACAAACCTCCCTACAGAAGCTTTTCCAATCGATGACTGTCCGACGGTCCAAATTCATTTCATCGATAATCCATTTGTTGGAAGTATTATTTAACCCACAGGTATGTTAAAATAAGGACTTGTGACAAAGTCAAGTTGTTATTGTGAGACCAGAATCTTTCCTAATTGATCTCCTGACATAATGCCTATCATGTTTGTTTTGTTTTTTTTGGAGCGACAGACCCAGTCGTATCCATACAGATGATCCTTCATTTCAACCAAAGGCATGGGGTTTTTGCAATGTGGATATTGATATTCTTTTGCTATTAATCCAATGTCCTTGCAAAAAGGAACGACATCTTTTTTGTGTCCATCTCTGAAACACATTAAAAAAGCGAAATCACATAAACCCGAAAGTAAGGTTTGCAAATCGGTACTTTTACTTTCAGCCTCCATTTTGAATGTTCGGTGAAAAAGAAAGTGGAACGATTATGATGTTATGTATTCCTCTGACACAATCGCAGGGGAACTAGAACTAACACCACTTAGAGAATAAAGCAGTCTTAGCAGTAAGTAACTCATTAGTATATAAAATTCACTATCAAAAAAAAATTCACTTAGCATGTCGTGGTTCAAGATATTCAAAGTTAACCAGTTCTCCAAATTTTCCTGCGCAGTTGAAGGTTAGTGCTCTGGGCCCATAACCCTAACTCTAGTTTAAAACAGTCATTTATTATCACATGTACAGAGTTTATGTATTTTTTTTTTATTTAGGAAAATTAAAGATCAGAACTAAATAAATTCTATAGTAATATACTAAAGCGTAGTATAACCCAAATGCCTTATCAATTGTTACGTGTTGTTTTTAAGGCGCACGCCATCTAATGCATCCCTAAGCAAGCCACGATCACGGGATAAGGGGAGGGAGGTGTGTAAGGTGGGATTGAGGTGTTTGGACGGGAAAAGCGGGAGGTGCCGTGGAACGCTAGCCTAGAGACAGGGAATTTATCAGAGGCCCGCGCCTTTCAGTTAAAGAATAGTAAGGCCAAGACAGGAGTAAGATTTACAAGAAAAGATTTTATTAAATGATAAGAAAAGATAAATGATTACAAATGCTATTTTACAACCGGTCATAGGGTCCGATCAAACTGTCCAGAACTCGGGAGCTCGGGTAATGCCGTATGCACGAGTGGGGATCGCCAGTAGGTCCGCTGAACTTTCGTGGTCAGGCCGTCGAGGGGAGATCCGGCAGCCTCTATGGTTCCCGTGGGGTCATTGGGATGGGACGATTCAGGATTCGGGCGCAATGGGGAATCCTGGTGAGGATCGCTGGGAGCCGTTGCTTTCCAGCGGTCAAAGGGCAGGCGGCGAGAGGTCAATGACGGTCGGGTATGTGCGAAGCCGCTTCGGAGACTCTTCCGTAATGGCACAGCCTGCAAATCTCTCCGTGGGGTCGAGGGATTCGCCGACTTCAATCGGTGGAAGCCGGCAAAATGAAGACACTGAAGGCAGATACGGTAGCTGCTATCGGGACCGCATTCCGCGGGACCTGGGCCGTTCTTTGCAGCTGTCATCTGCATACTATCGTCGGCGTCCGTTCAAGGGCTAGTCGTCGGCAAGGTGGAGGCGGGCAGGGCTTTTCGACGACCGACCCGCTGACCGCAAGAGCCTGGTCGCTTGCCCTTGCAATTCGCCTCCTCAGGAACACCGCCCTTATTCTCTTTTTTTTCTTTGAAATCTTAATTTATTCATAAACTTCGAAGAAACCATAATATTACTTTAAAGCTTTAATAGCTGATAAATGGACAATTTACATATGAATTATCTGGGATTTTTTTAATAGCGAATAAGCTTACAACAATCATTAGATAACAATGATTTACAGCAAAGCATTTATAGTAACTTTAGAAAAAACAAAACACCATTTTCTTTATTAATGATAAGACAATAAAATAATTAAAATAAAACTATAAAATATTGAAACTGTTCCAAATACTGTAGAACACAGGAAATATACACTATGTGTATGTAATTTAAAAATGTGTTTTAGGACATACAAATTAAAAAAAAAAATCAAATGTTTAATTGAAATTTTAAGAAAACAAAATCTATTATTTTATCCAAACGCTTTTAAAGAGCAGCCAAATTTAACAGAAACGAAACAAGAACAAAATGTAACATTACTTGTTTTCCAAGCTGCCATTAAGTATTTAAAATAAAAATAAAAAAAAAATTAAATATTAAAACAACAAAGAACTATAATGCTGAAATGCAGCATTCCAAATATTAAAAGTCTATGTTATGTACTAGTATTAAGGTAAGCCTCAATACGTAAGGCTGCTTCACCGGAATCCTTTACTGTGTAAGCAGTACAAATAGGATACTGAGCAAGAGAAAAACGATTAAACACTAAAAGATGTCAGTCTAAGCAAATTAAACTTACATTCTGGGAATATCTTAACATAAAAACAAACTTCTTACATACTGCTAGTGGTCTTTAAGATAAGCAATAAATTTCTAACATAATATAATTTAAAAGCAGCAATACCAATGAAAATGCAAGAACACGATTAAGAGTAATCGTGTATTGCTTTATAAAAATTTGGAAAAGAAAAAAAAACATTGTACGATTACTACGCCCGCAAGATGTTGAGGAAACAAGAGCACCAAAGACGGTAACCAATACACATTTGACGTACGTTGATTGTAACGGGTGGATTGAGAATTACAAGTGGGCTATTCGACCATATTAGGAAATGTTCAATTTCTTTTTACGTATTTTAATGCTGCAATTTCAAATTTCCTCTTAGCAATCCCATGAATAAAACATTAAGGCGTCTGAAAATGGTTATATAAAATTGCTACATAGGTTACATAGAATTTTATTGTGTAAAAACTTAATTCTGTCTTCCGGAAAAACTAAGAAATTGTGGATAGCCACACTTGTAAATTCTCAATCCTACAGATAGAACAATGGAAAACAAATGTAGATTTGCCAAGACGACCAGGAGTATGATACGTGATATGTATGATAAAGCCACAGGACAGTGATATTTGAAGAGAAATCTCGCGAACATGATGAAGTAAATGTATTGTCAAAGATCACGTGGCTCAAATCTTCAAGACTATATAACACCTTCGGGCATGACAAGATAGATTTCCTCGTTCAGATGTTCGTGTAGATACGCAGAGTTCACATTGCACATTGTTCACATCATCAATGTGCCAGTTACTGTCCGCAGCTAATGCTAGTAACAGTCTGATACTGGACATGCTCGGGATTGGCGCATAAGTCTTGTCGTAATCAAGAAACCCTTTCTGGGTGAAACCATTCACCACCAATGTAGCCTTATAACTATTGATTTCTCCATCTTTATTGTATTTAACCTTGAAGATCCATTTTGTTGTAAGGGGAGTTGAATACTTGGGTATTTTCACATTTTTCCAGGTATCACGGGCATAAATGCTTTTAAGTTCTACATTTATGGCTTTCTTCCAATCTTCGCTCCGATCACAGGAAATGGCTTCTTTATACATTTCAGGCTCTTTAACTTGAATAATAAAAGATAGCATAATTTTAGGTTTCGTTATTTTCCCCGATCTTAGTATCACTGCTTCTGGATGGCAAATGGTTTGACTCTTAATGACGCTTCGTGTTGAATGGCTTTTTGGCTTTCCACCTGTGTGAAAATAATTCTGCTCCGAATTAACTCCGTCACCAATGAATAAGGAATTCTTCTCTCTTCTACCTCAGTTCTTCTCTAAGTAATTCCGTAGTATTCCCTTGGAATTAGTTTATAGAAATACGGTTCTGGTTGTGTAATAATTCCATGGTCTGGTTGTGTAATATGTTCGTGGTCTGGTTGAATAGTGATATCTACCATCCGTGGTGTATTAATTCCATGGTCTGGTCATGTAATATGTTCGTGGTCTGGTTGAATAGTGATATCTACCATCCGTGGTGTAATAATTCCATGGTCTGGTCGTGTAATTGTTCCACCATCTGGTAGTATAGTATTTTCTATTGTCTGTCATATAATCCTTGTAGATGGACGGAACCTTTCTGGTGTTGGCCCAGGAAATAGAAGAATCATCATTTTTGGAATCTTCAGGCTTTGATGCACTGTGTTGTAAGCTTCGTTTGTGGAAAGCCTTTATAGATGCTAAAATCTTTCTCTCATCTAAAAATTAAAAAGCATATATAAGCTATAATATTTTAAGTACAAATGTAAAGAAAAAAAATCGTAAATGAACTGGTTTGTTAATTTTTCTGTATTAATATCAAAAATGTGCCGAAGTAGAGAAATTCAGTGAGATTTCGTAAGTTACTCTTTTTAATTAGATATTTAACTTGAATTTTCTGTATTTGGATTTTAAGTAGTTAGGACTATTTGATGTGAAGACGAATAGTATAAACTCTAAAATTTATCGATTAAACATCTATCAATAAATTACTAATCATTTTCCTTGATATACACTCATTAACAAAAAAAAAAAAACGACGCACCTAGAAGGAGTTGTCCGATGGAGACAAAAATTGGTGGCGAGGAAGATTATGTACAGAATAGAAAATCTTGGAAAATTTAAAGTTCTTATAATAGTTTTTCCTAGTAGTCAATCATCATCGATCATAGTCCATAGTCTTGGTTCATAGTTAATAGTCCTCGTTCATAGTCTTGGATCATAGCTAATAGTCCCAGAGTGAGGCTCTGCAGCTCTTTAAATATCTATTCCTCTCGTGACGTTACGAGGCTCATTTCAATTATGCAAATTATTGATTTGAATTTGCTTCTCCACAGTAAAAAAAAATACATTTCTTTTCAAGCCAAAATATAGTAATATAAACAATATTAATTAAATTTTATTTTATAATTTACATTCCTCTACATAATGAACCTGAAATAGTTACAATTGTAGAAACATAGAAGAATAATTAACGATCAAAAATTATTAATTTCCTGCAAATTTTATTTTTTTTCCATTTACATTTTCCCGCAGCTCGTAAAAACAGCCAGGCCGTCCGCCCATTCAAAAGATAGGAAGGGAGAACACTG
Organism: Thereuonema tuberculata; assembly: GCA_023159025.1. NCBI lineage: Eukaryota > Metazoa > Arthropoda > Chilopoda > Scutigeromorpha > Scutigeridae > Thereuonema > Thereuonema tuberculata. The sequence continues at coordinate 5,371,119 of JAFIDM010008419.1, read as the reverse complement.
CATAACATTATATAAAATGAAGATTGAGTAAATAAATGGGGACTTACTTTCTGAAATAGGCGGGTAATCGAATCGAAGGCAGGAAAATCCAACTTTGAAAAGTTCAAGGCAGAAAAATTCCAATCTTCCAATCCGCGATACAAAGACGCAACAATACGAAGAGACAACATACACATGTGACTGATGCTGCTGAAGGCCACGTGCAAATGGAATGGAATGCCAGATGTGATGGTTCTCAGCCGCTCGCCAAGTGGTGCAGAGTTGAGTAATGATTTGAGTGAAACACTGTTTTGATTTTTTTTTTTTTTAAAGAAACATCAATAAAGGGACTTCTTTGATAATAAAGATAAAAAATTTCCCGACGCAGACCGGAAATTCCAACATCAAACACTAATTTCAAGCATAATTCCCGACTTTCCCGAGGTGCAAAAAATTCAGATATATTTCCCGACAGCTGGACACCCTGTATTATTAAATTTACTTTCTACAGTACTGATAGCTAGTTTTTTTTAATTTTTTGGGTATTGCCTCCCATGCAGTCTATATAATCTAAGGTCATTCGTGTATATTGCTCTTCATTAAGAATAACAATTTTTTGACCCTTATCAGCTTCCGTTATGATGATGTGTTCCATTTTTTTGATATCCTTGTAAGCCAATTCTTCTAATGGGGTTAGACATAATTGAGCTTAAAACTGTCCAATTTATCTGCCAAACCTAATATAATGTAAACAGGCCGTTTTAAATAAAAAAAAGAGAATAAATGAAAATCTTATTGTTTAGAATTAGAAACAATGAGACGTCAATTTTATAAAACATTGATTACAAAAATTATATCTTGCCAAATATACATTTAACTCCTGTATTTGCCTGTGTAGTATTTCAGTGTCATTTCCTTAAATATACATCGTAATACACCGGAGTGATTCTGGATGCTGAGGATGTACATAATTTGATACATTTCTTGAGTCATCATATACAGTTTTGCTGCTTTTTAGCAATCAAGCTCCAAAAGAAATGATTAAATTTTGGACTGTAACAGATCGATGTCAATGTAAAGCTATTGTTAAAACCAATAAACTTGATTGTCAGCAGCAACTTGTCATTCTCCTTTACATTCAAAATTACTAGTTTTAATTCTAATTATGGGTTGCACATTTTTCCTTTCTTATTTACAAATCTATCTTTTATCTTTTTTCAGCTTTATAGTTTTGTAAGTCATTAAATCTCTTGATTTATCTTCTGTTTTATCTGTAAATTTCCTTTTCAAATTATACACAGACAATGGCCAGGAATTTTCAACATTTCATTTTTTTAATGCTCTTTCCCTCTGCTCCGTGGGTTTCTTTTTCTCTCGGAGTAATTGAAACTTGTTCAATCTTTTTTTGTCCAGATTTGACAAACGGCCTTTGATCTTTTTCCCTCAACTGGATCTTCGTATTTCCCATCAGGGAAAGCAGACACTTCACCAGATCTATTTCAAACTGTTCAGGGGTGGCCAGAATCCTATATTTTCTTTTCATTTCTTTATGTAAGGCATCGTTCCGTCCCCTTCCTTCAACATGGCAACTGTAACCTTCTCGAAATCATCAACAGGAGGTTTCTTCTCCTCCTGCATTTTAAGCCATGATTCTTCCAGAGTCTTTTTCACACTATCAAGACTATCCATTTTAGTTCCTGGAATGCCGAAAAAATATTGTTTTCTTGAACCCCTGCCGAATCTAGATGAGCATCAACATAGGCTGGCATTCGGAGTTGAATTTCTCTGTGGAGTTGGTTGGTAGTTTAGGATTTTTTTAATTTCGTTTTTAATTTTTTGCTTAGTCTCATGAGAGATATTGTGAGTTTTTTTGAAAGATGATTCTACGCCATCAATTACGTCCAATTTGGGTATTGTTGAAAATGTTCTATTAAATTTTAGACCTTCTCGAGGATAGCCATTTCCTGATGAGTTAATATTTGATTGGTGAGATTAATAATATTATTATTATTGTTATTTTTCTTTCTGTTTTCATAGGTACGGCTATATAGTAGGTGCAATTTCTTGAGGTGCATGCTGATGAAATTGCGTTGAATATTAAGGCCTACATTAGCCGCGTATTGAATTAGTTCTGTAGGGACCGTGCATGTGACTGGTGCTGCCAGTGGCGGCAGAAATTGGAAATATTGTAAGGAGAGCTTCTAACAATAACTTGCTTACGAAAGGTTGCATGCCCATTCTTGCAAAAAATTTCAATAATGGGCAAAGGCAGCATTAATTGCTGCGTTGTTGGATGCAATAGTACTTATAAAATACAGAAAACGTTCACTTTTATTCTTTTCCTGCAAGATCATTTGAATTTTTTATTTTTATTATTTGTAAATAATCTAACTTTTTGTATAATTACATCTTTACAGAAACAAAATTTTATATAATTACCAGTATATCTCTTTCAAATTGTTTTTTAGGCCAAATGGTTCCACCTGGGAACCAACTAAAAATTCAAAATTATGCAGTTAGCACTTCATTGGAAATGAAAAGTCAATGCACCTACTTCGTCCAAGTTATTTACCAACTATTTTTCCCAATGTATATAAACGAAAACAAGTGCCATTCTTGAGAATCGATTCGGCTATAAATTACTTTGAAAAAGATTTGTAAAAGTAGAAGGGTAACAACAAGCTATATTTTAGAAAAGGAAATATGGCTGCCGCGTCCCAACAGTTGGGACTGCAATAGCCGCCAATGGAGCTGTAGTTGAAATCGGCCATCTGTGCACGGTGCCTATTAAGTGATTCTTATGCATGTCTTGTTGTAATCTTTTAGAAAGGAGTTTAGTGGTACGTTATTTTTTATGGAACTTATTGATGTTCATTTTCATGCGTTCATTCAAGAATTTCCGGGATATTTCTGTTGCTATGATGTGTCCGTGTTGATTCCCCGTGACGTTCCTTACTTTCGGAATCATTTTTAACTTTAGACAGGTTCTGTTGAAATTAATGTGAGATTTGGTAGCACTTAAAATTCTGTTAGTCTTGATGGACTGATTAATGTTATTGATAATATTTGGAGTGTATAGAGTTCTGTAGTTTGAAAAATGGAAATTGTACTTGCTTGGTTGCATAGATGGTTCCATATAGTTAATTATTCTCTCTTTGTAGTTGGGAAATATTCTATAAGGATGGCTTCGTTATGGTAAATTTCCATCATACTGCTACTGTGAATTATAGATTTCTATAAACTTAACATTCAGGTCGCTGTCCGTAGATTCTACGGGCGGCCATATATTCCCTAAATTTAAGTTGCCCGGCAATGCTCCGAGCGCCAATTTCCCATTGTTTTGCTTCACTTTGGCCGGCATTTTTTCGAGCAGCGACCACTCGGGATTGTTTGTACACTATTGTAGTTCAAAAATACACCAATAGGTGGGGTTAATTGTTGACAATATCTCGCAGAATCTCGACGGAAGTCACAGAAGTGTATCAATGACTCCACTTGTTTTGGAAGTGTGTTGAAATCATTTTCAAATGACTACTTTTTTAAATTGTTTATAATATCATTATTACAATTTAAAATATAATTTTATGTTGTTTAATATTTTTTTTTTCGGATTTATCATTTTTTGAAATTTTTATCTAATAGAGATATAGTGTAAAACTTTTTTTTTGTCTCAATTTTTACTCTCGTTTATACCTAAATTTCTTGTTTGTTATAATACTTACAATAAAATCTAATATACCATTTGGAAGACAAACATTAGCTCTTTAACACTGATCTAAAGTAATTATACAAGTATGCTTGTGTCCATGAAGCATACACTTTGAAAATGTTCAAAAATAGCACGACCCGTGGGAAAAGCCAGGCAAGCAAAGGGTACGACCTGAAAGTGTTAAAATGATGGTAATAGTTATGGAAAGACATTGTTCAAACTTCAGTCATTCCCGGTTGTGGCATTTGCTTGTTGTACTAACCATCTTCGATGTTGCCATGGCGATGTATGGCTTGTAGAGAATTGCTAAGTAGTGATCACGTCTGGGTTACCAATTTGTGGTGGACTTCCAACACCACAATAATAAAGAAAAATAAAGTTGAACTGTCTCTGCTTGATATATTTACACTGCTGAAGCTTTTTGTTTCTCTCTCTTTCTCTCTCTGTCTACGTGCTCTACTGCAGAAGACACCTAATTATACTGGAAATCCTTGTGCTAAGATGGCTTGTGATTGGTTGATGCCATCTCTGCAATGCGGCAGGGTGAGATCACTTCGCTCATGACTGATTTGTAAATACTGTAGGGGTAGGTAAAGGGTGTGTTGTCATGCTGTGTGGCATCAGCTGAGTGGAGCTAGGTGAGAGGGAGATGACAGACGGGAAGGGCAGGGTAGCCCATGACTCTCTGCTCACAATCAGCATTTTCCCAACCAGTTCCCATTAACAAAATAATCATCCTCAACAGTTAAATTACAATAAATAAAGATTGAAAAACGACAGCTTTGAATATATAAGAAATTTAATAATAAAAGGCAACATACAGATATATAATCCAACAGTGATTAGTTTTTTTGATATTGGTGTTTCAAATCACAAATCACTGTCTGGCAATTATACATATATATATATATATATATATATATATATATATATCTGGTGTAAACTGTCTTTACGACAGGTTTCAATTGGACGTTCTCCATTTTCTTCTATCCTGTGCATTGTTTATACTTTCTTCCCCTTTTAACATCATCCAGCATTCCAATCCTTCTTCTTCCTCTTCCTCTCTTTCCTTCTACTTTTCCTTCTATTATTCTTTGTTGTAGGCAATTTCTTCGTAGCACATGTAATATATGTAAAATATATATATATATATATAGCAAGGTAATATATTACCCTGGGGTTCTTGATAAATTGGATCCACATAGAAATAAACACAAAAGAAGCTGTCACTAATTAACACATTTCTAGCACTAAACAATTGCTATAATGGTGTTCCAAGGCACCTGAACATTAGTCTGTCTGCCAGAGATACTACTCAGTCTGTGGATGTTCCCGAGGAAGGGGGGGTCTTGTCAATTTCCTGGCCCCACAGACTGGAAGGCGGGAAGCATTGCACTGACAACTAGAAGGAAGGGTTCTTCAGACGTGACCCAATGGCACTCAGATCTTGGAATCGCCGCTATCAGAACTCTGTTTGAGCGATTCATGCTGCTTGCTCGCATTGGCTCACCACCCCATTGCAGTTAGGTGAGCTTCCAGGGTCCTTTGTGTGTTGATGTTGAGGACTTCAGGGAGGCACCTTGAAGAGCCAAATCTGTGGAGGTAACAAAGGATTACTGAGTGCTAAACACCGCACATAAGGCCGAATTATCAATTTACGACGACAAAAATATAAAAGATTTTTATGTGATATTATGATCAGAAAGGCTCATGAGGAGAGTACTTAATGATTATCTTTCAGAAGAATACCTATTAAGGGTTAGTTGGAGTCGGGTGCTAATAGTATTCTGATTAAGACAAACAATTTCATTTTAAATTATTTCTTTATTTTGAATTAGTGAGATAAGTACATAATATACAATTTTGATGGAAATATTAATCTACGTCTGCATCCTCATCATCTCTCTCATCACCATCAGACTCCTGATCACTATTACCGTCATCATCACATCCACAGAAAGTAGGCAGTCTTCAATGCTTAATACAACTTCATTGAATTTTGTTTTCTTTTTTTTTCGGTTGTTTTCGCTTACTTGTCACAATAGGGTCCGAGGATACCAGCATCCAGTTAAATATATCACTATTGGTGTTAATTCTTGAAGTTTTTCTGGAGTAATATTGTCTTAACTGTTTATAGTCTTTATGGCCTGTCTCAATTACATCTTCTGACAGTTGTCCTACTGGCAAAGGATAAGATTTTATAATATCAGCTCCATGTATTAACAGTTTGTGAACACTGGCACTCATTTTGTACCAACTATAAAGTGAAATAGCCATTTGTGCTGTTTCAAAGCAATATGTTTTAAATAGTTCTTCTTTGACGTAGTGTCCACAAGAAATGATGGAAAGTATATTCGAAAATCTTTCTATCAATTCTTTATCGATTCCAGTTACTTGGGAAACGAGCAACAGGATCCTTGAAAAATTTTCGTGCTGTGTTACCGTCATTGCTCCACCTTGTTTTGGCTGATCAACAACGAGGCCTATTTCTTTATAAAAGTCAGTCGCTATTTTACTTTTTCTTTTGCATATGCACCTCTTACCTGCCACTGTTGTAATTCCAATTTATATGCTATATGCAGTAAATACTCATAGCGTGTAAGATGTGCATGTGGTATAGGAATACCATATTTGAAGATATCTTCATCACAGACTCTGTTATTTAGTTTCTCTAGATTGGTTAAATCTTTCGGAGTAGCCTTACAAACATTGCACGCTTGCATACTTGAAGTATCAGTCAAAATGTTAACAGTCTTTCCATCCAACATCATACATATAAGAATATGTTTAAATCTTATTTCTTTAGTGCCTAGAAGGATCATTGTGGGCTCCAATTGCAATATTTGTGTTTGAACTTCATTATATTCTTCTTTCACATGTTGGACATTTTCTTTTTTTATTTTGAATCCAATTGGACGGCAATACCTTGTCGATGATGGTGTTCTTCCAATATATTTTTTTGTTACTTTCATTAGATTTACTCATTTCTAGTGGCACAATCGTACATAAAATTATTTTTTGGAATCCGCATATTGTGCATTATTTGCGAAATTTTATTTATATATTCTGACTCCACCACTACCATCTAGCCCTCATTTATAATAAACTTTGATAGTATTACAGTCCTCCGAAATGTTCTGTAGTATTACATCAGCCTGTACTTGTACCAAGCGTTGTAAAGTATGCATAAGGAGATCCAGCAGTGGCACTACAGTCTGGTTTTCAGTTATCTTAATATTTGCAGGATAACACTTCCTTTTTGCCTTTGCTATCACATGATATGAGGGATAAATATCAGCCCCTCTTTCCTTTGCTCCATGTCGCATCGTTATATAATCTTCTTTTGTCAACCCAAGATCCACTATGAGACTTAAAGCTTCTTGTGCTACTATGATTTAAATTAATCAATTAAATAATTAACTTGCAAGAGCAAAATTAACATTTAAAAGAATTTAACCACGATAGAAGTTTCCAATGAATATAATAACAGAGTGAATTTAATGTTTAATTTTAATATTCTAAAATGATTGGACGTCTCTATTGAAAATGAATTCCAAACATATTTATTAACAAGATTCTTGGCTAATAATTATAATTATAAATAAAATCTGGTAGCCCATAAAATATGAATATCACTAACAATCTAAAAACATTAACTCTTAGTAATGCAATTTAAATTCGAATATTCAACACAAATACTTTCCTATATACAAGATACACAATAAGTTCACTTATTCTTTCTTGTCTAAAAATATTTGATCAATAAATTTAATTCTTAAAGTAGTATTCACAACTACACCAACGTAGAATTAAACACTTGTTCTTTTGGACTCAGGTAAAAATACTATCATAGAAAATAACTTTACATTTTAACATTAGCATCAGAAATAATTCCTGAAACATAGTCGCAAAAGTTTCTTGAATAATAATTACAATTATTTAACCTAAACATAAAACATTAATTTATGTTTCCTGAGTTTCGAACACAGTTCTATCGAATCCCTAAAATAGTCCTAATACGTTGAATCTAAGTCGTATCTTCTGCTCGATGCCTATCGATTGTAAAGGTAACATAATACTCTCCTACCTTAACTTGAAGATTAAACTTGAAGATTTTCTTTTGCCCATGGAAGATGAAAGGTGAATTCCATACGAGTTATTCGCCGGGTCGGAATACCAAATGGCTACATTTGACCGCAAATGTAACTCGTAATATTCGACGGTCTTTCATACACATCCATTCGAAGCCGCACAATAATTTTCCTTCTTGGAAATTATTACAATGAAGAAATTGCCTGTTTGGTCTCGGATTCCAAACTAACTCCCCGAATAACGTTAAAGGCCTCCTTGGGTTACTTAAGCCTAAAACTCCGTAAGCCTCGGAACATCGAAAAAGATCTAAAGAAATTGAACAGAATAATTAAAAAATTATCATGATTTCAAATCCGAAAATACCTTGATTTCATCTGACAAAATCTTACGGCTATTTTATCCATCTTTTCTCGTAGAATCGACCAAATACAAATCTCCGTATCAAGCTGTCTTCCACCATCAACGTATAACATTTTAAGAAAACATACGCCGAGCATACTAACAATACTCGGGCACCAACTGGCGAGTATTTCTCGTATTACAATGCTATTACTAAAGCTCTCAAGCATTACAGCAAATAATAAATCTTTTAAATAACAAAACATTACAGAAATGGGAGAAATAAAACAAAGTAAAAGATTTACACATTAATAGCTTCTACACTTCTTCAGGGCTGTATGGTCTTATAGTGGCAGATAATGATGTCTTTATGCACCAGTTTCATTTTTTTAAATCTATTGGGGGTAGATTGGAGAATTTCACCACTTGGGCTGCAGTCCTCTTGTCCGATTTCACCAAACTTGATTCCGCTGCTAAGCAGAACTGAGATCTACTACAAGTGGTTTAACATGTCTTAGCTTAGTGCTTTCAGAACTCTCTCCGAACAATTTTCATGGCCTGCCTCTCCTATTATGCTCTGAACGTTTTTGGTTGATAACGGAAGCTGTGATGGATATATCTCTGAGAGTTTAAATTCTTCATCAAGCCATTTCATGTGCTTGTTATTAAAACGCTCAGACATGTGATTAAAACAATGCCATTTTCTGAAAAGCTTCGAGACAAATACTTTGACTACATGTTTTATTTGTTTTCTGCAATGTTCAGAAACTTAACTACCACCGTACTTGTCCAATATATACATCAATAATTGTTCATTACACTTTAATGATAATAATTTGTAAAATTGTTCAAGTTTTAACACTACAAATAATTCTTTTCTTGTAATCTTCATTTCCTTTAGAGGGGTGTCACCCCGACTACCTGAAAAAAATACGCTCGATTTAACAAAAGGGGAAAGAAGGGGACGTGTGTTTTACTTTTTTATATTAGTTATAAGATATATTTTTTGAACTATTAAAAAAGGTTGGTGTACTTTTCAGAACTTTTTGGATAACTCCAGTTAAACTTAATATTTCTATATATTTTTCAAACACACATAGTATCTTTGAAAACATATATCGTACAACTGTGATCTTAACAAACATTGCAGTTGCATACATACCTGACGCTTAATATCCATGTTGAAAATCTTGTGATTTTCAATTTAAGAAAATAGGACGTGCGTAGGCACACTAACTGATATTGACTGTGCGAAAGATAATCCAACTTCTGCATCGGCATTCTTCCAGGAATATTGCTGTACTGTCGATCCTGAGTGCCAATAGTAAATTATATATAGTCTCCTCTACTCTGTTCATGAGGTGTGCAGCTTTTCAGGATCTGTCATCTCCGGGTTAGTTGCTCGGCAGAGATTCAAAACATCTTGGACATATTGTTCACAACCTTCGGTGGTAGTTTGTGCCCTCAGTTCCAACTTTTTCTTTACATGTTTTCACTCTCGTACGGTATGATGAATGTTGCCATAAACAGCTGCTGGATATCTGCCACGTTATAATTACTGCCTCATTGTTCTCAAACCACTTGCGTGTCGTGCCTGTAGCAAGAAGTAATCGTTGATGAGTTGTGCCAAGTTGTCCCATCCGTTCAATTTTGCTATTTGGTTATAGTCTCGTCACCATCGGCAAAGATCCTCATTAGCACAAGCATAGAAAATTGTTGGTTCCCTGAATTGATGGTTAGTGACTGAGGTAGCTGCTACACTTAAATAGGTTGTTGACGGATTGTCTGTCATCATGTCCAATGGGAGACCACTTAGTCTACGGCTTTTTCAAGATGTAATGGGCGAAAGCTCACTTCCTCTTGGCGGTATGCTGGAGCAAAACCTGGATTGCGGCACTAATATTTGTGGTCACTGGTTCATACAATTAGACAAATCGACTAGAAATAAGATCTAGCAAGAACTGTTTATTCACAATGGTGCAGGGTTCTAAATAGACTACGTACAAAGGCTGTGATTGGTTGCCATGCTTCACAAATTGATTGGGGGATTTAAATTACATGTTGGATTTAACTGATGTTTAACTGTCTTTTTAAATAATAACGAATCAGGGAAAAGAAGCACAGTCAACGGAAAATTTCATTAAAATAACAGAATTAAATGACATACAGTAAAAATTAGAATACACAATCGATAATAAAATAAATGCTGATTATGGTTATTACAATTATAAACAGTAAGAGAACTTAAGAAAATGCAATGAGTAAAAGGGACTATTATAAACAGATAAATGAGAATATGTACAGTGAATAAAAAAGCAAACATTACAATATACAATGGGCCATAGTTCATTATATAGCTCCCACTTCTCTTTAAAGTGTTTAGCTAATTGATAATATCTTGTGGGTTCTTGTATGTCCGTTTCCTAATAACAGTGTTATGCTCCTTCCCATGTGCTTCATTACACTGTCTACATAATCAATTTTTCGGACAGTGCCAGTAGCTCCATTGACTAAACCTTCATTAACATTTACATGATGATCACTCAATATACAATGGGCTGCTGCAGCCAAAGTTCGTCAAATAGCTGCCACTTTTCTTTCAAGTTAAGTGTATAGCCATTATTGATAACATCTTGTGGGTTCTTTTTTTAATAACAGTGTTATGGTCCTTCCCATGTGCTTCATTCTCGCTATCACGGGGATATTTCTTCATTATCATGTTTATTGTATTGTTGACTTGCACATTTGTGGCAAACAGATACATGGTATTCTTGATTTGTTGTGATTTATTATCACAGTTAATATTTTTAGTCCATTTAGAACATGATGGTTGATTACTAAAACAAATCAGAGGGATTTGAAAAAACTTTTCTTCTTTTCAGCCCTTTTCTTTCTTTCTGTTTAGGTCTGATATCTTTAGGATATTGCTTAATTTCAGAATCATAAAATGTTTCATAACATCCTCCTGCTTTCTGTAACATACAATGTATATCATATATAGTTATTTCCTCTGAAAAATCCAAACTATGTTTCAAAGAAGTGTAAAAAGGATGATAACCATAATCTATGCACCATTAATACTCAGCACACCATCTATTAAAGTAATATCGCAGACAATTGTTTTCACCAATTTCCTGGACTGTTTCCTTGATAGTCATTAAATCCATAAAACTTGAACTGTAAGACTCTTGTGTAGAATAAAATGACATAAAGTTGAGGGTTGAAAGGTAGTAAGATTGCACTCACTGCTTTTACTTTGATCAGAACTTGAAGGATGATTAATAGAATTAGAGTGTATTTAAGAGTTTTCACTTTGAACTGATTCATCAACAGCTATGTTATCAGTATATATTTCAAGTAAATCATATTGTTTACTGTTTTCTTGTGTTAGTTGATTAGTTTCAATGTCGGAGATAGATTCAGAATCAGTATTTTGCTTTCCATAGAAAATTGATATATTGGATACAATGACTTAATGTGTGGTTTTCTAACAATAAAAGAATCATTTGTAAGGAATTTGGTGCAAAATCTATGATAAGGTTATTTATGTGGAATACTGGAAGCCCTTCTGAAGCCTCTACTATATTTACATTTTTAACATGTTCTTTTGAGATTTGGAATGAGAATTCTGGATGGCTCTTCTGAAAACTCCAGACATTTCTGTTTGGTAGGATTTCACTTGAAAAGTCCTATCATTAAGCAGAATGAAGTATTTGGTTTTCAAGAGACAGAAACGACCACGTATGGTATTGATCCATCTTCATAGCCTACAAGAGAGAGAGATAAAGAGTATATCTTATCAAATAATGAGACCAGTTCAATGGATAAAGGTGAAGCAATTATGGATTGAAAAAAATGAAACAAAAAAGATGATATAAAAAATAATGAGATTTTGAAAATAATGATCTAATCAAAATTCATGTCACATGAGAATTCAATTCCACACACTTCTTCAAGTTTTTGAATTTCCATTAGCTTCAGATCATGTTTAGCAGGACCATTATTGGAATTTTCTGGTAGTGCAGACGTTTTCTAGTTGATTAGCTCTCGAAAAGGCTACATATTGAAGTGGTCGGTTCATTTGACCTTCAGTAGTGTCTAAATGTGTCATTACTGGAGCAGTGATGGTAGAACCTTGTGACCGATGTACTGTGATGGCTTCTGATGTTGCAGTAGGAGTTAAATACCAGGTGTCGTGGTCTACAAGTGTCCAATTCTCATCTATTTTGGTGTTTCTCTGGTAGTTGGCCCAAGCAGCACTGGTGTCTATTCAACAGTTAGGAAATTCCAACCAAGTTCTCATCACATCACTGTTCAATCCACTGTCTAAAATTTGATTTTTGGAGAATGCCAGCAGCTCTATTGCCTAAACCATCATCAACATTTACATTTATGATCTCTTGATACACAATGGACTGCTTCAGCCATAGTTCATCACTTTTCTTTCTAGTCAAAAGTTTCTTTTCTAATCTAGCCTTTAATGATGAGATTATTCTTGTATGTCTTTTTCCTAATAACAGTGTCATTCTCTCTACCCCTGGGCTATTTCTTCATTATCTTGTTATTGTTTTGATTGACTTGTGTATTTGTAGCAAACAGATGCATGGCTTTCTTGATTTGTTGTTGCAGTTAATACTTTGAGACAATGTAGAACATGATGGTTGATTACTAAAACCATTACAGGGCCTTCCATTATACTCCTTTTGGGTGAATTGATTAGCAAGGTTGTTGTCTGGATGTATGAATCCTATTGATCACCCATTTCTTGCATCGATTTCAAAACCAGGGTTTCGGCACTAATATTTGCAGTGAATGTTTGTGTTCATAAAATGAGACAAGTT